>JAHQIW010006713.1:0-331537 GCA_019055375.1 Parelaphostrongylus tenuis | reverse complement strand
CACATCAATCACTTCTAAACGATGCTCGACGAAATCCAATTCCTTGTGCCTTTATACTTTATCCTAGCACCTGGAGAAGAGAGCAGAGTACTTAAGAGTGAGGAATGATGGTACATTCGCCAAATATTTTGAGAATATTGTCTAGAACGAAGTAACGATAGCGAGGATAATAGTGATGCACGCTGTCAGGAAGAAAAGCTCGAATCACCTCCGTAAAGGTCTACCAGAGGTCCACATGGGGATGCCGTGGCTCGACTATCTTCGCGATTGTGGGGAGATTCGACTGGACCAGCATTATACGACATTAATTGTGAAGAGAAATCTCTTGAAGAAGCAGTTGGAATCACGCAAAATGTTCTGAGCTTTTCAGTGGAGGATGAATGTGAGAAATCTTATCGAGTGCAGGAAGTGCTGGTATCCGCGCAGCGAATATGAAGAAAAAATCATGTGAAAAACGTCGAGAGCGTATACTGGGTTTTCGTCCTTCTCCAGAGATAGCATTTCGGACTTTGAGTGAATGAATGGAAGAAAAGTTGGCACAACGTATCGTTATATTAAGAAAAGTGGGCATAACTCTCCACACTGGTGGTTTTGTTCCTTAACTTCACTCAATAAGTGCTTGAATAGGATATATTGAGCAATCATCTTTATCTCAAACTAAGTGGTGAAGCGTCGATGGACGCTGCGAATACTGTTCGCAAGCTATGCATCTCTAGTCAGTACTGATGCATTAATATGATTAACGACAAGATTTCAGAATTTTTGCCGAACGACAAATTCCTCAGTGCATACAAGCGTCCGAACATCAAAATTTGTACACATACATAAGGGAATTTATCTCGTTGTGACATAGCTGAGAAAAGAACATCGTCATTTGACTGGAATTTGTGTCTCTGAGTAATAACGAAGTCGCCTTTGATCCCAGCGTGAGCCCAGATCTTCTGGCTCTCACCATATGACACATGTCGGCTAATTAATTGGGAATTTCCTCAGTTGAAGATTAGTGAAGAACGCAGTATGTGGTCTGTCAGTACCGACTTTCGTTGGACCTCGGCATGGATAACTAATGTTTTGAGCTACTGATTAGTTTGCACAGTGTTATCTTTGATATAACTAGGCTAAAAAGTTCTCATGTGATTTGCTGGAAAGTCGAGTCACCATCTCGGCTCTCGATAGTTTGTATCACTAACCACTCAGCTATACTGCCAACAAGATTCTTCCCCCTAATTTGAGTCTTCGTCATCGTCAGGTCGAGCCTAATCAAGCAGAGTTGAGCACCGCGCCAATGAAGTCAGTCATTACTCAGCACTTTCCTTTACCCAGGATTTTGGGCGTAATGATGTGACGTAACCTCATCAGGCTGTTCCTCAAGAAATAGGATAATCCTTGGTCGATTGCTCAACGAAAGGTGTTTGTATTTCTGGTGGCAATCCACCCTGCAGTGGTTGTATTAGGAGTCAGGCAGTAAGACAAAGCAACACGAGAAATTTATATTCAAAATTTGAGTGACGCATACATAAGGGCATACGCATCGATGAAAAATTCCTATCAAATCTTCGTTTTGCGAATAACACTGTCTTTTTCTCGAAAAGCACTACTGAAGCACAGACAATGCTCAAGACGGTGAAGAAGATCGGATTACGCATAAATCGCATGAAGACTTAGTTCATGAAAAACAATTGGTGCAGTGATGAACAAATCAAACTAGAAGGATCTTTGATTACGGAGACTTCCTCGTACGTGTTTGGCCGTTCATTCAATATGAATAACAAAACAAAATGAAGGAGGAACTTGACAGAGGAAGGAAAACAGCGTGGGCCGCATTCGGGCCTCCCAACGAAGCCACCGACCAGAGCGGACCCCAAATTACGCGCTAACCCTAAATTCAACAGTCCTCCCAGCACTCTGCTATGCAGCGGAGACGTGGGCTTATACTTCGAACACGTCAAGACTACTGCGAACAACTCACAGAGCGCTTTAACGATATTTTCTGAAAATCAGTCGGCACTCAGCATTACCTCGCCGGCTTGCGCAGCTCAGATCTCAAAATTTATCTCATCTTCGTGATCCAGAAGAATTCACATCGATAGCGAAGCACAGATGGCGGGTCATATAGTAAGAAGCTCAGACGACAGATGGACTGTAGAATGGACGCCACGAGAATACACCCGTCCCCGAGGACGACCACCTACACGTTGGGCGGACATATTCACTATAAGAATTAATCAGTAGTATTCATATCTGTATTCGCATCAGCTGTATTCTTACCTACCGATATTTTCCAGATCACGGCATGAAACTCGCACCAGTAGCCATGTTCGAAAGAAGCCACCGCCATCGACGACAATCGCGAGAAGACGAGACGAATGGAAGATGTGCTGAGATCCGCACAAATCGTGAAGACGGACCGTCGAAGTATCCAAGAAAGTATTTCGAGTGAGGGATAAAGCTCTCGGCGCTAATGAATCCTTTAGGAACGAGACGCACATTCGACTTCAGCAATCATCGTTAGAGGTGATTGAATTTATATCGGGCCTTTGCAACGACATGCGGCGATATACCGATGTATCGAGTCAGTGCTGCTATCCTCGCAGACAAGTCTGGTACCAGTTTGTCGACCGTGGCTCAATAGAACATCTTGTGAGCTTTGAGGTTCGAGATCAAACCATCGTCACTTGGGCGTTGCAGAGCACCTCTAACCATTGCACAACCGGCGCTACACGCGCCGTGAGTAGCATCATCATAGATAACCACTGAGAAATAAATATCCTCAAAAATTCTCTGTTTAACGCTCTGGTGGCGTATCATGATGTTCCAACCATATGTCCAGTGATGTTGAGTCATATGTGAAGCTCTGAATCTCGGGCAGGATTTAATCCCGCATCTCGCCGTTTCCGGGCGCATACGAACCTCTACACTAGCGCGACTGTTCTTCTATCACTCCAAAAAAAAAAACAACTTATTTCGGATTCAAGCCTATTAACTGCTTATCCTCTCACCCATAGAGATTTGCGTCTACGACCCCCACCGTTACCCTTATCGTCTTACATTGGCTATCGATTTTACACTTTTCAATCACTCGGAGAAGTGAAAAAACAAACGGAATAGGGGAAACTTCCCATCTATAGCCTGTATTCCCAACCTAAAATTTTCTGTTCAGATTCTAGAGTTCTGACGCTCTCTTCTCGATATGACCTCTCTTTTCGTCATTTCTTTCTCTGATCCTCTCGTTCCTCTTTTGCTCTTCTGTCTGTCATCAGAGTCGCTCATCCATCTGTCAGTCAGTCGCTGAGTGTCTGATAAATTCAGAGCAGAGCAATGGCTACGCTTAATCCAACGTTATTATCTTTTGTTAAGCCCTTGAGAAGAATGACTGGAGGAGGATTCGACAAGGAGAGCTTTGACCGACAGGTCGCTCGTGATTTCGACACCCAGGAAACCGCGGCCATCGCTCGCTACGAACGCGAAGCCTCTGCCCTTCTGAAAAAAAGTACGTCATTCATTATTGATTGCCCCTCAGTTATAGTTTCTATGCCTAAAGTGTCCAAACTTTTTCCTTAATTTGAGTCAGTAGCAATATCTAATGGCGTTGAATGATATGCAAAAGTGCTGAACCGCGGACGGTATCGAACCCGCGTCTCACCTCTTCGGAAGCGCGCATTAACCGCTGCACTACTCCAGCTTCTACTCGATCATGGTACTACTACGTTCAGTTCTTACATATTAGACACGGTGACAAAAGAAAATCGAACTCATTCGTTGAAGAGGGACTTTACGTAGAAGTGTTAGTGATCATTCGAAAGTTTGAATCTCTGGCTAGAGCCCTATGCGACCGGTTTTTTCAGAACACTCCTTTATAACTATGTAAAATTCAAAAAATTATGTTTCACACTACCATGTGTTTTCTTCTCTTCTCACGCTTATATTTCGCTGGATAAAACTCCTTCATTAGCGTCCTAGTACTCATTCGATAGCACAAGTTTCGCAGAAACTCAGAATTGTGTTTGCTCTATGGAAAAGCTCCTCTGATGGCGCTGTAGGAGAGAGGGAAGATTCGTGCCTTACGCCTCACCGGATAGAGCTCTTTCCTGAGAGGTTTAGTAATAATTCGATAGCGTAAGTTTCAGTGATTCCAACGCTGTGCTTATTTTCTGGAAATACCGTGTAGCAGGGGAAATAAGATCGAGATTTAGGTTCTTGGCTGGTTTGTTTATCGGCTAGTCCGTGGGGTCGGGGGACGGGGGAGGGGGCTCGCCAGTTGATCTATGCTCAGTGCCCGAGTCGTTGGATATGTGGGATGCAACTTTTCATTCAACTGGGGATTTTTTCTTCGCTTTGAGAGGAACACTAGATAAAGTGATTGACTCAGATACTGCGAAGTTTCTCTACACGTTCATATGCTTTTGTGCTTCCACCGATTTATACCTGTGATGAAAATGAAGGCGCGCGGCTGGTGCAAGGCATAGATTTACTTTGAATTTTACAGCGTTGTAGAAGTGTGTATCGAAAAACCAACAACTCAGGGCTTTAGCCAAAGATTTGAGCTTTCGAATGATTACTAACACACCTATGGGAAGTTCCTGTCCAGCAAATGAGATCGGTTTATAGAATTGTAGTCGTCTAACATATACGTTCCCAGAAATCATTCATCCATAGATCTTAGAATATTTACACTCAGCAGCTGACTCATAATTTATAATTTGTGATTGAAAGGTGTGACGCATGTATATTTGACAAAAAACTGTCAGAAAAACATGCCCGCTAGTTATTTTTTTGAGTCAAGCTCGTGGTTTGTTATGGGCACTTACACAGCCCGATATACGTGTTTCGGCCTTGGCAGCCTCGTCAGTTGGGCAGGCCATGCGTCTTTAACCAATCCTCTTGGGGGAAACCCAACCCCCTACTATTTGAAGCTACGCATGTGGTCTGTTATGGGCAAAGTGATTATCAGGGGTATGAAATTTGAGCGCAGCCTGAATAGTCTCAGGAGAACAGTTTCTTTACCATCCATTCCTGGTTGGCGTTTTAGATCTGTTGTTTTTACGATATCTATAGATCCCTACCAATGAGAATAGAGTTCACAATTTCGTCGTTTCGACGTTGGAGACGAACGAGAAGTAAATCAACCTTAAGGGACGATTTCGTACTAAAACAAGGCTTTTTATACGTTTTTAATCCTCCGTACTATACTCAATAATGCTCAATGATGTGCAAAACTTTGACGTCAGACGGGTATCGAACCCGCTGTTCGTCCTAATGCCTGTTTTGGTTTCACCTTTTCTACGCTACGACGCATCAATTCCCTCAGTCCATCAGTTTCGATTCGCTTCCCTTCTATCCTTTACAGAAGGTGACTGGCTGTGATGACAACATAGGAACCCCCCTGCATACTATTCGCATAATTTTAGCGAAAATATTGTTGCCAAATCACCGACTTTGGAGTAAAATCTGTAAAGAAATGCTTATTTGTACTAAGTCGACCAAATTGCACTTTATCTTTGAGATGCAATTGGATTCGACTGAATAGGCAATATACGGCATCTATAAAGAAGGGAAATCCTCTAGAATCACTCAAGACAACATGCAAATTGTTCGAAGGCCTTTTTTGAAGGGTGAATTTGAGAAAAACGAATAGAACAATAGAATGAAAGAGGTGTTAAGGTTCGCGCAATGAATTGTGATTGATGGCTCGTCTAAAATAATAATAATAATAGTAATAATAATAATAATAATAATAATACAGGATCTCACGAGCTGAAATATGCCACTCAAACGTACTCATTGAGATCCGTCATCGAATTCCTATCAGCATGGTAATTTATAAGAATGCTGGGCTCTATGGTTTACATTACTTTGCATAGTAACATTTATCTTTGGCTTATCTCGATTGAGGCATCTCGTAGGGAGTTCACTGTTAAGTACCGGAAAGTTTTGAAGGAATGGGGGATCAAAGCCGGAAATCGTGCCGAGCATCATAGCCGCTCGAGCACAAGCTCACATTCACTTGGTTTCTGACATTTTACAAAGTTCTCGCAGTGAATTTTTTGCATTCCACTTCTCACTGATCATCCTTTTCTGACGATTTTTCTCTGCTTAGACAAAAACCATGTTAGTATCTACGACAGAATTTCAAAAGTGCACAAAGAGGCAGTTTCAACTGTCTCTCTATCCAATTTCATTTTCACTTGAAACTTCAGCAAAATTCTTTATTCAAATCAAAATTTTTACAAAAAATGCAGGACTTAATCGATAACCATCTTTGATTAGAGAGTTTATATAGTGTTGAATACGCTCTTAAAAACTTCGTGATAATCATTCTATAACTGTTCATTTGATTTGCAGTGTTATTAGATAGTGAATCTGGCGGCCTTTTCATCGAACTCTGCAATTTTCTTTTTTTGAATTGACAGCGGACCCCAGCGGTCAGTTGGACGGAAGAGAATTGACTTCACACCTCGTTGACGCCACATTGACGTTATCTACAAAACTAATTACTTCTCAAGAAATCAAATGATTTGTTTGAGTTACAGTTTGTCGGGTCAATACTCGATTGAATTCTACGCTGTGAAGACCATCTTCGGAAAGCCACTGGTGGACAGAAAAAATTGCCACTTGTTTATTCCAGTATCTACACATTTATTACAACAATTTTTGGCCTGACACTTGACAATATCTGTTGCTCTATATTCCGTTTAATAACTTGGTTCTTTCAGTCTTTTTTCCAAAACGTACCTTTAGCTCGCCTCAGCTTTTTCTGTAATTTAGAAATTTCATGAAAACCCACCTATGATATTTTTAGAGAACATTTGTCCACAAAAATGCACTTCGACAGAGTGAGTTATCAAAAAAGTGGCGCTATACAATTCTTTAGGTCCTAAGAAGATATTGAACTCTCTAACAGTTGAGATTTGGCCTCTTTTTCAGAGTTATTATTAACCGATTCAGAGATCGTGAGTGACTTTTCAGACACAGTCGGTGGCGTCATAAGTTACGACTAGCTATGAATTTATTACGGTCTTTGATAGGTTGGTAGTATGTTGCTCAAAGGCTTGAACTCAGTAAAGCTCGAACTATAATGCCAAATTTATCCATTAGTTATCGACCGACGTTATATGCTCGAAATGCGAAATTCACTTCAAGGATTACAAGCTGTTCGAGAAATTTTGCATACAAAGGCATATATATATATATATATATATATATATATATATATATTATATATATATACGTGCATACATTCATATCACCTGTATCACCTGTCGTCCCGTTGATCGTCGAGTGACTCGAGCGGGTACCAGCAACTCTTCCATTTTCCCCTATCGCGTGCAAGAGTAGCCCAGTGGGTCCTCCTTGCTCTAGGAATTCGCTGAGCATCATATCTTTCTTCCATCGCTTTCGTGAAGAAATCGGACCAACGGGTCAGTGGTCTTCCTTTAGAGCGCTTGACATCTCGAGGAATCCAGTCGGTAACGGCTCTCGTCCATCGGTTGTCGTTGAAGCGCATCACGTGTCCGGCCCACCTTATTTTCGATATCCTGGCGTGTAGAACGGCGTCTCTGATTTTCAATCGTTGACGTAGGTCGGAAGTTCGGATCCTTTGTCTCATTTGCGAAATACGAGATACTCCTAGCACGGACCTCCCTCTTTGAGGGATCCCGCCCGGTTAGTCGCGAGGGCACGTGGCGCGTCCCCAGGTGGTGGATAGGGGAATAAAACGCGAACCAAAAGCGACCGTGTGCTTCCCAGAGACGCAGGTGGATTCAGGGGACGAGCTCCCTGCTTCTGCAGTGCCGACTTGACAAAACTCTATTTCTACGAGTCAAGTCGGCCAAAAGCCTGCAATCAAGCGGCTGAGAAGTACATGGGAGGCGGTTAGGAGTCGCCTCCAACAAATAAGCTCCTCCCGCTCCTCCGAGAGAGACTGGCAAGCTACTCGTGAGTACCCAGCCCCCACGTTTAGAGCCTGGCAAGCTACACGTTGGGTATCAAAAATGCCAAAAACAGTAACAAATATGGGCCTCATTCCCCTGACCCCGAAAGAGCCCCTGGTACATTCATATATATATATATATATATATATAATATATATATTATAATATATATATATATATAATATATATATATATATTTAAGACTTTCTGTATTTATGCACTGACGTCTTGACTTGAACTGAGACTGCAGAACTCAGGAATCAGTCGGATTCGCATGCTAGGTCCACTATGCATATCAGGTGCTTTTCATTCACCGATCTCCACCATCCATATTCCCGTCGCAAGAATGGAAGTTCGCATATTCAACTTTTAGAATATGGCTTTTATAAGCTAGTGGTTCGCTGACTGAAGTCTACTTCCTATATTAAATGTATAAAATGTAAAATAATTTCCACTTAATGGTTTTGAGGCACTCAGAAATGGAAAGGCTCTCAGTAATGTTGACTTTTTTATGTCTGTCTGTGGCACCATTACAGTTTCAAATTCACTTACCGCTTTTATTGCATAGAGCATTGGGAGTGTACAAACGAGCGTTGTGATGATCGACGTCCACGACAGTTCCATAAGAATCGTTTTCGACGCAAATTCAGTGATCACGGTGGCCTGAACAGAACATTTATCAAGTTCATTCATTCATACCGTGTCTAGTCATTCATGCGTTGATTCATTCATTCATTCCTTCACAAATGCATGCACAGAACTAAGGACTTACCAGTAAAACCGGAGGAATGATATATCGCCAGAAAATATGGAAAAATAAGCTGATATGCTGTTCGTATGTGATCACCGGAGTCGCTGTTGTACCCATGGTCTGAACATTTCCGCTTTTGAATCGACATAGAAAATGTTGGACATTGAAGAGGAATCTATCAAAAAGCAGGAAACCAGGAAAAGTGAAGTCATGGCAAAAAATAAAAATAAAAAAAAAGAAAAACCAACTTTCAAGCGGTTTTTTCACAGTTTACTATGTTATTCAGGAACTGATGATGATGGTTTTCAACCTGTACTTTCGAAAACGTATATCTTATCTCAGTACAAAAGTTAATGAATAGAATAAGAGTCAAATAAATCTGGGCATTTTTGGCGGACATAGTTAAGTTTATTTCTATCATGTGTGTGGAATCCTTAAGTTCTGGAGACGCTGAAGTCGTTCAAGACAGGTACAACCTTGGCTTAGTTTATTAGTAATTCTCGCACAGGGAGTTGCAGAAATACTTGATGAAGTGGTAGTCGGCATGTGAGAGGGTCTAGGAGTAGAGCAGACCAGAAAGAACTTTGTGATCCAGTTTGTTTGATGTTTGCAATATCGTCTGCTGACGAATGGAGCGGATAGCCGCTAACGTTTCTGGTATATTCTTCGATATCCTGGGCGTACTTGGCCCACAATCGTTTCATGCAGAATCAGTGTCTATTGGTAAGCACTTTCCTTGCTTTATACCACATCAATTTTATGAGTGGTTTTCGGTGAAGTACATCCAATCTTTGAGTCTAGCGTGAATGTTTCCCGACGCTATCACATAAATTCTATCTTTAGAAATTTACCAAAAACTCCGCTTGTGCTGTAATTCAATTAAATGAAGCAAAGTGCGCAGAATGAGATTTGTGAGAATATGTAATGGTACAGCATTTGAAACGAAATTACTGATAGAACTAAACAAAATGAGCCATGTCACAAAGCCAACATCAGTTTTCGAATGAATAAATATTTTACGAGGGTTTTTCCAGTTAGACGAAAGCAAATGAAAAAACCACCCTTTTCGCTAAACAATAAACTTTCATAAGAGTATTAGCAGTCATCCGAAAGCTCAATTCTCGTGCTACTGCGCAACATGGCTGTTTTTGAAAATACCTTTCTATAACGCCGTAGCAGAAAGAAAACATTTGTGTTTCACATACGCATATTTCTCGCAGAACAGATTTATTTTCACAAATTATAAGTAGCCATTCTATAGCGCAAGTTGTCATGATTCCAATACTGCACTTATTCCCTCAAAAGACCGTTTCGCTGGAACGTAGCAGGGAAAACAAAATTAAGTTTCACATATGCTGCCCATCACCTTGTCGGCCAGTGTGCGTGCTAAGCGTGGATCAATAGCACAATCGATAAACCGTGCGGGAGCGACTCAAATGTAGATTGCAGTTTTTGTTATTGAATTTCGCATTTTTCCCCACCTCAAGGGAAAGTCCAGACAGAACTTATAACTCTGATTCTACATGGTTTCTTCTAAACGATCATATGCTTTTGGTGCTCTCAGTGAATTAGTAGAAGTGCGTGGCGAGTGTAGAACATAATTTTAAATTGAAAGCCATAGCGCTATAAAAACTCTTCTCACAAGTGAGCACATGGCACATTAGCCCGAGATTTAAGCTTTTGACTGATTAATAACACTCTATAAAATGTTCTTATCCGGCGAAGCGGTCGTTTCTCCATTTGACTCTGTCTAACAGAAAAGAACCATTACGACCTCTGGTCTCGTTGTGTGCTTTAAGGCTTGCTGCGACACTTATCTTAAGAGTGAAGTTTCTCGATAATGAATTTTACTTACTCGAATGTTAACCAGAAACCTCAAAGTGGTTGAATTCCATCCAACACATATGCATTCCCATACGGCTACAACACATATCACCATCAACATGATGGAATAGCTTTCCTCAATGTTTTCCTTAACGAATTTCCGTAAGCATAGCGAGACCTTCTTTTGAGCAATTAGTATTTTTTGCTCGTATTGAAAAAGCATTGGTTTGCTTTTGTGATAGCGAAGCACATGGGTTTTCCAATCGGCCGAAATAAGAATAATCTCGCGTCACGATGAAGCCGAAGTACCCCGTGACTGCTTCCTAGCGAAAAAGAGTGAAGAAATGAATATCTTATCGCAGTTATGTTTCCACATCCCTTCGCAAAAGGACCTCAATAAGAAGCGCACAATGCTAAAGAACACGGATGAAGGGTGAATGTTTGGATTACTTGGCCTAATCCACGCCCTCACAGGATTGATGACTTGCTCTTCCAAAGATGTGCATGACTGACTAATCATAGAAATTAGTTGTAAAGCTTTTTTGTTTATCGGGAACATCAGACACAATTTCCCAATTGGAAATATAACAAAAAAGATTGAGAACGGAACAAAACTAACTGTGTAAAAGAGCATGAAGTATCAGAAGGAGACAGTGATGTACAGTATACTTTCCACACAATGTTGAACAATTGAAGGGTTTACTTTTTGAAGGGAAGGAAAGAAGTACAAAATTATCATAAGCACATCTTCAGCCACCAGTAACTAAATAAAAATCCATGTCAAATGAATATGAGTTGCTGGTGTTTGGTAATAAGAAGCAACGCAGTTATTTTATTCTCCCCTTGATTGATAATCTGTACGCAGTGTACTTTTGATGATCATCGAGTGACTCAAGCTACGCCTTAACCTTCCATTTTATCTCTGCCGCGCGCAACAGTTACCTAGTCTATTCTGCTTGCTTTAGGATCTCGTTGAGTATAATTTTGTGAAGGGCTCAGTTCACGCTTCAATAGCTTTTCTTCGCTAAGCTAAATTCTGGGAAATCCAATTACAGACGGTTTTTATTGATCTGCTGCAGCACAAACGAATTACGCATAAAAGCCACACCGTCTTCGATAGTTTTACGTACATTGCCAGTGTCTGTGGTCCCTTAGCGCTGATGTAAGTCAGACTATCGGCATCCCTCTTTCTCTCGCGTGATAAGGGATATTCTCAGCATCATTATATGAATTGCGTTTTCTATAACGCTTAAGACATGAGGAGTGGTTGAGTTGAAGAAATGGAGCGAAGTCGAGTGTTTTCTCCAATTCATTTGCCATACTTCTGAAGGCTTCCCATACCTCTGAGTTTCCCTTGTTCATCTCTGAAGCTAAGCCCTTCTGTTGACCTCCGAACATAGGAAGAACAGTTGCTATTTGATTTTGATGACATTAGTGGAATGATGGATCCACGGCGAAATCCCAAATAAGCGATACTCATAAACAACGCATTTGTTTTTCTTTGTCTCATTAACGCTCAACGGAATGATCACCTATCAATAGTCCAGCATTGTTTACCTATTTCGAGCACTCATCATGTTGAACGACTTAGCTTAAAATTTGAGCGCGGAAGGGGGCAGTTTAAAAAGTATCTAAGGGCGCGAATGACCGGGCAGATAACCTCCAACTCCTTACTTATCGACTGCACAATTCCTTGTATCTTAACGTAAGCGATAAAATCTGGTCAGCAGAAAGCGATCGGAATGCATCATCAGGAGAAAACACAATAAGTGGCTGCCGAAGCGGCACAGGTTGGAAGACCATATTGCAAAGCCTGTTGAATTTGGACAATTGCCAGACTAAGACGATTTATCCTGACGCCCAGACGGGAACAGTTACGGCTATAGCACTTCTTTCCGTGAGTAGCTACTATTTCTCTATATTAATGGCTGGTTGATGTGCTAATAATGTGGATGGACACTTTTACTTCTTTAGTTAGGTTATGCTAAGGCGGCTGCCCACAGGTGGAACATCTACTTGCATAAGCACACTTCCTTGCTTGTGTTGCTCGTAACGGCCAATTCTCCCACTCGGCCGCCCCCGATGTCGACGCTCATTCACCCGTCTCCGGTCCTCATATCATGGCCCATCCCACTTTCTATTTATATCGTTGAGATAGTTCCTCACTTGAAGTTCTTCTCACCGAACTCTGCACTTGTCATATCATGTAATTCATAGCTTATAATTACTTATGCCATTAGTCATATTCTACATATAATTAATATGGTTTATGATGCATCCTCGCTATGGTATTAACGAGTTTGTTAGACAAATCGTCATTTAAAAGTTCTCTCATTATCTATAAACATTGTTCTTTCATTGCTGTGTGGCTCGGCCATTATACTCACCGTCACGGTCTTTGCTTCTATGCCTTAGGCAGCTGTCGTCTAACACCAACTGCTACGGGAGGTGCATCTGCGGCAATTAAATAATCTACTGTCATTTAGTCATTCTCGCATCATATCACCCTATCGCCATCGCTGTAAGTAGTCTGACAGCGTAAACTCCTCAAAAACCATGTAACGACCCTAACTTACTAGTAATTATAAAGTTTCCATTTTTTGAACGTTTGCTGCCGTTTCCTGTCAAAATTATATTAATTTTGTACTTATGTAAATAAAGGCGTAATTACCCACGATTGAGGTTATTAGTGACTATATCAAGGCTAGTGTGGTAAACTAAATTAGTCGAATACTCAACGCTCAATGCACATCACACATATCGCCGTTCAGATTGCCAAAATGGTTTCGAGAAAAGCAATGGAGGACGCCGTCCACAAACTACATCGTTCCTCTTCTTGAACCAATGCTTGGTGTTATAATCACGATATTACATGGCAGAAATTAATTGTCAGCGATCAATTTTCACTAGCATATGATTACGTTGAAGATTTTCGCATGGCATTATTTGAGCTGCTGTCGATAATCCTCACAATCTTGTATCGCCTTTTCAAGTCGCTCCCTTTACGTCAATGTTGATATCCTTACAGTTCAACTCTTCTTGATCGTGAAATTCCCGTGTAACAAACGAAGGATCTCTTTTGTGGAAGTGGAATGCTTTGGCTGTCAAGGTTTCTATGAATGCTTCTGTCTTGAATGACTGAACCTCAGGCTGGAATTTGACCCTCATTTCTCTCATATCGGTGTCGTGTGCTATCATTACACCACAGAGGCCGTGGCTGTGTTAGGACTTTTCCACTATATCATTCTTTTGAGTCAAAAACTTCTTTTTTCAAATTTTTGAAAGGAAGACAAAACGGTCTATTGTACTGCATCGATATTTCAGTGAGTATCGTAATTGTACGGATGCAGATCACACTACTAAGCCCACGAAACGTCACGGTTTACTCCCATGATTTACTCTACCCGGTGCTATGCTTTCCAAGTTAAGAACGATTCGAGTGAAAGGCTTATAATAATAGGCAGTGGGCTAATTTTGCATTATTGGACCAGATGTTTTTTACTCACCATAGTGGCGGGAAGACTTAACCATTGGAAAGAGCGGATTATTCTTTATCCTTTTCTGGAGGTCGTAACGGTTCCATATGGGCGTCTGGGTACGATCGGCTTAGTCTAGTGAATGGGGGAATTCTTGCGTGAGCTATGGATAAATTTTTTCAATATGTGCAGCTTCGAACACTTTATACTCTACTCTCCTTGAGATCTTCTTGCTCATTTTTCTGTAAAACTCTGCATGTTTGGATGCAATTTCGTGATTTCTTGTGACTTGCGCAATCTCACGCCGGAGTGTGACCTCGAGTGTTCGTCTAGATAAACATATTCCAGTAACTTTTGAACCCTTGGCTCTTTTATCATCAACGTCAAGAAGTTGAAAAAGGCAGTTCATCCTTCTCTAATATTGATGCATCTTCCCGAAGGCCGATTTGTCATTTGCATAGATCCCAATCTACAATGCTCTACGAATTTAATTCCTTAGATTTTCAAAGCTTTTTCTCCTTCATGCGAAAAAAGGAATGATCCGGATACAATGTGATGCCCTCGATCCCGTTTAGCCTATGGCGTACGTTAACGTACCATAACGTACGACTGTCACGTAGATGTTCTTCAAATGTGCCAGTCAATTGAACCCTTCTCTTTTCCTTCCTTCTCTACTTTCTGGAAACTAAGCAATGAAGCAATTGCTTCAAAAGATTTGCTAAGCCCCACCTTTATTCCACTCCAGTGACATTACACACTGGAAGTGGCGCGCATAGTCATGATCAACGGCCCCTCCAGGCCGTACGTTATCGCTTAGAAATGTGGATCACGATTTTAACTAGGAAAAGCTTTAAACTAGCTATATCAAGTTTCATTATGGAGTGGACCACATAAGAAATGACAGGCAGTAAGATTGATACGAAACACTGAGGTGCTTGTTCATAACATAACGTACGTGATATGCGACGGACAACATCGTCATTGACACCACCAATATCATTCCTGCGAACTTTGCGGAAGCGTTTGAAACGCCAAAGAAGTACAGTGGTGTCGCGAAGTTCATCGATTTCATCTTCCGTTTCACAAAAGCACCTAGAACGAAGAAGTGAGTATTTTCTGTGAAGTCCAAAAGAAATTCCTAGATAGTCGGGAGAAGTAATATTTACTGTGCACCTCAGAAAAAGAGAACATTTGCAGTAGGAAAATGTTGAGGGAAAACGTGTTAAGAATGGTTTATTAACACGAATTCCCCTATTATTCCTGATCCAACCTGCAATTCAATTATTGGTGTCTTTGAAGCAGCAGTCTCGCTCAAAAATTATTCTAATTTATAGGAAAAAATATGGATACAACCAGCTCTACTACGTTGCAAATAAATTCACAACAAACGCCTTATCTCTTATGAATTATATGAAGAACGAAGGCTAAAATATCTGGTTTCATATCTCTGGAGGATGCACCTTGTCTTTGTCTGTTCATCGAAATTGTATTGTGTAACGGAAACAAACAAAGTGCTCACTAACGGAGAGTTTCGGCCGGCACGTCAATTCTTCTGTTATGCCTGTACTCAAGTTCCACGCCAATGATTGTAGTCATTCCGAACGTTACGGTAGCGAGCGCCATGTAGTATATGTTAAAGGCTGTTATCTCGACAACATTTCTGGAAAACAGAACGGTGCTATTATATTTGAAAAGAAATGATCGGAGCCCATTATTTATCAGAAAGAAGGCGAAGTATTCATGTGTGGATCACACAGCTAGCAAGGTCGACCGCACTCAACACACTTATGATTTGTATACAATGCATCTGATGCGTGATCAATTTTTAGGACCGTGACCACTTTTTTGTCAACGTATAATGCAGCAATTACGTATCTTTAATGTCATTTTCCTAGCCTCTTATGGCCTTTCTATATCTTTTACTTATTTTTGGGCCGAGAGTAGAACAATAAAAATTGATTCGCGCATATTTGATAATTACTGATTACCAGATTACTAATGAATTCAATGCAAAGATGCAGCACAGTGCTTACTGGTTGGTCGTCCAAGGAATGCCCACTTTCAAATTCACTTGAACAGCTCTCTGTAGCCATGAGAGTTCATAGTGTCTGTTTGCAATATAACTGCCATTTATTGCACCAACATGAGACTGTGATCTTCTGTAGTCCCTAATCTTCATCAATGGATTTCTTCGAGCGGGAAAAGCAATTTAACAAACGAGGTTTGTTCACTGTGATATCACGGTGTTTCCCAATGTATCATTTGTGCTTGCCAGCTGTCGCAAATGCGCTAGGGATTTTGAAATCCATTGATAAAGATTAGGGACTACAGAAGATCACAGTCTTATGTTCGTGCAATAAAATGGCAGGTATATTACAAACAGACACTATGAACTCTCATGGCTACAGAGAGCTGTCCAAGTGAATTTGAAAGTGAGCATTTCTTGGACGACCAACCAAAACACTGTGCTCAATCTTTGCATTGAATTCAGTAGTAATCTGGTAACCAGTAATTACGAGTGACATGAGTTTCGCTGTCAATTTTTCTGAAATGTATTTCAAACACCGAAAGAAAGTAAAAAAAAAACTTTTAGTATACTTTGATATGATAGCATAACGTCTTTTCTATAAGTCAAAGAAGCCTCAGTTTCTCAAATGCTCTAAATGATTCAGAAATTGACGTTAGGTGTCGAGAAATAAGCTTCGGACGTTATGATTCAACGCATTGGTTACCAACCAATCACAAAGTGGATAGTTGGCGCATTGAAATCATTATTACTTTAGTAATCAGTATTTATCGCGACAACTAATTTTTCCCAGATCGCCGTTCTACTCCTAGCTCAAATAAGTGCGAAAAGTACCTAAAAAGATCTGAGAAGCTTCAAATAATGATTTCGAATGCTATAAGGTTTCTTTCCGCTATACTGAAACAAATGAATATCAGACTATTCGCTGGGCAAAAACTTTTTACGAAAGTGAATCATTCTTATTTTCCCTGCTACCCTGTAGAGAAACGATCTCTTCAAAATATAAGCACAACATTGGAATCTTCAAATCTTATGCTAACGAATGATTTTCAATAGTCTGTAAAAAAAGTTCTGTCTTACAGAAAAAAGCATAAGTAAAAACGTTTTTCTTTTTTTTTTACTAAGCTCATAAAAGGTCTTCTCGAGAAACGGCCGCCTACGGCGCTATCCATAGATTTAAACCTCCGCATGACTGCTAGGACGCTCATGAATATTTCTTGTTCAACGAATGAGGTCGGGTATTCAGTTGTTTTTGGATAACGGAGTGCCTACCGTCGCCAACATGTTAACATTATCATTTTGAATTTCGAGAGTATTGAACTACCAGCATCGCGCTGCTCTTGAAGAGATACAGAATAGCCAAAAAAAATGCGTTTCTTACTGTAGAACATTGGTTGCGAATGTATTGGTTGCTCCAAGCGAATGAAGAGAACCATCTGCTACGGAAAGAAGCAGCAATGACTAAACCACAGACATATTAGGAGCGTTCGCTCACGGTGGATCATGATTTTGGTCGAAAGTCATGGCTGTCGTCAGCATTTTTTGTAGTTTTCATCAGTGGACTCTCGAATTGTATATCATCACTGTTTACATCACTAGGTATGTAAGAACAGCATCATACCACTGCCAAAGGCGGTCAAATAAAAAGGATTATGCATGCATCAAATACCACACCATTTGCTTGTAGAATAAAAGCGTTATCCCTCGACAAATTTGTGACAACGGCCGATTTCTTTTGGAGAGCCCACGGATCAACATCCAATTTCATGCCCAGCTCATTGTGTCGCCTATAGAGGTCACACCGGCCACATTATCTAGCAGTTTGGTAGCTGCACACGGTTTTTGTCATATAAATCTACGTTTCAGAAGAATTTCTATGCTTCTCCTAACTTGCGCACCCTCTATGTTCCTTTATAGACCGTTTCACGCTTTTGAGTGCATAACAAATATCGTATGCTATAGAAAGTCGTCGACTTTACAATTTTGTGCTGTCAACATTAGATGAAGTTTTACAAGTTGAACAAGGAAATATTACGATGTTACGATATTGAGTTTGCGGTCTGACTTCCCCTCATTTTAAACAATACCCAAAAGATACCATAACAACTGATCAGGAAAAAGAGTGGAAAAACTTTTGTGCTTACTGTCTTTGCGAATCTTTTTCGGTGGTGGTTGCGTTTTCAAAGACTATATATTGATGTTTTTATCGTTTCCAAGAAACGGTCAATCAAAGAGGATACTATTTATTTTTGCATTAATTGAACCACCAAAAACGACCTTTAGAGAGGTTACGCTGACCATTGTACTCTACTGAGGTGGCCCTCTATAGCTGTGTGTCTTTAATAAGTTAAGATGGCAAACAACTGGAGTGGCCGACTCCCTACTGAGTGGAAAGGCAGCACGGTATGGCCAGTCCACGTGGAGTGAGAAGGCGGTACGGTATGGCCAGTCCACATGGAACTCAATAACAAGCTATTTGGGAAATCTCTTTCTACCTAGATCTATGTAGTCGGCCAGTTTGAGCAAAGCTGTTAAGAGTCTTGCCACTTTTGATGGTGTTTACCAGTTAACATTTGATAATACATTCATTATTCAACGACTTACTACGACAATTGCTTCTATCCACGTGTTCAATGAGAACAAATAAGAAAGATCATTGTCAAGCACCTAAACTTTGAGTAACTACTACTTTTGACGGAGCACCAGGAAGAGAAGATGTGAGACTCACTTCGAAAAATTTAAAAAACACGGTATAGTAGCCAGTGGGAAGTAGTGAAAATACTGTGATCAACATCGCGATGAAAGAGAAAATCACAATCGCTGGGGAAGCCTAAATACCTTATCTCTCAATACGAATGGGGAAAATGCTTGAAATAAATTTCTAAATGCTTAAAGCTCATTATACATCGCTCACACTTCTGCTATTATGAACCAGATTTCGTCTAAGAAGAGATTTTCCCTCTAACAACGGTTTCTAGAATTGCAGAACACTGTGCATAATCCAGGAGTCATAAGTGCTAAGTGACCTCAGTCGGGAGTTGGACCCGCGATTCACTTATGCTGGGGGCGCGTAATAACCACCACACCACTGGGGCCATCGATTTGCTATCACTCTTTCTTCTATATGTCATACGTAAATGTCAGCAATCAACCTTAAACGAGTTTGGCCAAGAAAGCATATATCGCCATCGAACCCAGTTAAGCTGACTGCTAGTTGAAATGTATCAGGCTCATCAAAAAGTTCTGAGAAATTTTTGGGAGGTGTATTTTTCGACATCTCCGTGCCGTTTTTTACTGATAGTTTTCTATATATTTATTTATTTATTTAGCTTCAGAATGCCTTTTGAAAAGTACGATTTGCATGTGTCGAGAAGCCATTTTGGAGACCTGGATGAGACAGAGTGTAGGTGCTGACACGGCACAAAACTCGGCTATGGGCAGATGGTTCTAAGCCATTCAAAAAGGTAATTTTTGGTTTCAAACACAAGTTTCATTCTGGCCAGCCGTCTACTTTGGATGAAAGGGACTTGTAAGCCGCCCTGGGCTCTGAGCGTTCATCGAGCACTTGTGATTCTGCTAAAGAGCTTGTTCTTTCGCAGCAGACCGTTGTCGATAAGTTGCATCAAATTGACTCTTTGACTCTGTCCACAGAAAGCCTCACCAGGATCCAGAATCTTGCAGGACGATAGCAGAAAATCGTGGACATTAGTAGTCCGTACTTTGAAAGATAGTTATTCTTGCTATTTCTGTTAATTTGCTCATAAACAGGAAACTTCTAAAAATTTTGCAAGACTACCTGCCCAACCCTAGGATAATTTAATGGAAATTTATTTTTGATGCCTTTAGCATATGACAGGTCGGAATGTGCAAAATCATTCCGTTACAGCATGCCCTCTAGTTGTCGCGGAAAGGCACGTGTAGGACGGCAGTCGACTCATTGGTTTATACTTTCATCAATGTGGTACTTATTCAACACTTTCTTTCTAAACTCATTTAAGAACTTTTGGAGTTAATGCAAATTTTCTTACCTTTGAGAATTTGGGTACTCCCATTTTCGAACATGCAAGGCATATCATGAAGAATAAAAAAACGCCATCTACGCGATGTGATGTCGGCATTCCTCCCATGACGCTGAGATGTATTCATAAGTATTAAGTGTACAAATATGACTCCACCATTTTTTTCGCTGTAATATTAGTAAAAATAAAGATATGCAAACTTTTTGATTTGAAAGTACATTGAAAACGCTAATTATTTATACGTTTTTATATACAAAATATTTTCTATGTTGGTTTTTACATGGTTTTGAAGATGACTATTGCACCTGAAAAACACCATTTTTTTCGAAATTTGCTAATTTGTAGTTCAGATTTGGTAATTTCAAGTGGTAATCTGACTGTGCAATGCTGGAAAATTGAGGCAAGAAGGTAGAACCTCCTAGCTCAGCTCCCTTATAGCGTTTTCGATCGACGTTTGCAACAATAAGTCGAGCGTTATCATGCAGCAAAATTGCGTGACCTCGGTGTCGTCCAATTCTCATTTCCTCGCGAACATTTCCGTATACAGCTTGCCTGTACTTCCTTCAAGTTGGAGTTTGACTCCAAGCTCTATTTAATTTGTGCTTCGTTTCACTAGAATCGTTGCCCTACGCGTCAATCATGCATGAGTAGCAAGCGAATTTGTCCCACGGCAGCTCCACCTTGAAGGAAGTATAGAAAGTTGTCTCTACCAGAATATTTGCAAGGAAATGCGCAATTGAACGATGCCAAAATCGAGTAATTTTATTTACTTTTAGTCAATAAATCTGCAAAGTTTCCATAAATGGCTCCCATAAAAGTCGTCATCTTCAGAGCCCTGTAAAAACCATCATATAAAATATTTCGTATACAAAGAACATTAATGAATAGTGTTCATGCCGCACTTTTACACAAAACAGGAAGAATTTGCTTATCTTTATCTGACTATTCTTACAGCAAAGAAAAAACGGCAGAGTCGTAATTGTATACCGAAGAAGACATCATTTCTAGCAGGCAAACTCATCATCAAGTCTTTTCCACAAATCTACCAAATTGCCTTCCTATCGACCATAGCACTGCTGAGGGCCCTCGTTTCTAATTACACCTATGGACAATTTGAAATAGTTTTATAGAAAATACGTCTGACGTCGACTTAGGTGTCCGATGGATTTTGCTTTCTTCAAAGCAGTCCATATCATTCAATCGACATTGTTTTAGCTAAAGTGATAGTGGTCGTCTCCTGTTCACATAGAAGATGAAGGATGAAGCTCTCAGCGTTGATCAATAGCTGAGGGATGCGCCATGCATTCGTCTTCAATTTTCAACTTTATTTGAGGTGATTGAATGCATATCTGGCCTTAACAATAATTAGCAGTGGTCTCCTGTTGTATCGAGTGAATGCTGCTTATCCTCCCATACAAGTCTGTGGCCCGTATGCTACCCAATTTACCGACCTCACAAGGGTGGATGGCTTGGTGAGCCATGAGCGCGAGATTCAGTCATCGAACTTGTGCACAGCACCTCTAAACACTGCGCTACATGCGCTCTCTTATTCACAAAGAGATAATCAGAAAAGGTTTAGGCAGACAGCAACAGTTCTGTTATATGACGCTCCATTGAATAAATAAACATCTATGAACTTCAGCTGCTTCATCATTGAGTTCTCTTGCAAAACTTTTGATAGGTTTTTCAACTGTGACATTTATAACGGATGCTAATTTTGGAATAGGAAAGTGACGTCTTGAAAAGTTTTTGAACCGGTACACTTTTGAACCCTTATTTTTGGTGACAATAACGTGAAAACAAATGTGTTTATGGCATTGATGTTACCGTCTCTCCGATGGTATTGGATGGACGTATTCGTTTGTGTAGATCTCTTCTCGCAATAGCTGACGTGTATGCAAATAAATCATCGATTCAATCGAAAGGTTTTCTCTCTTAAACATTTTCTGATTGCAGTAACTCTGAAGATTTTGTAGATAAGTTAATAAAATAATAAAGTGCGACCGATGTTAACTCGCGTAGATCATAACACTTTCCAAGATGGAAGATTTTTGATGAATGGCACGCGTGGGGCAGGTAGCAATCTGAAAAGAGCATCAGCATCTTCAAGTCAGACAGAAACGACCTCTGTCCAGTGCTTTGTATCATGATGTTAATGAAATAGTAAGCTGCCATATTGACGGAACAGGAGGATATATACAGCTGTGGCACCAAGAAATGGACAGCTCTATAGAGCAGAGAAGGAACATGAAATGGTTAGTGATCACTATTTTAAAAAGCTAAATTCAAACTAAGATGAAAAGCTTGACTCTAAACTTGCACCTGTACTACTTGTCGTCAAACATTCCACATTTCTCCTCTCAAAGAACGTACTCCCAATAAACTCCCAAAATAATGAGCAGAATCTGCAACATATTTCAGAACTAACAGAAGAATTGGGTGATGAGCAGAATTCGTCCTCGGACGGGAGTTACCCGCGTTTCTCTCAAACTGGGGGCGCGTGCCACCACTACCCCTCTTGCTCACCACATAATTCTCTCAGGTATACTAAAAGCATGATAGCACTAGAAAAAAAAACAGTAAAAACATGAGAAATCATAGGTTCATATAGAGATGCAACACTTGAAATTCTCTTCAACAAGCCCCACCTGTGTTCAGTTCTAAGACTGAAAATGAGCAAAAATCTCATCAAAAGCATAGTATATCCGATACCTAAACAGAATTATAAGAAACCTTATGAACCTTTGTGCGATAGGATTTTTAGGAAAATCACTTAACGAGACAAATATTTTACTAGTCAACTGCTTCAGCCATGACTACCGTAATTACCTGCATTTCTCGTCATTTATCTTTATTGTGGCTGAATAATATTCTGGTCGAAGATGTTTTTGAAAGAAAATACTTTGAAATATTCAGTACTGTACTGCATAGCGTATCGGTCGAGATTGGGCTTATCCTTGCAAAGATGTGGGCGGCTTGTTTCGATGTGTACTGACCGAGCGCCAACTCCAGGAAAGCCAACGGGGCAGCGATGAGGCACATCGAAATCGTCAACGGTATGAGGAAGAACACTTGAATAACACTGATTGGTGCAGAAAGTCTGCTTTTTGCAATCATTAAAGGACCGCAAAGAATCAGTACATTTTGTCCTCTTGATATTAATCTTTTAGATTTATCATTGCTACCCTCTAATGCCCTGCCGCCTGATTCTGGCCACAGTGTGTAGTGTTTTACAATGTTCAAATCAACCCTTCCTCTTCCCACCACACTCGACACCAGCAGATACCGAATTGCACAAATTAAAATCCAATATCACACAAGATCACTTATTAGGTTGGAAAGATGTATGAACTCCTAAGTAATTAATATCGGATTCCCACCTCTATTCTCAAAATGGCATATCTCAGTTCAAAATAAAGTGGATCAATTGGAAAAAAAACCACTGAGTACACATTTTCGCCGACGCAAAACGAGTTTGTTCTCACTGACAGAAATTTCGGGTTCTTGGGGGTGTTGAAGTTGTTAGAGGCAATTCAAGCTGTTTCCCAAGCATTTCATGCACAGAAAGATATCGAAATCCTTCAAAACTAATCGATAGGCGAGATATCTAGCGAAGACGGTGGAAGAGCCCAGTTCGTTCGGCGTCCTGCCAGTAGTGCAGCTGCGGTCGCACGTACGCAAAGAAACACCGATCCATTGAGTGCTGACGGTTTAGAAAGTACCGGACTAGAAACGCTCTACTGGACCTACTGGGCTATAAATTTGTATCTCATGCACCACACAGATTAGAGCTCTTACCCTCTGAGTACCGTTTCCTCGAGAATCTCCATAATTTCCTGTGCCATAGATGTTTTAGAAATCTAGCCAACGCCAAAACAGTCTTGAACGGCTTCACCGTTCCCAGAATTCTAGAGTTTTATGCAACCGGTTCAGGAAATAGCTATATCTTGCTTATCAGGAATTTGATCGCTACGTAAACGGATGATGCATCGCTCAGCGCTATTGGACTGAAACTCGAAAGATGTTGGGAGTTTAGAGCGACACCAAAGTGGGTCAGGAGATATTCTGCCATGCGCTCATTCAGTGATTTCAGGCATCGTTATATTCGTTAAAATGTCGCGAAATGAAAGAGAAGCAAAAATGGTGTGTCCAGATGGCAACAGTTAACAGAAGTCTTTGGCGCATTTTACGGATTATCAAGCATAGCGCACGAAAAACACCACTGCTGTGGTCAGAACTCAACGAGGAAATCCTAGAGCAAAGATATGCCTTTCACAGTCTCCTGTTCGATCGAAAACAGTCGATCTAGGCTACTTCTGAGCGCAACCGGACAAAAGGGGCTTTATCAATCTCGACTTGAGTCACTGGACATTCAACGGAAGGGCAGGTAGTACAGGTGATTTGGCGAACCATAATAGACGTGGGTAAGCAAACTGGAAACTACTAGAACATGCAGTACTAGGTCTCCATTTGTACAGAATTGCCATGAGTATATTCTATTTGACAATTCATATTTAGCAAACTCACATCCGCCATTACGCATCATCCTGAAGTGCATAGTAGCCAATAGTTTTGGGCACAGAACACAGTGAACGAAAAACCAACTGATTCCGGAAGCTCGTGCAACTACTTCTCTAGGCTGACCAAGCTCGTTTTCTACGCACATTACCTAGAAATGTTAAGATTATGTTGGCATATTACCACCGTAAACGTAGACAAAAACGTTAAATAACGAATCTTCCTCTGAACTAGACTCTACAAAAGTTTGAGAAGTTGGATTCGTTACAATTAGCAGTAAGCCAAAACGCAATTAGACGATCAGAAACCTAAGATTCCAACTATGACGTGCTAGTTGCGCACATTGATCTCAGTCAGCAGACTTTGGATTCTTTATGGCGCTCTCAGAAAATCAAAATAAAGATAGTAGCTGACAATAAACTCTTGAAAGAAGGACAATGGAGAGTTTAAATGGTATAAATTGCAAAAAAAAACAAGAAAGATGTGATTGTAAACCGACTTCCTCTGATCTCGGAGTAAGCAATCATATTTTCGTTGTTGATCAAGCGTGCAGCACGAGATTGTTAATAAACACTTTCATTCGTTTAAAGTTCAGAGCTTCTTTTCATAGTTTTAAGAAGCTTTTCGTTTTCTTCAGAGTCAATGATTCCAGTCGATCATCCACTCCGTTCGTCCACGTTGAGAATTATCGCCTTCATTCGTTCGGGTCAAACTTCATCTGTTGAACACCGCTCAATGGGCATTTCTGGCATTCCTGGCGGACTCCATTGTAGTTCAGCTCAAACGAGATAAAGCTGAAAATCTACGGCGAGGATGAACGACAGGGGGCACGCGATCGACTCGAATCGCTGGCTCTGAAGAAGACGACACGCATCGAAACGTTAGCCGAATAAAACAGTTCATAGCATTCCTTCCTATTAATCGATTATAGTTGTGGTGTGATGTTATGATATGCCCATTGATACAGAGTGATGTGCAAAACTTTTGCTGTCACTTGGAATCTCGACCCACATCTCACCCTATCCGGCGCGCGTGCTCGAACCGCTGCACTACCGACGCCTGTTTTCACACCACTCTTTCTACGCTAATTCATTGACAACCTCGTGATACAGGTTTGATCAGAAAGAAGGTAACAAAGATATGAACAAAGTTGTTCAGGTCTGTTGCAAAGGAATAATTCCGTTTTATTGCCTTCATTAGCAACACTATCTGGCTTCTCTTTCAACAGAGCAGTTGTTTGTATATTGTGGCGAATGTCTTTCCAGATTGTACGCTTCGGTACACGGCAAATAAACTGTCTCTGAGAAATCGCGTTGATATTAACTTATGCTGACTCATATTTCCGTTCACCACCATCAAAAATATCTACAAGTTGTTGGATTAGAACTCATAGCTGCCTAATAGTTGCTCAGATCAGCGGTACCTCTTTATGCTGTCAACGTTCCTTACCTTGAAGCTGTCGTATGGAGGAGTGCTAACATTTGGTGAGAGCGCAGCAGTTTCAGCATTGATAAACTCCCTCTCACTACCTTCTGTTTGAGAACGTTCTGTAAATAGCACCATATTGTATGTTCAACTCGATACATGTGATCCCTGTTCGCTGTAATCCTCCAAATAATGAGCAATATCAGCACACATCGTGTTGTGATTTTATGGCATAGGAATACCCTCGGGTAAATTCCCCAAATGAAGGTCCCAAACTCTGTAGCTAACCATGCTACGAGAGGAACCCACGCTGTAGTGGTAGTTTCACATCCACGAAGTTTAGCATATCTTGTTTATTAATTTGAGTTAGGTGGAAGGAAAAGATTTTCATCTTGTCCACAAAGATCTCTCGAACTTAATGGTCGCAGAGATTGGAGGATGAACTCAAATCCAGTTCGGTACAATTCATACATGAACACCATGCTTAAAAACGATAAGAGTTTGCAAAATTTCTGACTATCTAAGATTAAACCTTTAACACGTGGCCATGGTTAGACCTAGAAGTGGTACGTTATTTAGTAAACAATTTCCATCTTGTTCATCAGAAATTTTGCCTGCCCGCTTTCAAACGTTTTATGCTTGTGCATGAATGAAGTTTTACCGCCTCTAGATGTGAGTTTGCGTAAACCCTTTTTGCGAATTTCTTCATTATTATAGTGATTTAAATCAGGTTTAGGGTACTGCGATGAATATAAAAGTACCCTCCAAATGTTCAGGTGATCGGAAATTGTCTATTATCGAAAACCAATATCATTCTCGTTTCCTGATAGTGGGCATTCTGCATGTTTGCAACAATGAATAATTAAACTTAGAGCGCTATGTATTGATAAAGCGTAACCACATTTTTGACAGAGTAATAATGAGTAAAAAATGAATACACGGAATTCTTAGACCCGCACATTTCATAAAATTACCATAGCACTCAAAACGAGACAAGAGGGGTAGGGTGCGCTAGGAGTGCAGTGGTTCGTGATGAAGTGTTTCAGAAAGTGAGGTGATAAGAGATGTGGCTGATTCGATCAACTCCCCGAACACTTTCTTGCGGTCATTCCACTGAACGCTTATTAACTCCTTAACTTGGCTACCACCAAGATTCCAAGGGGAAAAGTCCCGAGCAGCACTTTACGACATTCATTAAGAAGAACGAATTCGTCAAACAGTAGCCGAAGCAACCGAACGTGAAAAAATCTTGAAGATCCTTGTGGAAGATGAGTCCGAGGAAACGAATGCAATACAAGAAGTGCTAGGATCTTCATAGTAACTTGTGATAATTGATTGCGTAAAATGGGGAATAGTAAAATAAAATATCAATTCATTGGTTAATACGTACTCAGTAATGAACCTTTCCGAAATAGTCTTCTCATTCATATGATGTAGAGAATGGCTCTATCTCATCTCTCGTATTTTAATCTTATCTTGATTAGCTGTCAAGCAAATATACACTCAACTCCCTACCATTACTCTTAAAGCTAGATTGATGATTTATGAAATTTTTCCCCTCAACTAAACTTCACTGTTCCTATATAGCAAAAAATCATGTTTTTTTTTAAGTCAAAAAATTGATCGATATTTACGGCGAATATTGAGCTTTTATTGAGAATTTTATGTTGAAGAAAACCTGCTAAATCTTCCTCTGTTCTATTCATATACTTCATGATCAAGTGTTTCGCGACCAACTTCTGCTTCTCTTTCCATTCTGGAATGCGTTCCACCTCGGTGTCAGTACTTACGAGCCTGTAATGAAACGAATACAATATTTTTCTAGACTGCCGAGCTAATACCAAGTTGTAAGAAGGCTGATACTCAATTATTGTTTGGGAGCCTCTGCCTTCTTCTCAGCCCCATTGAGCCAAGTGATCCAACGATGGAAGAAAGAAAAGGATTTCAAAAGATTTGATCTGATGAGACAGCAAAAACTCTGTTCACACGGACAAGATCAACGCGCCTGTGTAGGAGAAGGCGATGGCATCGACACTTTGGCAGAATAGACATGTTGTAAGGTGCGAGTTAATCAGCTAAGAAAATACTGACCAGTCATGCAGAGATTAAGGGAAGATCAGTACTGAGATGTTAAAAGTCGAAGAAAATTCCTCTTAGATTAAAGTAACAAAAAACTCACATTGTTGTAAAGTACTTTTGAAGGGAAGGTTATGGGAAAATCACGCAGAGACTGAGTCGAACGCCAACCTCAAACGTCGATGTGTTCTATCTGATTTAATCTCATTAATTCCTATTTATCAGTCGACGACGATCTTTTCGTGATAGCGATAGATAGGTTTAACTAATTGCGGATTGCACGCTTCCCTCTAACGGATACGCACAAGTACAACTTCGTCGTTGAGCAAAGAATTGCTTCATGGCGAGAGTTGATTAAAATGTGTTCACTCTAGCTTCTACATTCTGCTTTTCTTTGTAAACTAGGCGAAGGCGTTTGTACAATGTAGTCCAGCTTATTCTTCTTTCTTCTAGATCTCTATTTAAAAAAAAATAGAAATCCTACCAAAGAAGTTACTTTGACTAGAAGAACATAGAGTCGGTCGTTGATCAATCCCTGAGGTATGCGAAGGCAACTTAATACAGCTATGCATATCTGGCCTATACAGTGATTGCAGAAGCTTGCCGATTTATGGAGCTAATTTATTTCACCCACTGAGACAACTATGCTATTGAAAGCGAGAGAGTGAACTATTGACTTCGCGTATAGTATGTGGTACCTCTAGCCACTGCCACACACGCGTTAGGTTAATATTATATTCCTCAAATATGCTTGTCTCTATTCTGCTTTTATGCGGTGAGCTGACACGAATTTTATTAATCTTTATTATTCCGTAATCTTCATCCTGAGTAGATACAAGACTATTGAAAAAGAAATTTCATCGGTACGATACAGTCAATAGCAGTGGCTGATGTTCCGGCAAATTTGTCTTCAAGACTTGTCTTAATTAGGCGACACGAAATTGGGAAAAGTAGCAGTGATAGTATCGATGGATGACGTTTTGACGACCTTGTCTGCTTCGAAGCCTGAAAGAGCCAAATTGACGTGCGATATACTTAATTAAGAGCTTTCACAACTAAATCAGATGAGATAGAATGCTTGAACGCTCTATTTTCTAATTTGATTCTCTCCATAAAGTAACCTTAGCATTCGACCTAATAAAATAGCTGATCAAAATCTACTCACTTGTTATTCTACTCCGAAGGCGATCTTCTATAGTAGGACAGAATAATATCCCCGGACCGACTAACAATTGACGCGGCTTAGATTTTGGTGCGTTTTGGCAGGTGCGAGGTTGAGTATAGATCGCAATACGAGTAGCTGGTGGTGGACGTTTCGGTTCCATCGCCTTCTCCACAGCCAATGATTCTCCTCCAGAGGAGATCCTCCAAGTACTGAACGCAATACAATTCTTTCGATTCAGATTTTATTAGCTGAGACTACAATAGATCTTGCTTGAATCGAAGTGCTTCCCATAAAGTCGCATTTCAATGTTCACAGTTCGTTGGTCGTCCGTATACTTCGTGAAAACGTTTTTGTTTGATGCAATTCGAACCGACTTGATGTTTTACGCAGCGACGAAGGAATAGAATCGTTTGTCTAGCTATGATAATTTTTTGTCTTAGTGACAGGGCTTCTTTTACTGATCGGAAGTATTTTGCTGGCACATCGTGAACTAATTCCCAGGAGCGACTATCGATTAACCTCGGCATAGCTTGAATAAATGAGTATTTTCTTCTGTTTTACCATAGTTACGTACTCCGTCAGAGAAATAATCAAGTGTCACTTCAATCTTTGAACCCATACGAGCCTCAAAGATGTCCATTAAACCATCAATGCTGTTAGAGGCTCTGTAAATTTTTATACCCGAATCCAGTAGGTACACGTCTGTACTCATCCCTCGGCCAACGTGTACCTTTTTCACCCACTATATCTTCAAGCGTTCGATAGGATGTATTTGCTGTTAGTACCTCGCCGCACCCACTTGGCTGTAAAGTAGGGTTAATACACTTATCAAGATGCATAGAGCTGAGTATCAATTTTTCAGTTTTCTAACTCTTTCAATACAGAGGTCTCCTCCATATCCGTTGGGACAGATACATTTGGAGCAGTTCCTTGGATGAGGGAAGCCACCATTCCCACATATCGTTGAAGAGCCAGCGCATTTGTCTGAAATGATTAAAAAAAACAAAAACTAAACATAGCATCGAAATCGATGTTGCTGGACCTAACCGAGGCACTTATAGTGGAGGTTCATTATGAGTTTCTCATGAAACGAAAGCGATACGCGAGTTCCAAGAGTTTGCATATAATTCATATCACGCGGAACCATAACAGGTTTACCGTTCCATGAGAAGCTGGAAATGGAATTTTCATCACTTATGGTTTTACTCCGGAGCTCTGAAGTTTTAAATAACCTTAATGGCCCGTAGTGCATGATACTTCCGTAGTCGTAGGTCAGATTGTAGTTGCAGCTATCATGCACAGTTTGCTTTGTAAATTTGGAAATTGTTCCCTTCTAAACACGCATCCCATTTCTGTACAACTATACTGTCAATCCACCTCCAACCCCACCTTGAAGTTTTGTGCATTCAGTATAATAAAATCGTCACGATCATGTCTCGCGTGCGTGTGGAAGAGACCCAACGCGTGACCGATTTCATGCACAGCAATTCCAACCTGCACATAAGAAGAATGCAAAGTAACTCGGCAATCACATTATTATTTTTCTTTCTTTTATAAACTGACAAAGGAATGAAAGACATAAATTTGTTCCCATACCATTACACATTTTGGGGCTAGTGAGAGATCTGTAGGCCTCCAACTTTCCCAACACCTGAGTAGCATCCAGAACCATTGAAAACAATAATCCTATCTCTTCCTTTGAATAAGGATTTGAAAGATTTTCAGGCTCCCAATTTTTGTCAAGTATATTAATATTTTATGTTGTCATACCATAATCTTGCTCATAGAAATCAATACATGTGTTGTTCTGCCAAATTTCGATTGCTTTTTTGAACACTCGCTTCGCTCCTTAGGCTGAAAGAAGTGGTGGGATGAGTTGGGCTTGACTCTTATGTCTTTACTCTATGACACCTAAGTGAAGTAACACAGTGAGATGAGTGTAGTGATATGCTAAGTCAAGTGCTAATAAGTTAAATATTGAGAATACGAAGGACATTTTGTGCTTTGCAGGGCAATTTAACCATTGCACTACAGCGTCCTAAATAACTTGGAACACAAAAAATAAACGGACTCGCGTTGGAGTGGAATGAATAGTACACATTTGACCATAGAGCCTTGGGATATTTATGGTTACGATATGCCTCTCGCTTTTTGCGTTTGACTTCTTTTCATTAACGCCTTGTAGGATCTCCTCAGCCTGCTCTCTGGAATAGCGGCAATAGTTAAAGAAGCAAAATTTTGTTGAATAGAAGCTTTTGGTACAGCTAACCTGGTAAGCAGCATGTCTCCTTGGAAAAGGGCTCCATCAATTTTGGTATCCGCGTTGATTTCTTCGATTGTTTCACTCATTGATTGGCTGTGATCCTCTTCGTCTGCCACATAATTCTGGAACTCGGATTGATCTCTCGGTTTGCTAATCATTTGAAGATATTTGCTCACCTTCATATCTTCTTGTAATTCAGCTTTTCGCTCTGGAGAAAGAGCGAGTTCTTCCTCGATTTCCGCCTCCACCTGATGTAATTGCTGCAGAAGCCACTTTGTGTCACCAGCATTCGACTCCTAGGGAAGGAGAATGATTAGAAGACATGGTAACGTCTTCTTATTATATTCTAGGTGTGAGATTATTCAGACTTACACCTTTAAGCAACTTATACCCTTCATCCAGTCTTCATTCTGTTTTGATGAGCATAAACGAGGTTGTTAATATAGGGAACTGATAAATGCGATTGAATACGGAGTACAGTTCAATACACTGGAATAACGGCTGATGTTTCGGTATCTCATCTTCAGCGAAGCAGCGATTCGAGTGGAGTGTCCACAGCGGTTGATTTTCTTGGGATGATGATCCTCGTAGCCGTCACATCGAGACAAACCGAGCAATGTGAGTCACCGCTCGAATGAAGCAGAGTCCTCAGAGTCGTTCTTTTATACGGGATCCCAATAAAGCCGAGGTGACCTAGCACCATTCGAAAGTTCTCCGGGATATAGGACGGTGTTCGGGCGACCGTAGACCGATGTTGTTTGCTCCTCAGGTCACAATCCGTTCTATCCCGCAGCAATCGGAGTGGTGCTAGCTGACTAACAAAAACAACAACTTCGTGGTTCGATGTAAGTCGAAATCGAAAGTATAATTACTCACTATTAAAAACGCCTTATTAGAACAAATGACCTGAGCATTACTCGTTCTTCAAGTTTCTCATTAGGAGGCCAATTTTCAAGTACAGTTACTATTTATTAGTATTAACAACAAAGCAATCCTTTTATGAGTAAGATTAGAAACACAAGAAACAAAAGATAGCATTATAAAGCTCTTGGGGTTGACTGATCCTTGAGGGACGCGCCATCATTCCATTTCAACGAACATCGCTAGAGATGAATTAATGTATCATGTTTGAATTTACAATGACTCGCGATGGCCTATCGATGTATCAAGACAGTGATACCATCTTCTCAGACAAGTCTACTACCAAATAAACGACCTCCGGGGAAGGGAGGGCTTAATAAGGTTTGGGTGCAGGATAGAACCATCGATCACGTATGTGTCACATGGCACCCTCTAACCACTGCGCTCTAGGCGCCCTTGTTAACATATCGACTGGAAATTGTGAATACACGGTCACTAATGAGCAAAGTGATGATTTCCTCCACCGTGGTTGTCACATCGTCCGGATGCCTCGCTGCTTTTCCTGTTCGCCAAATTCTGTGAGAGGAACCTTGAGTGTCACAGTAGCGTTTAGATCTGCGAGTTCACAAACAGTAAACCCAAAGTTCACCGGGCGCTGAACTTGTTGGACAATGTTGCCGTTAATTTTCTGTGGCATTTACAGCTGCTTGATCAAAAAAAGTGCTACCGTTGGTCTTCTTCTTGCTTCTAGGCTTTTTGAAGAAATCGCACCATCGGGTCCTTGCGGTGTTCAACATCTCTATTAGAAGAAGGATACGACGCTCAACGAAATCCCAAGGTCTGTCCCCCTATCCGCACCCATTTTCAGCCCCATGGAAAAACCGCGCTTTTCGTTTATTTGAATAGTTTCAGCAGTCATTCGATAGTTCAAATTTCAAAACTTCCGTTCGCGCTCTAGCAGTCACAATGAAATTCTGTTTCATATTTAGGCAGTTTCCGCTGGAAACATCTATTCTTCTGGACTTTCAATTACCATTTGATAGCGCAAATCTCTACCATTTCAGTGGTATGCTTGACTTTTGGCGAGAGCTTCTTATTGCGTCGTTACAGCCAAAAGAAGATTCGGTTTTGCACTCGGCGGGCATTCCTTGTCGACTAGAGTGTGCATAGCGGCGTTTCGAAAGTGCAGTGGCTTGATGCCAATGTTGCGAAATCCCATGCGCATATCGAAGGAAAGAATGCGCGCCGTGTGTGAATTGCAATTTTATTCTCAGTGTTACAGCGCAACGAAAAACCTTTGTAGAATACAAAGAACACCATCGAAACTGTCAAGATTTAAGCTCTCGAATGACTACTGAAATTTTGAAAGGGAAGCTTTGTAGAGCAAAGAATGCTTAAGTGTGAAGCATAACCGTATTTTCACTGTCACAGCGTAGCGAGCCAAGCTTTTCGAACATAAAGCACATTGCTGAAGTTCTCGAGATTTAAGCTATCGAATGTCTACTAAAACCCCCCAAAATAGCGATAAAGGCGCTTTTCTTGAGGGGCTGAGAATGCGCTTGGAGAGGGTGAAAACACCAGTTCCCATACCGACGAGGGCCCTCTGAACTGTTCGTGCACGAGACAGGGGAAGGTTCCGGACGTTCCGTTGCTATCCGCTCGAGTCATTCGTCGATCAACGGGATGCCATGCGCACTAATTCTCTAGTGTGTGCTTCAGTGCTTCATTTCTCTGCAATATACGACACTCACGAAGGCGTGACCTCCCTAAGAGTCACTCAATATGTACTAGCAAGAAAGGGGGACACTGTGGCCGGTGTGACCTCTATAGGTGTCACAGTGAGTGCGTTGCGAAAAATCAAGCGTCACGTACGCAACGGCGGAACCGAACTCGCATGGACGGCGCGCATGGCATTATCGACCGCCATGGTGTCTGACCAACCATCGAAACTCATTGTTTCCCTTTTTAGTACTTCTTTCAGATCAAAGTTTTAGAATTTTCTTATTTTTCAATCTATATCTTTCGTTTCGAGTGTTTTTTGAAGTCCACAGCTCAAATTTCAATATGCTTGGTAAATATTTTTTGAGCCACGCATGTCAGTGGTCTATCGAAGAGGGCTGACTTATATAGCCCGATACACGTGTTTCGATCTTGCGATCTCGTCATTCAGGCAGTTACCATTTTTAGTTATGGCAGAGAAAGGGCAACTGCCTGACTGACGAGTTCGCAAGATCGAAACACTTGTATCGGGCTATATAATTCAGCCCTCTTCGATAGATCACTGACATGCGTGGCTCAAAAAATATTTATCAGGAATTTTCAATCTGTAAATTATTATTTTCGGAATGTCCTGCGATGTTCGCCGCTTTAGTCACTGTTTTCTTACTGAGAATACTAATAATTTCATCAGTTGGCATTGAAATTTGGCAATATGTCCTTCCTAACTTGTTATTTGTTCGTGTTTTATTCCTTATTTGTTTGTCCTATACTGTTTGTAGCTCAAGGAGCGCTTCCCAAATCGCATAAAAATATCCCAAAGACGCGAGAGACTTCAAAATATCCCGAGGAACCGACCGATAGACCGTGGAGACCTCAAAACATCTCACAGAGACCCTATAGAGACATCAAAATATCCTGGAGATAGGGACCTTGGAAACTCCACAATATCCCGAAGTAGCGAGAGACCCTGCAATCCGCAGAACATTCTAGAGAGCTGTGCAAAAACGTTTGAGTTAGCCGGGATTCGAACCGAGATCTCACTGTTTTCGGGAGCGTATGCTAGTGGGTTTGAACACATGAGTGGGTTCAGTGTCGATAATGACGGTCTCGCCAGACCGTAGACGCTTGACTGTTGGCAGATAACGCGTCGTAGCGTAAAAAGAGTGCTGCGAAAAACGAGTATCGGTGGTGCAACGGTTAGCATACGGTCTCTGAAAGAGCGAGATGTGAGTTCGAATCCCGGCTGACGCAAACGTTCTTGCACAGCACTACATTATTAGGTATATTGGGACATCATTACACCGCAAGTGGCGATCAAATAGAAATGATTTCTGGTTCTAGAGAGCCTTTAGAGGCATCAAAATTGTCTTTAGATAAACATCTTGAGAAGCTTCATAATATTCTGAAGAACCGAGAGACCATGCAGACGGAAACGTTCTGGAGACCCTTTAGAGGTATCGAAATATCTTGAAGAATCTATAGAGAACCTAGAGACCTCAAACTATCCTAGATACTCTAGAGACCTCGAATTATCCTTTACATATTCATTTTCAGTGCTGCTGCTAATCTCCAAATCGATTTACATATGAGAATATCGGAGTTCTCGATCGACGAGGTTCGGCTTCCTGGAGACGATGTGCATTTAAGCTGTCATCAGATCCGTCAGGTGATCTCGTCCCTGAAGCAGCAGGTCTTCACCGCTCTCACGACGACGACGACGACGGGAGGCCTCGTGGCCATTCGTATGGAACGATCGGCTAAACTCATATGTGTCATTGTCGCGTAAGGTTTCGCTTCACATTCAACTATTTTTAGTTCAAACCTCGCGTAGATTTTGATACATCCTGACAGCATATTTCAAGCCTTTCGTGAAGTCTGTTATGGCACTTCCAAGGCCGGACGTACATTTCGATCTTTTGGCCTCATCAGTACCCGATCGTGCCTTTCAGTTTAACCAATCTCTGTAGGGGAGTGCATCCCCTATGTATGAGGGAATCGACGCCGAATTAGTTACACTGTTTGTAAAGTGAAAAGCTCACCTTATACTGCAGTGATAACAATCACGGCATTTCAAGTGATAAGATCATTGTTATTACAGTGATTAACCCCCTGACAACGGCATTAAAATCTTGCACGGCACGCGACGAAACAGTGCTAATGCTTCTGAATGAATAAAGTGAAAATGATTTGTTTAATGAGTCTTTTTTTCATTAGGGTTTGTGCATTCGATTATGAGATCTTGTTATACATTGTTTGAAGCCAATAAATACAAATTTTTAGGGTTTTGTGGAGCTGGTGTTTGTAGATTTTGTAATAATTATCGAATATCTGATTTAAGAATAGGAATAATGGAATAATTTCATCAATTAAGTGCGAAATTTCCATGAAAGCGCGTGCCAAGACATAGGATAGAGAGCGAGATGTGAGCTAAAAACGATGCACGACGTCCCCAATGGGTTAACAGTCGATTGCTCATCGCTTGTGAATCCCATAATACTTTTATATTCGGCGTCGATTCCTTCGTGTTTAGGGATATATTCCCTTATGAGAGGGTATTGGCTGAACCGAAAAGCCACCGTGCTGCTGATGAGGCCAGGTAGCCGAAACGAACGTCCAGCACCAAAAGTGTTATAAAAGACCTCATGACAACTTTAAGATATGCGTCGAGTTTCAGAGCTCTCTAAATAAATACAACTATCTATCTGATAATCGAGGAAACTTCAGCTTGCTAGAGATCCGTGTCCCGTTCATTTTTCTTCGTGACTATGAGGATCAGGCGTCAGTGGGTGCCGATTGGCTTTTCGATGGAAAAGAGGTGAGCCCTGTTCTTCATCTGTTTCATATTCTCCAGGAATTCATCAATTTTTTCTCTAGAGAGGGCAAATGGTAGACTACCTGAGTTTATTTCAACATTTTGTTTATTTGGAACTAGAGTTTGTAAACTTTTGTAGAAGCTTCGGAACGTCAGACATAACGCCCTTTCAGTGCTATCAAATTAAATTTTATGTTGTAAGTTTCTCAGAAAACCTGAGATGATTTAGCTGACGAAATTTTCGTGCAATGGAAGCGGTGATCAACCTGTTGATGTTCCCGAAGAGAGCGATATATGCTATTTTATTCGAACGTCTGGAACGACGGGTATGCAGAAGCTTATCGGCGTCCCGTATTCCTGCATTGAACCGAATATTGAAGACTTCAGGTACAGCAGCTCTTGGAAGTCGACTTTCTGATTCGTTCCATAAACATCCATTTGTCCATTGTTCTTTTCATCAGTTTGCCCCACTGTGTATTCATTCGTACCATCATACAAATGCATATATCTGGTACATATCAGAAATATTGTACCTGCGCATATATGTATATATATATATATATATTATTTATATGCCTATATATACGTATATATATATATATATATACATATACATATACATATACTTGTACATATAGATGTGTATATGTATACTTATACATACGTACGCAGTATATGTATATTCATATGTACTTATAAATATGCATTTATATTATATAGATAGATATGTATACATGCACTCGTATTTATAATATACTGTTCTTTCGTTTCGAGTGTTTTGTTAAGGCGACAGCTCAAATTTGAATATGCCTGGTAAATATTTTTGAGCCACGCATGTCAGTGGTCTATCAGATAGGGCTGAACTATAGAGCCCGAAACACGTGTTTCGATCTTGCGACCTCGTCAGTCGGGCAGTCACCCTTTCTCGTCTTTTGCCAATCCTGTGTGGGATCTCCAGTCCTCACACTAAAAGTTAGCGAATAACGAGACCGCAAGATTGAAACACCTCATCGGGCTCTATAAGTCAGCCCTCTTTGATAGGCCACTTACGTGCGTGGCTCAAAATAATTACCAGGCATATTGAAATTTGAGCTGTCGTCTCAAGAAAACACTCGAAACGAAAGATATGATGTATTAAATATACTAGCCAAAAACAATCGAGTGTACAACATTCTGTGTTCGGTGAACATTTCACTGGACATAGAGTGTAAAACGTTTGTCGTCGCTAACTCTTAGTGTGGGGACTGGAGCACTCACACAGGATTGGCAAAAGACGAGAAAGAGTGACTGCCCGACTGACGAGACTGCAAGTTCGAAGCACTTGTATCTGGCTCTGTCAGTCAGCCCATTCAACAGACCACTGACATGCGTGGCTCACAAGTAATTATTAGGAATACTGGTTCTTTCTGATTGTAAAGGAACAGATGAAAAACCGACTTCATTCGCTGGAGGTTTTCATAGGAGTGTCAGTAATCATTCAAAAGCAGAGACTTCAGGCTAAAGCCCCACATGACCGTTTTTTTAAAACACACTTTTATAACGCTTTGATCTCCACATAAGTTTATGTCACAGAGGCACATATCTCTCGCTCCTTTGCAGACGAGAGCATAATTGATATCCCAATGGCGCGAGATTTCGTTCTTCAACAGAGATTTTTTTCTTTGCTTCTAGAAATATCTTAGGTTCTTTGTACCAAGTGATAGAACATAATTTTCTCGACAGGTCTGTATACTTTTTCTGCGTATATACCTCCTATGTGCAGAGAAAATTCTAAATGTGAAACGTAATTCTATTACCGTCCTCATCGTGCTCTATGAAAACCTTTCTAGAATCAGTACAAGCATCAGATTCGCCGAGATTTGCGCTATGGAATGAGATTAGTGTAGTTCAATATAATGCGATCCACAGATTTTTAGTGAGGAAATAAGGAAAACCGAGTCTGAATCATAATCTTGCTCATGATGCTACTGGGCACTGCAAAGAATTTTCTGAGAATCAAGCGACGTATCGGATCTCCGGCATTTGAGCTTTCGAACGATTACTCAAATTCGGGGTAAAATACCTATTCAGCGAGAAAGGGTCTCTGAAATCTTGAGAGTCAAAATGACCCTCATCGCTCTCAAAAATCTATCATAACACAATCATGTTTCGTTCATCAAGAAAGAAAGATGTGTACCATTTTATAAATTTTAGTAAACTAGTCATAATAATATTCATTTGGTAACATTATCGCAACTACACCGCAGAAATAATTTAGAGAGAGGTTTTCGTTATGTTCGGAGGATGTGATCTTGTGCTCGACGTCAGTTTTCTTCGATCCTTCAATAGTTGAGATATTCCTCGCTCTTAGTTGGTTAGTTTCTTTCTGTCTTTCTTTATGCCAGTTAAGAGACTCAGATGGTAGTAACATGATTTAGCTATTCTGAAATTTTTTATATTGAATTAAAATTCCGAAAAATCAACTCTGTAAGTCGATGTTTCGATCCTGCCCACGTAGGTCATCCAGCCTCCCATTCATCTTGAGTCGGTGAATCTGCACCGAACTTGTCTAGAAGAATGGCAGCACTGGCTTGATCGGTCGATAGTCCATCGCGAGTCATTGTAGGGCCCAGATATGCATCAGTCACCTCAGACGATGCTTAATGAGGTTGAATTCTATGAACAACACCATTGATAAGGTCTTGAACTTTAGACTTCTCTAATAGTTTTACTACGTCGTATTCATGATCTATCTGTCATTATTTTTTAGTGGATCGCGCCTATTGCTTGTACCTGATAAGGCTCGTTCTCATCCGCACTTGCTTTCTGACATTCTTAGGAGATACAAGCCAACTTTCGTTCAGGTTACTTCCACCTTCTCGTAGATTTTACTGCTGATTATGCTAATTTCTAAAAAAAAGCTCAGTTTTTCTGAGAAGTTTTGTTAGAAAGTGTCAACTAGAGAGCATTTTTATTGATAGGTTGCGTTAACTTATTCTAGTAGCCGAAGAGTAGGGATTGGTACTCCACTACAGTGCACTTCATTAGCAGTAACAGACGACAATGAACTGTTGTTAGGCAAGTTCTAGTTATAGTGTCGCTTTCTAAACGGGGGACGCATGAAGGGGGCTGGCCGATTAGTTAGTTATGCTCGGTGCAGAGTTGATCCCCTCAAAACGGCTTGTTTTTTTATATGGATTTCAGTTATAGGCGGAACAAGACGATGCTTTATCAATGGAGTGCTGAGTGGAGAATTCACATCTACTGGAGACATCGTTGAAATTATCGATGGAGAGTTCTTTGTCATTGGGAGAATGGATGACCAGGTAGATTTTGGCTGGCTGTATGTAAAAAGGAGCTTCAAAAATGCGATAGAAGTTGTTGTAAAGAAGCAGTTCGATTTCCATTTTGAAAACTGACTTTCCCTCTAACATCGACGTTACCATTCAATCATGTATTCTTTGTTGATCGAGCCAGTAGCACGGGGTCGATGGAAATAAATCTATTCCACTATTGTCTCGGTGTTTTCATCTTCTTCAGAGCCGATGATTCGAGCCGATTACCCGAAGTCGGTTCGTTCTCGCTGTGATCTTCTTTTTCGCTGTCGATCGAGTCGAATCATTTTCTGAGGGCACTGCTCAAATAAAGAATCAAACTCTACAAACCGTAAAGATTCAGCTCGATCGACAGCGAAAAAGACGATCACAACGAGAACGGACCGACTCTAGGCAATCGACTCGAATCGTCGGTTGTGAAAAAGATGAAGATGTTGATAGTGTAGGCGAGGAGATTTATTTTCATCAACTTTATGCTGTTGGATCAATCAACAAATAATCCATTCCATGATTTCTTGCGTTTATTGTGCAAAGGGAAGTTCACTGAATGTACTTTTTGGTATCATAGTTGTACAGAACAGTGGGAAAGGCTGTGTTCGTATCGATGACCTCGGAAAAGTTGTAAGTTGTCATCCATTTAGGTCAAAGTTAACGGTACTCGATGTAATCTCACAGAACTGTCAGAACGGGTTTCGTCTCTGGATACAGTTTCATTTGCTCAATTTGTTCTCTACAAGGAGAAATTCTTGGTTCTATTCGTGTCATCGAGCTCACCTGTGGAAGCTTTGATTCGATGTATAATTCCTCATGATTTTATTCCCGCGAAGGTGTTGTACTTGGATAGAGCACCTGTGAATTCAAATGGTAAGAGTATTTCTTGTGAACGATCTTGAGTAAAGTTCCATTATCTGAATCTATTTTTCAACCTCTAGGGATTTAGGCCTTTCCCCCTTTTTTTTCAACTGTCAGTAGTTAATCGATAAGTAGTCCTCAATATCTTCAGTAGTGTACTTGGTTTCTTGAAGAGATATTAGAGCGCTGCAGCAGCGAATACAAGATCACCTTTCGCACTCGACTCGCATTTTTTGCTCGGTTAACCCTTTGAGAACCAGCGTTGAGAGGCAGACAGCGTCGCGCCGTCGCTTGCGGAGCAGTCGCACGAGGAGGCATCTGCAGGTCTGTGCAGTGACGTGTGTCTGTCTGCGCCTGCTTTCCCACGAGACTACTCCCTAAGACAAGTCTAGTACCAATTTACCGACCCGAGGGATGGATGACTTGGTGAGTATGAGCAAGAGACCGAACAACTGACTTTGTATGTGACGCAGAGCACCTTCCAACCACTGAGCCACATGCGCTCCTCTCATGAAAAATGGGTAAATAGCCGTTATTTCCGCTCAGTTGACGTTTATGAGAGTTCATCACTGACATTCTTTTCGTAGCGGTGAAGTCTTCCTATAATCAGACTTCAGCTATTTAAATACTGAAAAATCCGCTGTAAAGCTGAAACGACTCACTCGAATTCGAAACATTATCTTTTCTCATAAGCAAAACGTAGTATAAAGTCGAACCAGAAACCAAGTTTAGTATGAAAAGTGGTATTTTTAAAGCCACCTAATGACAGAAGAACATCGAGTAGTAAAAAAAGAAGTAATGCCATGTTTAACTTGAAAATATGCTTCCTTTCATAGTTATAGGTCTTTCCCGTTGAAATATGAGAAACATAGAAGGAATATATAACTATTAGATGTTCTTCTTACTAAAATTATCTCTATAGAAGCCTTTGCAATAAAATTCCATTAATACATGGTGATAAAGTTTCCTCAGACCAGGTCTCGTCGCATCCATTATCCCAAAGGTCTTCAGATGCGAAGGCAGAAAGCATCTACACTTCTGTGCATCTGTACAGGCACGTCTGGCTGTCTGTGTCTGCTTGCCCATGATACGCGACGCTGCCATTGCACCAGCTGAGTGAGATTTGACGTTGTCGGGTCCGTGCTGAAAGGGTTAGGTATGTCGATGTTCTTTGAAGAGACCTTTACTAGTTATTTGTAGCTTAGTCTGAAGTTATTTTCGAGCTAAATGTGGTTTTTGAAGGGTCTTCGTAGAGCGCTGGAAGAGCAAAAGGTTACGTTTCGCAATCTGAGGCTCACGTTTAGGTTCACAGCGAGTATCAGTCTGAGCAGTATAAAAGGAAAATAAAATGCTAAACTCATAGAACGGTAGAAACAAGTTTTTTACAATACCAATGCGGTAAACAAGAAATATACGAAACGGTGAAAAAGTTTTCAAATAAGTTGCAAAAATTGCAAACTTACGGGCTACTTAGAGATCGCTACGCGCAGCGCGTTTCGAGAGATGCGATATTGCCTCGCCGAGTATGAAATTTATTTATAATTCGTGTGCTACAGATCACTAGAAAGGCTTTTTCAGGAACCAAATGCAATTTTGAAGTCGTTGAGATATAGGCTATCGATTGAGTTCTGAAAGTCTAAAGAAAAGCGAAAAAAACTTTGTTTTTGAAAGGTTGAAAAATGGGCTAAGATAAAGGAAAATCACTCTATCGTGTTATTTTCATTCCGCTCAGTCTTTCTCGGTACACTGTTGTTCAGGAAAAGCTGATCGGTCACAGATGGTTGCTTTGTTGGAGAAACAGTGCACTGAGCTTGTGAATTGTGAGAGGAATATGCTTTTATTTCTCAACAAGTTCGGCATAAAATCTGCAACGGATTTGTTAGGCCATTCTTTTGTCGATTTCGGTAGGGCTTAGTATTGATGGAACGATGGTTTTATTTTACGTAATGTTGAATTTTTTGGCATCGGTTCTCTTGAAGCAGCGGAAATCGCCTTGCATTTGGGCCACGTAGAGGCTTTACACGACATTCTGACTCCTCATTTAGCTATAGCGGATGTCCTCCAGAAGTACAAGGTCGAAGTGCCTGACGTCACTGGTGAGGTTTGTTGAAAGACTCACTTTCAGTAATTCATTCTAATTCGTACTGTCGCAAAAGAAGATCTTTCTGATGAGTTTATACCAGTAGCATGATGTAGATTTGCAGCATCTCGTTCCATTCGGCCAAGTCAAGGACGTATCCGTTAGAGTACGGGTCCAGCCGATCATCAAGTGGGGTTATAACACTGGAAAATGTGTGGATGGTACACCATTACTTCTAAAGTTGGTTTGAAAGAAATTTAGAAGAGGTGGCCCGTGATAACACTAAAGTCTCAAAGTCTTTAGATCACTTAATGGAGATCTAATTGTGGTCACTTCTCACTCTGGAGTTGTTGCGTGTATTCGTGTCGAAGATGGTTATTGTATGTGGAAAGTGAGTATTTATATTTGAGAACTACTTTTTTCAATGACTTAATATTCTTGCTGATTTTAGGTTAATCTCTCGTGCCGTTTTGAGGCTTCACCAGAGCTCTGTGGACGATACATAGCTGTAGGTTCGTTCAATGTCCTTCAAGGTGTTCTTTCTGTCGAGGGTTTTTTAGTACTATGTGGTGATGTTCAACCGTATTAATCATATGAGAAGCACTATTTGTACATTATGTGTAATAACAGTGATTACTGAAGACAAATATGCTACGTATACGAAAAGATCAAAGTAGGTAGCATTTGCCATTTCAGGTGGTTTTGATGGAAACGTCTATTTTCTCTCAGTGGATACAGGGCGCACTGAATGGCGCTATGCCACTAATGATATCATTAAAGCATCTTGTACCGTCGACGATACCATTTGTGCATATGTTCCTTCGTATGATCGAAATCTCTACAAACTAGATCCTCAGGTGAGAGGCATTCTGGTTACTTGCCAGCGCAGAGCTGTCGCTGTAGTTCAACGTAAATAAATTTTCTATTTTACTGCTTCCTAGCAGTGGTATGATGTCATAGATCTTCGATAGATCTAAGAGTACTGAGTTGTATGCAAAACACTCGGCATCAAGTGGGAGTTGAATCCTCGTTTCACCCACGTCGGGCGTGTGCTAATACTGCGCCATCGATACCGCCGTATAGCTACCATTCTTTCTTCGATACAGATTATCGAAGCTGCCAGATACGAGCCTTTGGCGCGCTTGATTTGGTAAACACGTATCGGCAATAAACCCAGTCAAGTCAACAGCTAAAACACAACAGTCGTATCGATGGTGTAGTGGTAGCACGCGTTGCTGGACGGAGGAATTACGGGTTCAACTTCCGTCTGATGTCAAATGTTTTGCATACCACTCAGTATTATTTGAGCAAAAGGTCAGCTCTCCATGAATGGTTTTACATAGTTCTAATGACGTATATTGTATTTCATTTTAGCTCAAAAAGTGCTGCTGGCTTAGTCCGATTCAAAGCGGTTCTCCTGCAAAAGTTGTTCCTTGGGAAAATGCTGTATTTGTGACAACTATAAACGGCACTGTAGAGGCAATGGATACTGTTAGTATGCGAGTTTATGCTCGTATAGAGCTCACTATTATGTTTCTGAAAGTTGAGTGGTAGCAGAGCGGTGGCCTCTGTGGTGTAGTGCTAGTAAGTGCTTCCAATAATGGTGAAATGCAGGTTCAACTCCCACGTGAGGTCGAAAGTGTTGCTTACCATTCAGCATTCGGATACTTTCAAGTCGTTCCGCTTTTTTGGTTTCTAAGCGCTAAAATATATCCTAGGTCAGTGGTATACATCTATGGTTTCATCGAGTCAAAGCTCCAGTGTTTTCATCGATGACGATCCATGGTATGAGGTGTTTTATCTCCTCAGTTGATGGAATGATCACTAAACTCAGACGGACTGATGGCGAAAAGGTTGTGGTTTGGTTTTGCTTGAATTTTGACCTAGCATTGCCATTGCTTTTCGATAATACACGTTTTGCAGCAGCTTGCCGTTAACCTCCGAGAGCCCGTCTTCGCTTCCGTTTCCGTAATAGGTGATCTCCTCTATGTCGTATCACAAAAAGGATCTCTATTCATTGTAAATGATAGACTTTGCATTTTGCGACATTTTCGATTTCTGAATTGTTCCTTTGTGGTAGCACCGTGCCGCTTGTACAACTGCTTTCTGTCACTCGTATCCTCTAGTGGTCTCTTCATCTTATTTTCGGAAAGCGAAAGTAAAGCATGGGCTTTTCGCTTAGGAGCCGGCCAAGTCTATTCACGCGTCGTCATAGATCAGAAAAAACAGTACTTGTTTGCCGGATGTAGGGATGACTGGATACGGTGTTTTGAATGGCCTGAACTTCCTTGCTAATTGAGATGAGATTCTACACGTTTCTTGGCCTTTTCTAGGTACCTCACCGGGTTTAAAGTCTATTTGCCAACCTTGTTTATTGTTTTGGTTTTATTTTTCATACAATTTACAAATAACTTCTTGTTTTATTGGATCTCAAATAAATATATCAAGAGATAGAGAAGTGAGTGTAATGTAAGAGTATAATTTTTTTATGTAACTACATCCTGCGTCTTATCCTCTACTTTTTGTACTTTTTGATGGTCAGTGCACTCTGAAACGTCATGGTGGAGTAGTTTGAGTCATACGTTCTGTTGAAGTGTTTAAAATGACTCTTATGTTCTGTTCAAGTCGATGGAAGTCTGGGAAAGAGCCATGTTGTAATTGCGGAATACCTAAACACTCTCGGGGTGAGTGACACCTATAAGTGTCATAATAGTTACCGGAATGACACCTATCTATGGGTATCACATTTTTTTCGGTGGTCTGTCTTAGCCCTATTGTCCGATTTCTTCACGAAAGCGATAGAAGAAAGATATGATGCTCAGCGAATCCCTAGAGGGAGGAGGACCCACTGGTCCACTCTTGCACGCGATAGGGAAAAATAGAAGTTGCTGGTACCCACTCGAGTCACTCGACGATCAACGGGACGACAGGTGATACAGATGATCTTGGTGCTCAGAAGTTTCTATACTACTTCTACTAAGTCGATACCTTATGCGGCGTAAACACTGAAGAATTTGTTCATGGTAGAGTGCTTCGATATAAAATGCCACAAAATCCCTTGTTTTCGGCAAGATAAGATTGCTACTGAAGACAGTGTGTGACACTGAAATCGAGCGAGTAGGAGCAAGCATGCTTCTGCCTCGATGAGGTGGTGTCGGACTCAGTGTGTACCGTCATCTTTGAAAAGCAGTTAACTTTTTCTTTCTTAATTTCTAATGGCAATGATGACTTCTGAGTCTTGCGCCGTATAGGAGGATATCAAAATAACAAATTGAACATTGGAACATCCTTGAAACTCATAAAACTTCATCCTATTCCAACGCTAGACGAGTGTCTTTCCTTCACTCATACGCGAGGTGAAGATGCACCAAAAATGTCGGGGGTCATATGCGAGGAACTTGGAGCATACGCACAAGAAGGGAATTGCAGAACTTTTTACAAAAGCAGGGGTTAACTGATCAATAGGACAGAATTTACGATAAAAAAGAGTAGGGTTACATAAAAAGTGCCGGTGGGCTTGGTATGACATCTACAGGTGTCACAGAGAGCGCAGCGTGAACTTGAGCGTCATCGTTGACGTTTGAGTATCGTTCATAGTTTTGAACAATTTCGGAAACCCTGCCTGCTCGTACAACGGTGTTTCGTTCGAATCTTTGCGTTTCGTGTTAACCCTTTGAGGACCAGCGTTGACAGGTAGGCGGCGTCGCGCCATCGCTTGCGCGGTACTCGCATCGGGCGGCTACCGTGTGTCTGTGGAGGAATGATGTGCCGTCTGCGTCTGCGTTCCCACAAGCGCCGTCATTCCCACTATGCGAGACGCCGCCATTACAGTAGCTGATGGAGACCGTGAGAAAACAGAGCGAGAAAAAAGGCAGAGAAGAGTACGACCTAGGTATGAACAACCAGTTCCTAGAATTGTTTACCAGCCAGAGGCTGTAACTCAAAAAAATGACAAGGTTGTGCGAAAACAATTACAAAGTAAGGCTTGCTTAGGAAAAGTGATTTCGCAGATTGCAATACAATACCATTTCAACGACTACCGAAGAGAATTTTTCCATTGCTCTTTTGAAAGCTGAGTGAATTTCAAGCATAGTCTCTCCATTTCTGCCAACATTAGATCGAGAAGTCAACATGATAGATGGCTTAGCTTCAACATTGAGCAGGAGGAAACAAAAGGCCTAGGAAGCCTTCAAGAGCAACAAAGTATTGAAGAGGACGATTAACGCTCGAGTTCGTGCCCCTTTTTTACGCCTCCACGACTCTGCCTTACGTAACGTATGCGTCAGAAAGCTGATCGTCACGTAAACAGTATGAAAGAACACTTAGCGCCAAAGAACCAGTTGAAAGGGCGTTGCCGAAAAGAGGACACTGCGCTATACCTGTACGTTGAACTATCGGACATCGTGTAAATCGGACACAAAGTGCGCTTTAACGGCAACGATAATGCACTAGAGTCGTTGACGATTGAATTCCTCGGGATTCCACACACACACAAAAGGAAGACCACTGATCCGATGGCTGATTTATCCATGGAAATCACAAAGGAAGTGAAGCTCGACGAGTTTCCTCAGATGACGGGAGCCATTGAGCTACTGTAGCAATCGACAGCGGGAAATGGAAGGTTCAGTGGCGTCCGCTCGAATCACTTAACAATCAACGAAACAATGCGTGACAAGAGAGGTGATTGCGTGACCTCCAGCATATTTTTAAGTCCGTTTCCATCTTTCGTCCTTAGTTGCCCTTTGGTGGTGACTGGCTGCGAGTGGGGAGTGACTACTGCTACTAACCCTCCGTTTCGTAAATCATTCCAGTTGTAACTGGACGACGTATCACACAAAGCGGCCATCCAATTCGATTTTTTTTTGTCTTAGACGACGTCTAAACTCACCTAGAATGCACTTTGATGTTCTTCTCCTTCGTCTGTTGTCAATTGCTCTGATAGCATTGCTAGCACATCAGTGTTCTTTTCTGGAAGATAAATCCACAACGGTCTTGTAGATGAAGTCACTGTAATAATTCTGAGCTGCGGAATCCAGCTACCTATGTATACTTTCATTCACAATTCAAGCACAGTGTGAATGTTCTGTAAAATTCTCGATATCATTAAGTACAGTCTTCAGTGCAATACCTGACTTGGTGTACCAACCACACTCAGAAAATTGAGAGAGGAGTTCTGGATTCATCAGCTGATCACCAGCTTTTCTGAGTGATCCGCATTTGCCATTGTTACTTACCTGAATCCTCATGATTCCTTCTGTATGTCGTTCAAATGTCAAGTGAACGTTTCAGGAGCATACCGGACTTCCATTGTCTACGCTCTAGAATCAGAGTGCCGAAACCCACTCCTTTTCTGCTATGTTGCTCTTCTTCAGCACAGTTTTGGCGATGATCACTGAAAACATGAGGGCGGCGTCGTTATAGCGGTTTTGTTTGAATAAATGGAACTGATTACATGCGTTTATTATTCCAGTCGAGCGATTTCTTATTATTGCAGCAGGCAGGAGAAAAAAAAGGTGATGTCGCCCATTGGACCTGTACTCTTGGGAGAGCGAGATAGCAAGTCGATAAAGTAGTTATATTTTTGTGGTGTAATCTCGATAGTAGCCTGATGGTTGTCTTACATCTGGCAATCCACTCTTCGATTGGCAATTGGAGTCTTTATGATGGTATTTGCTTCAACCCTATGAAGCGGTTTATCTTGGTCGGTGAAGGATACAACCAGAGCGTCTGGCATTCATTACGTAATCCTGTGTCCAGGTGGATGTGATTCTTAAAGTAGACTTGCTGATGAAATCCCGCCTACGATAATAGCTCAGTGTTTTCCAGAGTCATTAATGCGCGAATAGTTGGTATCTCACATAGAGTGTAGAATATGTTCAGGAGGGAATTGGGAAGGAACCTTGTGTCTTGACAGGCGACACGTGAAGATGAGTGCGTGTCTTAACGGTTAGAGATGCTTCTGTAATAACATATGATGAAATGGTTGGATCGTTCACCTTGGGCTCACCGAAGTTCTCGTCCCTCGAGGTAGGTGTAAGGACAGACATCATCAATCACTTCTAACGATGCTCGACGAAATCCAATTCCTTGGCCTTTATACTTTATCCTAGCACCTGGAGAACAGAGCAGAGTACTTAAGAGTGAGGAATGATGGTAGATTCGCCAAATATTTTGAGTCAATATTGTCTAGAACGAAGTGACGATAGCGAGGATAATAGTGATGCACGCTGTCAGGAAGAAGCTCGAATCACCTCCGTAAGGTCTACCAGAGGTCCACATGGGGATGCCGTGGCTCGACTATCTTCGCGACTGTGGGGAGATTCGACTGGACCAGCATTATACGACATTAATTGTGAAGAGCAAATCTCTTGAAGAAGCAGTTGGAATATCACGCAAAATGTTCTGAGCTTTTCAGTGGAGGATGAATGTGAGAAACCTATATCGAGTGCAGGAAGTGCTGGTATCCGCGCAGCGAATATGAAGAAAAAATCATGTGAAAAAACGTCGAGAGCGTATACTGGGTTTTCGTTCTTCTCCAGAGATAGCATGTCGGACTTTGAGTGAATGAATGGAAGAAAAGTTGGCACAACGTATCGTTATATTAAGAAAAGTGGGCATAACTCTCCACACTGGTGGTTTTGTTCCTTAACTTCACTCAATAAGTGCTTGAATAGGATATATTGAGCAATCATCTTTATCTCAAACTAAGTGGTGAAGCGTCGATGGACGCTGCGAATACTGTTCGCAAGCTATGCATCTCTAGTCAGTACTGATGCATTAATATGATTAACGACAAGATTTCAGAATTTTTGCCGAGACGACAAATTCCTCAGTGCATACAAGCGTCCGAACATCAAAATTTGTACACATACATAAGGGAATTTATCTCGTTGTGACATAGCTGAGAAAAGAACATCGTCATTTGACTGGAATTTGTGTCTCTGAGTAATAACGAAGTCGCCTTTGATCCCAGCGTGAGCCCAGATCTTCTGGCTCTCACCATATGACACATGTCGGCTAATTAATTGGGGAATTTCCTCAGTTGAAGATTAGTGAAGAACGCAGTATGTGGTCTGTCAGTACCGACTTTCGTTGGAACCTCGGCATGGATAACTAATGTTTTGAGCTACTGATTAGTTTGCACAGTGTTATCTTTGATATAACTAGGCTAAAACGTTCTCATGTGATTTGCTGGAAAGTCGAGTCACCATCTCGGCTCTCGATAGTTTGTATCACTAACCACTCAGCTATACTGCCAACAAGATTCTTCCCCCTAATTTGAGTCTTCGTCATCGTCAGGTCGAGCCTAATCAAGCAGAGTTGAGCACCGCGCCAATGAAGTCAGTCATTACTCAGCACTTTCCTTTACCCAGGATTTTGGGCGTAATGATGTGACGTAACCTCATCAGGCTGTTCCTCAAGAAATAGGATAATCCTTGGTCGATTGCTCAACGAAAGGTGTTTGTATTTCTGGTGGCAATCCACCCTGCAGTGGTTGTATTAGGAGTCAGGCAGTAAGACAAAGCAACACGAGAAATTTATATTCAAATTTGAGTGACGCATACATAAGGGCATACGCATCGATGAAAAATTCTATCAAATCTTCGTTTTGCGAATAACACTGTCTTTTTCTCGAAAAGCACTACTGAAGCACAGACAATGCTCAAGACGGTGAAGAAGATCGGATTACGCATAAATCGCATGAAGACTCAGTTCATGAAAAACAATTGTGCAGTGATGAACAAATCAAACTAGGAAGGATCTTTGATTACGGAGACTTCCTCGTACGTGTTTGGCCGTTCATTCAATATGAATAACAAAACAAAATGAAGGAGGAACTTGACAGAGGAAGGAAAACAGCGTGGGCCGCATTCGGGCCTCCCAACGAAGCCACCGACCAGAGCGGACCCCAAATTACGCGCTAACCCTAAATTCAACAGTCCTCCCAGCACTCTGCTATGCAGCGGAGACGTGGGCTTATACTTCGACCACGTCAAGACTACTGCGAACAACTCACAGAGCGCTTTAACGATATTTTCTGAAAATCAGTCGGCACTCAGCATTACCTCGCCGGCTTGCGCAGCTCAGATCTCAAATTTATCTCATCTTCGTGATCCAGAAGAATTCACATCGATAGCGAAGCACAGATGGGCGGTCATATAGTAAAGAAGCTCAGACGACAGATGGACTGTAGAATGGACGCCACGAGAATACACCCGTCCCCGAGGACGACCACCTACACGTTGGGCGGACATATTCACTATAAGAATTAATCAGTAGTATTCATATCTGTATTCGCATCAGCTGTATTCTTACCTACCGATATTTTCCAGATCACGGCATGAAACTCGCACCAGTAGCCATGTTCGAAAGAAGCCACCGCCATCGACGACAATCGCGAGAAGACGAGACGAATGGAAGATGTGCTGAGATCCGCACAAATCGTGAAGACGGACCGTCGAAGTATCCAAGAAAGTATTTCGAGTGAGGAGATAAAGCTCTCGGCGCATATGAATCCCTTAGGAACGAGACGCACATTCGACTTCAGCAATCATCGTTCAGAGGTGATTGAATACATATCTGGCCCTCTGCAACGACATGCGGCGATATTACCGATGTATCGAGTCAGTGCTGCTATCCTCGCAGACAAGTCTGGTACCAGTTTGTCGACCGTGGCTCAATAGAACATCTTGTGAGCTTGAGGTTCGAGATCGAACCATCGTCACTTGGGCGTTGCAGAGCACCTCTAACCATTGCACAACCGGCGCTACACGCGCCGTGAGTAGCATCATCATAGATAACCACTGCAGAAATAAAATCCTCAAAAATTCTCTGTTTAACGCTCTAGTGGCAGTATCATGATGTTCCAACCATATGTCCAGTGATGTTGAGTCATATGTGCAAGCTCTGAATCTCGGGCAGGATTTAATCCCGCAGTCTCGCCGTTTCCGGGGCGCATACGAACCTCTGCACTAGCAGCGACTCTGTTCTGTCTATCACTCCAAAAGAAAAACAACTTATTTCGGATTCAAGCCTATCAACTGCTTATCCTCTCACCCATAGAGATTTGCGTCTACGACCCCCACCGTTACCCTTATCGTCTTACATTGGCTATCGATTTTACACTTTTCAATCACTCGGAGAAGTGAAAAAACAAACGGAACAGGGGAAACTTCCCATCTACAGCCTGTTTTCCCAACCTAAAATTTTCTGTTGAGATTCTAGAGCTCTGACGCTCTCTCCTCTCGATATGACCTCTCTTTTCGTCATCTTCTTTCTCTGATCCTCTCGTTCCTCTTTTGCTCTGTCTGTCATCAGAGTCGCTCATCCATCTGTCAGTCAGTCGCTTAGTGTCTGATAAATTCAGAGCAGAGCAATGGCTACGCTTATTCCAACGTTATTCTCTTTTGTTAAGCCTCTGAGAAGAATGACTGGAGGAGGATTCGACAAGGAGAGCTTTGACCAAGAGGTCGCTCGTGATTTCGACACTCAGGAAATCACCGCGGCCATCGCTCGCTACGAACGCAGAAGCCTCTGCCCTTCTGAAAAACGTACGTTATTCATTATTGATTGCCCCTCAGTCATAGTTTCTATGCCTGATAGTGTCCAAACTTTTCCTTAATTGAGTCAGTAGCAATATCTAATGGCGTTGAATGATATGCAAAACTGGAGGACCGCGGGCGGGAGTCGAACCCTCGTCTCAGCGCTTCCAGGCGCGCGTAACAACCGCAGCACATTCGGGGCTTCTGTTCCGTTATACTACTGCTATGTTGTCGAGTTAGATATTGATTTTTCAGAAGGATGAAGTACGAAAACTGATCACTTACATCGATTTGACCACGCTGGCCGGCGATGACACCAAGAGTCGGGTCGTGGCGCTGACCGATCGAGCTCTGGCTCCAGTGGATGGAGTAAGTCGTGGCTTCCTACTTATTTAGTCTTAGATTCCGAGTCAAATACGAGTATTTGAATCGAAGCTAACCGATTCGATTCACTTAGATCCACTAGATTATTTACAGATTTTTCTTTAGTGGCCATACTCGCGATTGTTATAGTACAAGTTATTCGATCAACTGAACGTCGCGGTGGATTCTGACTATTTTAGACTGTGGGTACATTAGACTCAGGCTAAAAAAGATCTGAAGTTCGTCATAGCAGTCTCGGATTTTGCCTTACCGATATCTGCATGTTGAAGAATGCCCAGACTAATAGAGATTTAGTCCTGGACTGAAGCCTAAGCTAAGCCAAACCCAAAACCCAAGCCTAAGCCTAAGCCTAGGCCTAAGCTCAAGCTCAAGCCTAAGCCAAGCCTAAGTTCCAGCCAAAGAGATCCATACTACCTACTTATGCCTAAATAGTAAATGTTTGAATAAACGTGTACTTTGAGTCGTCACGAGTTCTGGGACCTCTAAATTCCCTGAATAGGTGGTCTCCTTGTCTTAGAGTCAAATATAGACAACAGATTGAGGATTTTCTCAACTAAACGACCACCTTGCATTCCTCGTTGCGATAGTCGACTCTATTCGAATCAGTTAGTTGACTCATCGATAAATAAGGGGGAGGGGGGAGTGGGGGGAAGGGGGGATTTTTTGGATGTTTTCACTATCTGGGGTTTTACATACGGGTATGGTCTTCTTGAGAAGGGTTTTTAGGGTATGTTTAACCTGGGGAGAGGGAAGATAAGGGAAGGGGGTATTTTTAGTTTCTGGGGAAGGGGGGGGGGGTGGGTTAACTTTTGGGTATCGGAGTTTCGTCCGTGAAAGGTTCTTTCCGAGTCCTTTTTGGCCTTTGAGTTTATCGGCCAATTATATCTGTTACTGGAGGCGACGTGGCTGAATGGTTGTGATGTTCGTTACGGCGCACGTGAGGCCGATCCTCGCCCCAGCACTTCCCGGCACTCAACAACGTGCACCCGTATGGGACGCCACAGCTAGAGGCTATCCTCGAGATTGCAACGAGACGCGCTCAGCCAGTTTTCTACGGCGTTCGAGAAGAGGACCGAGCCGATGAATCGAATGTTAGAAAATCTACTGGGATTCGCACAGTGAGAGAAAATCCTGAGAAGACAGATCAGATAGAAGTGATATTTTCTGGTTAAATAAGTGTATAATTTGATTTTCCTGTTTTTCTTTGTGGACTTTTATCCACTCATTTTACTCGATATTCCCCTTTCGGGGTGTCAACGTCGAAGCGACGGTGGCGCCTCCCTGGTTTTTTAGCTTTTCCTCTTTTTACATTTAAAATAATCCCACCATTTTGCGCGTTTCTTTCGAGATGAAAATTCGTGGTCTTCGCAGTGTTTCGGTGGAGTCAATTGTCGTTGAGGGCGTAGAATACGGTTTTTTTTCTCTTTCTCTTTTTTCCTTTTTTCTTTTCCTCTTTCTCTTTTCTTCCTCTTTCTCCTTTTTTCTTCTCCTTTTCTCTTTTTCTTTTCCTCTTTTCATCCTCTTTCTCCTTTTTTCTTCTCCTCTTTCTCTTTTTCTTTTCCTCTCTTCTTCCTCTTTCTCTTATCCTTCTCTTTCTCTCCTTTTCTCTTTCTCTTTTCTTTCTGTTTCTCTTTGCTTCCTCTTTCTCCTTCTCTCTTTCCCTTTTCTTTCTCTTTCTCTTTCTTTCTCTTTTTCTTTCTCTTTTCTTTCTCTTTCTCCTTTCTTTCTTTCTCTCTTTTCTTCCTCTTTCTCCTTTTTTTCTTCTCCTCTTTCTCTTTTTCTCTTTCTTTTTTTCTTTCTCTTTTTCTTTTGTTACTCTTTCTCTCCTTTCTCTCCCTCCGCTCTTCTGTTTCTCTTTTTCTTTTTCTTTCTCTTCTCTTGTTCTTACTTTGGCGGCATACTCTTTTTTTCTATCGCTTTTTCCATTAGAACCTTTTTTTTTCTTTGTTTAGAGAAAAGGAAGAAAATGATTTTGTTCTTGTTCTGATGACCTGAAGCTCTCAAAATTCGATACACAAGCCACCAAGCAATTTCTGTATTGAAGAGCGCTATTTTGCGAATTTTTCCAAGTTGTTTTCCCATGATCTTCCCGCTTCGACTTCTTCAACATTCCGATTTTGGCTTGGGATATCGATGAAGTATGCTTATTCTATAAAGTCTGAGTGAGTAGGGTTGCTATGTAACGGAGTAGGAAATCAATCAATAACCCCAGCAAGTAGATCAAATGAGAAGGAACATACCGTATAGCGCTGATTCCTCTGTTTCCTTTTCTCTTCCTTTCTTTTCTTTCCTAACATTTCATGACTATATGAGGGGTCACTTTAGTAGGCTCTCTCCAGGCTCCGAAGACGGCGAAATCGCGGAAACCTCGGCTATTTGAATAAATTTTTTATTTTACTTTATCGATCCGTCTTCACAGGGTTTTTTTTCCCACTGCGCGGATCCCAGTACTTATAGCATTCAATTCGTCTAGTCGTCTTCCTTTTGAAGGTCCTAAGATAGAGGTTCAGTTAGTCTCCTTGCAATCTCGAGGATAGCCTAGCGCCGTGGCGTTTCACGAGGCGTTCGTTGTTGACTGCCGGAGATTGTCAGGGAGTGGGGATCGGCCCCACACGTGTCACGACGAGCATCACAACCACTCCGTCACTGCGCCCCTGTTTGAATAGAAAATAAAGCTCAGTTTGGAAAATTAAGCCAAAGACTCATTGAAAAATGCCGAGGCTAAGAGATAGTCCGTCTTGAAGTCATTTATTTCTTACATTTCAATTGACATTTTTTCTTCCTAGAGTGCCAAGTAAAAAAAAAACGCTGGTAGTGCTTGGCTATGTTTACCTTCCTCTTCTTCTTCCCTTTCTTCCTCTTCTTTTTCTTTTCCTTCTTTTTCTTTTCCTTTCTTTTCTTTTCCTTTCTTTTCTTCTCCTTTCTTTTCGTTTAAAATACAATAATTCTGTTGTTCCGTATAACTTCTGTAGGTAATGATGCTAGTTGCAAGCAATGTTTTCTTTTCTTTTTTCCCTATGATTTTCGTGTTCTCTTTTCTTTTTGTTTTTCTTTTTTTTCTCTTTTTCTTTTCTTCTTTCTCTCCTTCTCAACTCTTTCCTTTTCCTTACTTTCCAAACAGTAGTTTAATCGTTCGACTCAAGTTCTGGATGAGGCCAGTTTCCAACTATAAATCATTTTCTTTCTTTTCTTCTTGTTATCTTTCCTTTTCTTTCAGCTTTTCAAGACTCTTCGGGATTATCGTGATAAATGTTTTGGTTTTTTGCATAGAATATTATTGTGTTACAATTATTCCATGAACTATGAGTAGAGTTCCATACAAGTTCAACGGCTATTGCCGTTAGTTTTTGTCTTTATTCCTGAATTCTAACGAGATGAATGGGATAATGTATTTGAAGGACTCTTCGATCACTTGCGCCGCTGTATGTGTGTATCCACAACGAGTAGCCGATGTGGTAAAGCATCTGGCCGAGCGCAAGAAGAAACTGAACGTCGCTGCTGGTTCGTTTCCCGATTTCCATTCGATAATTCGTTTTTTCAAGGGTACAGGTGGTGATACAGATGCTGGAAAATACGTAGAAAAAAACACTGTCTTTCAAATCTTATGGGGACAGGAAATTTCCCGGACTTCTTCGTTTTCCTAGATTATTTTTTATGCATTTAAGTTTTGTTTTCACTGTCGTTTGAAGCAGCGTCTTGCTGTTATTTTTATACATAACACTTATACATTTATTATAAGATGGAATAAGTATGACTGCGCTAAAAATAGTCGGGTAGAATGCGAGTCGTAAATGACGGAGACGTCTCAGTTGCGTTCGAAACAGTTTACCGTACAATTTTCCGTGGAAGACCAGCTCTTGGCTTCTACGTCAGACCTCCATCCAGCTTTTAATTCATCGAAACGATCAAAGGCTTCAATTTTCCTAAGCGAGTGTGGCGCAGTAGTTGAAGGTTCTCTCTGTGACACAGATATGGTCGATCAGTCGATGGTTGTGAGTTCGATCTCGCGCCCAAGGCTCACCAAGTCTTTCCTCCATTCAGGATCGGTGAGGAGGTACCAGACTTGTCTGGGATAAGAGCAGTACTGGTTTTATACATGGGTAGGCCACCGCGAGTCTTTGTAAAGGTCTGATATGCATTCGTTCCCCTCTACGATGCTTCGAATACAGTTGAATGCACAGCCGATTCCTTGCGGATGGATCAACGCCGAGAGTTTTAAGATTTTCTCTTTCAATGCAGTTCTTCTGAATTTCTTTTCATGATCAGATGAGATTTTCAGTTCATCAGATATTTCGCTTAGATCCATTCTATATATTTTCAGTAGCTGCTGGTTTTCCATCTGGGCAATATCATCTGCAGTCGAAGCTTCTGGAAGTTCAACTCACTGTAGCCGATGGTGCCACCGAGATCGACATTGTCATCAGTCGTGCGGTTGCCCTTGAAGACGACTGGGAAAGTTAGTGAGGGTTAATTATTCAATTTTAGGGTTGAGCTATGTTTTCGTGGAATTTATGGATTCACCGTTTCTTTTTGTTGAGTTTTTTTTCCTGATGAGCTAGAACATAAGACTGTGAAAAAATCCATTTGGAATTCTGACGTTTCGAGCGCTCCGCTTTCTTTGAGCCTAGAAAGGTTGAGATATCTACAACCAAATCAGCCCGACGCCTTCATACTTCAACGAAAATAAACCAAAAGAAAAATGATCAAGTACAGTTTGACAATTTCTTCCATATGTCATGATTTTTTTGTGGGTGTAGTTGCTGTTTAAGGTTGCCCTTTTTCGAGCTAATTTTTGTCCACTTCGATTTTCACCTTTTCAGATTTGTGCCTCTCTTGCTTTGGGAGCTTCTTAGGTCAAGTTAAACTCAGTCCACAGCTAAATATCTGTTTTTAATGAATTAAGCTTCAAACTTACCATGCGTAAGATAGACGGCCATACTCACCTCTCAATGGTGCGCTTTTTGGTCAATAAGCGGGCGATCAACACTTATCAGGTTGGAAAGAAAATTCGGAGCCACTTGTAAAAAGTTGAAAATTTATACATAACTTCCTAACAATACAATAATAACTATTCTCCAAAATAAAGGCCATCGTTTCCTGCGACTCTCTGCCATCGGTCCTGCAAGTTTCGGATTTGGTCGGACTACTATTCCTTCGACTTCGTGTCAAAAAAACTCTTGACATGCTTTTTCTAATTCATCTTTAACTCTTCATTGTTCAACTTTTCTGAACTTCCTGAACGAGGCTTTTCTTTGAGATCAAGATCTTCGACATTAAAGCGTTTAATAGCGTCTAGCAGCAGATGCTTGTTGTCTTACCCCTTTAACTTCGTTGAATTTGTCGACTGGAGTTTGTTGTAAAAAAAAAACTTTTTTTCATTGATGGCGCAATAAAACACGAGCTTCGATTGTATCGTTGGACATGGCGGAGGCTTGTAACAAAGTGAAAATAGAGATGGATATTATCTAGGTCTTTAGCGGGAAAATCTCACATAAGAAATTGTAATATTCCCATGATATGCATGGGAGTAGAGCGCATGTGGCGCATTGGTTAGATCTCGCGCTCATGGCTCACCAAGCCATTCATCCCTCCGGGATCGGTGAATTGGTACCAGGCAGGTCTCAGACTTGCTAGGGAGGATAAGGAGCGCTGACTCGGTTCAGTGGGAGGCCACCGCGAGTCATTGTAAAGGCCAGATATGCATTCAATCACCTCGAAGTTAAAAATTGAAGTTGAATGCATGGCGCATCCCTTAGGGATTGATCAACGCCGAGCGCTTTATCCTTTATCCTTTATCCTTTATGCATGGGAGTTATCTTGTGCTTATTAATTGCCCAAGAACTTTGTTTCCAATCGTAGTGTATAGGATTTCACGAAAAGTAGAGCCTTTATCGATTTGAATTGTTTCATCTATGATCGATTTTGATCACAATTTAGCTGTATACAACGAAGTATCAGCTCTGAAAGCTGCTTGTGGTAGTGCACACCTGAAGACGATTCTTGCTACTGGAGAGCTAAAAACGGTATCGAATGTCTACAAAGCGAGTTGGGCAAGCATCTTAGCAGGTTTGTTTGCCTCTAGCAGTTCCAAGTTTTTCAAGTGTTCATCTCACAAAGTTCTCCGATTCCGTTGAAGGATCTGATTTCATTAAAACTTCGACGGGAAAGGAGGCAACAAATGCCACACTCGAGGTCGCATTTGTGATGTGTTCGGCTATCAAGCGATGGTATCAGATCACAGGGAAAAAGGTTCGCTAGCTTTTTTCCATTCTTCAAAGAAGGAGTAATATTCTCAGCTTTAACCCTTCTTTCTTAGGTTGGATTCAAACCTGCTGGTGGAATTAAGACACCGAAAGAAGCTCTGGCATACGTCGCGCTCATCAAAGATGTACGTTTCCTTTACGGTCCAGTATTTGATGATTTTGGTATTCAGATTAGCTCGAAATAAGGCGGCCTTTACTCTCTGAGCGAATTGTTACTTCATATTACTTTATTATTTATATAAAAGCGGTACCAATGTTCTGCGGCAGTCCGATAGTGCTGCAGGAAAATTTCAATTTTCCCTAACTTGGAGAGTCTTTATCTCTCGAGCAGCGTCGTGGTCCAACAAGCAGGATACGATGGTGTTCGTGAAAATTCTCCGAATTGTTTGTTGTAATAAGAGAGATGGAATTCTTTAGAATTCAGAATATGTCAGTGTCCAAAACGATATGCAAAGCTTTGAACCGCTTATGGGAATTGAACCCGCGCCTCACCCTCTCCGAGGGCGTGTGCTAGTCATTGTACTAACGGGGATCCTACGCTGATGTCGCGTTTTCGGCAACACGACGTATCGATTCTGTGAGCATCCAACCATCAACAATTTGGCTTAGCAAGCTTAAACTGGTTTTTGTTCCCTTTCAATATATCAATCACCTTAGAAATAGGTGCAATCCCTTCAACACCTTCGTCCTCTGAGAAGTGCTTTGAAGTCGGAGAGACCTCAAAGTCAAATGAATCTTTTCTATAGTTTCACTATATTCTTGATCACCTTCCTGTTGTGATAATGAATGTTGGACAAGACTAGCGCAGTGGTAGGAATATCTTTAGCACCCGTCGGGTTCAGATTGAACCCCATTCAGATCCATTCAATTTCCAGTCTCTTTGAGTCAAGAAATTGATATTGGACTTGCCTGCAACTAGCTCAATCGAGCTGAGGTGTTCTCTATGGCCCTTGATGGTTGATTACAAAAGAGTGTTGAGAGAGAGGATCGAACTAGCACCTTGCTTCCTATAGGCTGCCTCCCTAATCATTCCGTAACCCCCTCTCCTCTAATTGAATAATATTACGTTATTCAAAGCCGAAAATTGTGATGTTGTCTTCCGTGAGTTCAGTGGTCCATTGCTATAGCTAGTGGCTCAATTTCTGCACTGATCCATCACCACATTATTTGGAGGTGGCAAGGTTTTATAGCGGTTTTTTCTGATCTAAAACTATCGTAGGATCTCCAAATTCCCTTGTTAGACTGCGATGGTCCTTTTGTTTTTGTTCCAGTGGTCTTCAAGAGACGACTTCGAACCGGCTGTTTCATATACTGGCTTCCAGAGTGAAGTCATAGTTATCACCTTATTTGCCCGTTTCACAATTTTTCTACTGTGCGCGTCCCATTGCCTCTAGCATTCGCTTCGTCTTCTCGCATTCGTCACATGCTTGAGACTCTTATTTCCTAAACGAAAGTAGTAGAATTCTCGAGCGCATCTCCTTGCAATGTCGAGGATAGCCAAGCTGGCACGTTAGCTATTGTTTGCCGGTGTGTTGGGGAATAGCTTCGTATCGAGCACCACTAGCCAGTCGGCCACAGCATTCTCGCCCTTCCACCCGAAACCATGAGAGGATGGAACTCTCGGCGTTGATCATCGCTGAGGGATGCGCCATGCATTCGTCTTCAATTTTTAGATTCGTTTGAGGTGATTGAAAGCATATCTGGCCTTTACAATGACTCGCGGCGGCCTATCGCTATATCGAGTCAGTGGTGCTTATCCTTCTTGAAAACACTAGCACCACTTTACCAACCTCGGAGAGATGGACGCCTTGGTGAACTGTGAGCGTGAGATCAAACCATCAACCTCGTGTGCAACGCAGAGCACCTCTAACCACTGCGTCATATGCACTTCTTGAAACATCTCGTTTGAAAAGAAGTGTTGAGACGAAACGAATCCTGGGTCGTTCTCGATTGTTATGACTATGGGAGTGTTATGTTTCTAATGATGATCTTTTTTTGTCATTTACCCTATTTTACAGGTTTTGGGAGCCGATTGGTTGACTCCGAAATTGTTCCGAATCGGTGCGAGTAGTTTGCTGGATAATTGCCTGAAAGCTCTCTGAAATGTCCTTAGCTAAATCATATCTCTCGAAGACTTTTTCCTCGGTTCGTTTTCTAATGTAACTCAGTGTTCCTCTCCCACCTTTCACTTTTCGGTGAGATTTCTCAGAACATCAGGATAGTCTCTTGTCTTTTTTATGGATGACAAATGGTCACTTATTTTCTAGGGAGTCATATTGATATAGTCCGTCGAATTTGCTTATGATATTGTTGTTTCCATATAAACATTGGTTATCTATGCTGTTGTCTGTGATGAATTATGTGTGAAATATGTCAGTATACTGCGATAATTCTTATTTTATCGCTTTCGTAGCAGTACTGAAATTGTGATAGTTACGAATCGAAGACCGTTCTAAGCGATTGTTTTGAAACCTCGCTTAAAACAATATTTGATAACGTATCTAGGTACTTAACGAGCGCATGTGGCGCAGTGGTTAGAGGTGCTCTGCGTCGCACACGAGGTCAATGGTTCGATCTCGCGCTCATGGCTCGCCAAGCCATCCATCCCTCCGGAGTCGGTAAATTGGAACCAGATTGGTCTCAGAATTGTCTGGGAGGATAAGCAGCACTGACTCGGTTCAGTGGGAGGCCACCGCGAGTCATTGTAAAGGCCAGATATGCATTCAATCACCTCAAACGAAGTTAAAAATTGAAGTCGAATGCATGGCGTATCCCTCAGGGATTGGTCAACGCCAAAAGCTTTATCCTTTATCCTTTTTTTATCTGGGTACTTATATGTTAGAAGGCGACAAATGAAAAACCGATCTCATTTGTTGGGGAGGAATTTTTCATAGGAGCGTTGGCAATCATTCGAGAGCTTGAATCTCTGGCTACAACTGCTCATGGTGGGTTTTTTCAAACACCCTTTTCTAACGCTGTAAAATCCAAAATAAAATAATTTTACTGCAAACCAAGTGTTTTTCTCTCGCTTATATTTCGCTGAACAAAGCTCCTTTCCTAGAGTGCTAGTACTCATTCGATGGCACAAGTCGCGAAGAACTTAGAAATGCGTTTGCTTTTTGGAAAAGCTCTTTTGATAGCGCTGCAGGAGAAGGAGAAGATGTGTACTCTGCACTTCGCCAGACAGAGCTCTTTTTTGGACTGTTAGTGATCATTCGGTAACGTAGGTTCCAGTGATCCCAGCTCTATGCATATTTACTGGAAATACCGTTTAGTAGGGAAAATAGGATTGAGTTTTGCATTTCTGGCGGCTTGTCTAATAGCCAATTCACGTGGCAGGGCGAACCATCGGGCTTGGCGTGGCGCTATTCAGTTGGGAATTTTTCCTCCACTTTTGAAGAAACTGCAGACAAAACGATAGATTAGATTCTACGAAAGTTTGTGTACTTTTTTGACATGCTTTTCGTGCTTTCGGCGCATTCTACGCGTCTCAAAAATGAAGTCGAAGGGCGGATGTGAAACATAATTTTTTTTGGATTTCACAGCGTTATTAGAAGGTCTTTCTGAAAACCAGCCACGTGGGGCTATAGCCAGAAATCTAAGCTTTCGGGCGATTACTAACAATCTTATAAAAAGTTCCTGTCCAGCGAATGAGATCGGTCTTTCATTTGTCGTCTCCTGTCGTATAAGTACCTATATTCAAGCCCTTTTTGAGGCCTGGTATAGCACCTCTAGTGCTTGACGTATTTTTTGGCTCTCATTTCAATTTTTATCAGCAGCACGTGCTTCTCGGTTGAATTTTCAGCTGCATTTAGGGAGATCGGCGCCGAACATGTTACACTGCACTTTCGCTTAGGCTAAGATGAGTGGTTGCACTGGAAGGGAGGTGGTGCCGATAAGGCTTTTAATGAGAAACCGAAACATACGTCTAGCACTACAGGTGTTAAACCACTTCTCAGAAAAGGACTAAAATATGTTATCGGATTAAATTGGAGAATTTTGAATGACATACGAGACTTTGAACCTCTGCCGAAGATTGAAACTGCGTCTCACCTTTTGGGGTACACGTTCGATCCACTAACCTCTGCACTATCGGAGTCCATATTCTGCCATCATCATTCTATAACCCCCAAACCTGGTGAGACGACGATTCAACTTGCACCCGTGGTTGAAAAGTTTTGCATATCACTGCTTTCTTGGTACAGGCCACGTACGTCTTCATGGTGGTCATGTTACGTGGACGTTCTGTAACTTTTTTTCGGTACAAGTCAGTTATGACGGTCCAAATCTCAGTCCTTTCGAGCAAGGCTTTTTCCATTTTTTCGTTGGACTTCTAGCAGTCATTCGCAGCCTCAAATTTCGTTGATTTGAACACTTTGTTTAGTTTCTGGAAGGGAATTCTTATTGCGCTGTAGCAGCAAAAATAAGCTTAGGTTCTGCACTCGGTGCGCAATTATCTTTAGTATTTCCGTGGTTTGCTTTGAAGCTTTTCTTTGCCTTTCCAATAAATTCTTAGGCTTTCTGTGATAAGACTGCAGAAAGGGCTTTGTTGTGGTCTTCATTTTCATTCTACATTACCAATAAACCCGCTACTAACCCTAAGCAGCCTAAGCCTAGGATTGCGAATCCTAGTCTTCTTTTTGCTCGTCCAGCACTCTATGAAATCCTTCCAAACCGAACTTAGCTTCAAAATCGCTGAAACTTTGCCGTCAAGCAACCACTGAAAGTCTATTGAAGGACCACCCATAAACCCTAGCCGAGCCAGGGATTTTGGTGGCGCTTGCTGCGATGTTGCAAAATCTCATTCACACAGCCGTTCAAACGCCCTAACTGAACAAAAACTGACGCACCAAGTGTGTTTTATTATAAACTGCTATAGCGCAATAAATAGGTCTTTTCAAGATGATAGCACGTTAGTGGAATCGCCGACATTTGAGCTATCGAATGACGGCTAAAAGTCAGCGGGAAAGGGCGGAATAGGCCATGTCCCAAAGGGTGAAATGTGCGTTGAGATTACAGAATCGTACCCTTTTTTGGCAATTTTAGGCAGAGACAAATAAAATAGCGACCCCTTTCGCTGGACAAGAGCTTAGGAGTATCGGTAATCATTCGAAGGCTTAAATCTCTGGCTACAGCTCTATACTTCGCCAGTGCTTCAAGACACGCTTTTATAACGTTTTATAATCCAGAATAACATTATGTTTCGCACGACAACCCATGCGTTCAAGGAGACTCGAAGCTTAAGTCGTTTCCTTTTTGTCATCTCGTTTATATTTCGTGGGATGGAGCTCCTTCTCTAACTGCTAGTACTTTCTCGATAGCACAAGTCTTGAAGAACTCGGAAATGTGTTTGCTTTTTGGAAAAGGTCTTTTGATAGCGCTGTAGGAGATAGAAAACATTTGTTTTACATCTCGAGGGACAGAGCTCTCTTCAGACCATTAGTAATCATTCGATAGCGTAAGTTGCAAAGATTCCAGCGCTGAGCTTATTTTCTGGGAAAGATCGTGTCACTGCAGTGTAGCATGGAAAATAAGATCGAGCTTCACTCATTCGCCGAGCTCGCTTATCGGGGCAACCACGGGGGGGGCGATCGATCTATGCGGGTTAGATGTGCTGGTGACTTGTTTTCAGCTGGGAATTCTTTCTTCGTCTTGAAAGAAATTCCATGTAAAACAATCTACTCAGATACTACGAAACTTTTTCTACACATTCATAGTCTTTTGTGCTTCCAGCGAATTATACGCGCGAGAGAAAAATGAGGGCGCGCGGAGGGTGTGAAACATAATCTTATTTTGAATTCGTCAGCGTCAGAAAAGGGCTTTTTCGAAAGCCGGCTTCGTGCAACTGTAGCCAGAGATTTAAGCTTTCGAACGATTACTAACACTCCTATGGAAAGTTCCCGTCCAGCGAATGAGATCGGTTTTCATTTATCTCCGTCTAACAATAAGGACCTCTTCTTCCTTTGAAATAATTTATTGCTCTGGGAGTTCAAAGCCTTCTCGAGGATGATACTTCAGAGTTATACGCACATTTCGGCGGTGTCGCATGCTTCATTAGTGGCCCACGGTCCACATTGGACTCTACTCTATAGCAGGGAATTCCATAATACAGTATCACGTGTATCGCCAAGACTAAGTTCCTATCCTTGCTACAAAGTCGGGTGATTCCGTGTGAGGCGTGGGCCGCTGATGAAGCGGGCGACACCGAGTAAACGTACGTATGGTCTCACGTATTAGCCTGCTGGGGTTGAACATCTCACAGACTTTAGTGAATGTTCAAAGAGACGTTTAGTAACATTTGATGAGATCGATTGCTTTTGGAATTGATAAATAGGAGGGGTTCTCATTTAGGTGAACCGTTCAAACGATGCGAGTGACATTTCTGCACCCAGACCTTGGGTATCGGCGGTGCTGAACGTCTCGTTGTCGATGCGGCTTTAGCATTACAGAAGAAGGGTCATCAAATAAGGCTCGTCACCAATCATTACGATCCGGCCCATGCGTTCAAGGAGACTCAAAGCTTAAGTAGGTCCTTTTCCTCCAGAGAGTTTTTTTTAATCTTAGTGCTTTTTCTAGCAGTATTACATTGTTATAGTTGTATATCCAGAAATGAGGCAGCACCGGTAATGCAGTGGTTGCCATCCACACACACACCTCGAAAAGAGTGAGACGCGGGTTCAGTCCCGCTCGAGCTTCAAAGTTTTGTGTCGTGCTCAATTTTTCAGCATTTTAGATAAGCCTTATATAATTTACCCTGTACCACGAAGTTCATGAAGGAACATTTATCAGGCTGTCTCGTTTCTTTATCTTCTTTGAAGCTGATGATTTGAATCGATTGCTTATAGTCGTTCGTCCTTGTTGTGGATCTTAGCTAGACTTCGAAGGGAACTGTACTTGATTGGTAATCCCGAGGTTAACCCATTCGGGACGGCAATTGGTTGATCCCTATTTAGATAGAAACCCTCCAAAAATGAGTTTTGATATCAGAATCGTCCAGATATGAGCTATTGAATGACTAGTGAGAGTTTGACTAAAACCTGTCCTCAGGCTCAGTTGAGTAAACAAATCAAATTCAGTGTGAAACATAATTCTATTTTTGCTCCTACAACTCATCAAAAAGCCTTTTCAGTAGATCAAGAATATGTTAAAATTGCAGAGATTTCAGCGTTCTAATGATCACAAAAAGCCCAGGAGAAAAGTTTTGTCCAGCGAGAAAGGTCTTCAAGTAATCTTATACCAGTACGGTACATACCACCCCAAACCAGTTAAAAGGGAAAGTCTTTTTCCAAATTAAGTATATTTTTTGTTGATTAAGCTGATAGCAGTTGTGTGATTTCCTAGAAAAAAGCTTTAAAACTTTGTTTCCAGACATCGTGGTGATCCAGTGGTTCCCCCGAGTTATATTCGGTTATATGTGGGCCTTGTGTGCCTATATTCGAATGTGCCTTGCCGCAATCTATGTGTGTATGTTCATTGAGAGTGACGTGATCATCTGTGACCAGGTAGGTTTGCATCCAACTTTTTGTTTCCTAAATAATTGTCTCGATTTTGCCCCGATTTTTTTCTCAGAGAGTTATCTGAGACGTGTGTAGCGCGGTGGTTAATGGTACCCTGAGACGCACACGTGGTTGAGGGTTTGATCTCGAACCAAGGCTTCACCATACCTTCCATCCCTCCGGGGTTAGCGGATCGGTGCCCGACTCTTCTGGGAAGATACAGCATTGACTAGAGACATTGGTATGTCGCCGCGAGTCAATATGTGGCAGATGTGCACTCAGTCTCCTCTAATGATACTAGGTGAAAACGGATGCATGGCTCTCCCATTAAGGATTGATCAGGCCGATCAGGCCGAGAGCTTTGTTTTCTTCACTACTTAGTCGTCTCGATTGAGATTTTTTGAATAAAAATTTGTGCTCTTCTAATTCAAGGTGTCGGCTGCACTCGTAGTGTTGCGTCTGTTCTCTCGTTCACGTCTATTATTCTACTGTCATTTTCCAGATTTATTACTCTCAGCGAAAGGTTCAAGGTTGAAGTCGTTCTATAGGTGAGGGTAATCATCTTTGATCTTCGTATAACCTGGATCTTCTCAACTCAATTCTTCTCTCTTATTGTTTGAGGTAGCTCTTCTTTATTTAGGTGTTTCTCGATGCCATTGAAGAGTACTCAACTGGTCTAGCCGATATCATCTGTGTGAACAGTCATTTCACAGCTTCTGTGGTCAAAGAGACGTTCACTACACTGAAAGATCGCGAACTAACAGGTTAGTAATCCTCTCGGGACCGCTTGTGTTGTTTTCAACATACTACTAATTAGAGGGCTTTTATACCCAACAGAGCTTTCTACTAGACTTTTAGTAGTCATTCAGTAGCTTGAAAAAGGTGATTTTAATGGAAGCCATGCTTTTTCGAAAGGCCTTCCGCAGTGTTTTGGAGGAACGGAGAGAATAAGTTTCGCATTTTTCAGGGTTAGGTAAAAAATGAACCGTCTTTATTCACACATAAGCGTTCTACAAAAACCAGAAATCATGGGAGGGTTTATTGAAAAACATGGAGCATCAAAGTAATACGTGCAACCAAGAGATTTTTTTCAAAACGAGGAAAGGAACTCTAATTATCGGAAATCGCACGCCGCTTACAAATTTCTATGCAAATTGCTATCCCCACAGCGATGTCATTTGCACGCCCAAAGGATTAATCCATCCATGACCGAAGCCAGTTTCGCGTATCGAGCCCATCAGAATTCGTGTATGGCTGCATACAATCAAAATCAATTCGCATCGTTATGAGGAATTTGAACCGGTTAGAAACGATGTTTGCAGCGAGTCTTTTTGTCTGCTAAACGGTTAGTTGTGTTTTCTCATCTTTGGCTGGTAGGTGATAATTTGTCATATCACACGGCTGTTTGGAACGTTTAAGCCGTTTATTACGTCGCTACGCGCAGCTCCATTTCCGTAATGTAAATAATTGTGATTTCTTCGTTTTGGAAAAGAATCTTAGGTTTTCTATATGTCTTCGGTACGACACGATTTTCTCTACGCGTGAGTGTACTTTTAGGTATATACATACATGTATATATACATATATATATATATATGTGTATATTATGTACATATATGCATGTATATCTTATGGTACTTTTATGTTAGGAAGGATAAATGAGTATTTGACCTCAGTCGCTGGACAAGAATTCTTCATTGGAGTTTAAGTAATCATTCGAAAGCTCAAGTCTCTGGCTAGAGCCATACGTAGTCATTTTTCCGAAACATCCTTTTATTACGCTATAAAAAAACAATTTTCTTAATTCGCTTATATCTTGCGGGGCCAAACTCCTTCCTCAGACTTCAAGTGCTCTTTCCAAAATACAAGTCTTGAAAAACTCAAAATGTGTTTGCCTTCTGGAAAAGCTCTTTTTATAGCGCTGCATGAGATAGAAAACATTTGTGTTTTACACCTTGTCGGACAGAGCACTTTCTTTGCACTGTTAGTAATCATTCGATAGCGAAAGTTCTAGTGATTCCAACGCTGTGCTAATTTTTTGGAAAGACAGTCTCACTATAGTGTAGCACGGTAAATAAGATCGAGTCCCACATATTGGGCGGGTTTGTTACAGGCTGACCCACGGGCTGGGGTGGGGCAACCGATAGAGGCCTGACGCGTTGGATATGTGGGGTGCAAATTGCTCTCAATTGGGAAATTCTTCTTTGCTTCGAGAGAAACTCTATATAAAACGTTTGGCTCACGTACTAGGAGATTTCTTCTACTTGTTAATATAGTTCTCATACTTCTCGCGGATTATACGTGTGAGAAAAATGCAAGCGCGCTGAGGGTGTGGAATATAATTTTACTTTGGATTTTACGGCGTTATAAAAGGGTGTTTTGTAAAACTTGCTATGTACGGCTCTAGCAAGAGATCTAAGCTTTCGAATGATTACTAACACTTCTATAAAAAATCTTTGTCCAGCAAATCAGGTCGGATTTTATTTATCGCAGTCTAACTTATAAGTACATCTTATTTGTCAAAGAACAGTGAAAATCAGAAATCAAATCAGTGAACTTTAAAAGTTGGGGCTTTGTTTTATCGTTTCAAGGGTACTAGTTTTCCAGTTTTTCTATCATAATACATATAAAACCGATGAGGAGTTCATACGACGGTAATTACTCCGAGTGCCTTTTTCAAACCTCGACATTCGACTGTTGTTATAGACCTCGCTCAAAACAATATATAATTTGATAATACATCAATTTCAGCAATTTTTTCGCACTACACTTCTTTATGGAAATTCCTAAGTTTAAACATAATTTCAAAGTTGTCGAGACCAGAACTATGGAGTGAGTACTATACTCCGACCCATTCGTAACCGTGGACCTGGCTCCTGTGCATCTCCAGCTTCCAGCGTGGGCGGTGTGATCCACCTCCTCTGCATCTCTAACCCCTTGCGTGGGAACGCATTGGATGTATTATTGTATTAATTATATTGCCTTATTTTTGTTATTTTCCTGTGTATCTTATATGTGAATTTATTATATTTGTTAGTAGGGAAATACCAACAAAAATACAATTGAAATAATACAATAATACATTCGATCCGTTCACGCTGTGAGTTAGAAATGCAGAGGAGGTGGATCCACGTTTCCGAAAAGGCTGAATGGGTAGTCTAGAAACCCTAGCAGAGCGAACAAAGCCAGCCACGTATGAAACATAATTTTGTTTTTGCCCCTACGGCGCACTAAGAAAGCCTTTCCAAATGCCAGGCAAAGAAGTTTTAGATCGTCGTTTTTTGAACTATTGAATGGTTACTAAAAGTCGAGCGGAAAAATATCTGTTCAACAAAAAAATCCTGCAAATAGTCGTGCATTCAAGAAATGCCCACCGTCCCAAATGGGTTTATTTGTGCAGCATATGTCTGTCTATCCACTTTCTTTTCAGTATTGTACCCCACACTGAACACGAAATTTTTTGACGAAACTAAGGAATGCGAAATTTCCAGCACATTTCTTGGATATGAACACATTTTCACTTCTCTGAATCGATTTGAAGTGAAAAAGAATGTGAAGCTCGCCCTTGAAGCATTTGGTAATTTCCTTTTTGTCGAACCTCACTGAATTCGTTTACGTTTTAATCTGATTATTATAGCGGAACTGCGCACGATGTTGTCAGAAGAAGAGTTTTCGTCATGCCACCTTGTTGTGGCTGGTGGATACGATCGGCTGAACGTCGAAAATATCACTCATTATAAGGAGCTCGTTGATTATCTTGATATTCTTAGTCTGGAACAAAGTCAAGTGACTTTTTTGCGTTCACCAAGTGAGTTGGCCTTCTTTGAAATTTTGTGGTCTACTTGGACAAGGAGCCAAGAAAGAAAACTCGCTTGTTACTAGCCGGCCTTATTCTAGAAGAGCTTGAGCATGGTTGATATCTTCTTTCAAAAACGAACGCTAATGTTTTGGCGATTTTGACCTTTCTCAGGGTCGTTAGAGTACTTATATGATGAAACTCACCGATGTTGGTCACATACAAATAAATATAGAACAATAAATATTCATGTAAGCTATCGAATGGCATGCAACGCATTCAATCCCAGACGAGAGTTGAATCCGAGTTTTACCCTAACTTGGGGTGCGTGGTAGCACCACGCCACGAAGGCCTATCCCTTTGCTACCACTCTTTTATCGATATGAGCTATCGTAACTGTCAGCAAGCAACCCTAATGGGTTTAGTCTGATGATCACTTGTTGACATCGAACGCAGTTAAGCTGACAGCTATGCGAAATTTATGATGTATATGAATTCCTTATTCTTACTCCTTTTTCCGCAGTGTTTTTAGCAAAACCGTGGACAATTTAGCGGCTTTAAGAAAGGCGAAATTGCCGAAAGGTAAGCCATCTTTTTTAAAGAAGATATATCAACTTGCGCAAGTTTTATCTGTGAAAAAAGACCAGTTTTGTGAGTGAATTTTTGATTTTGGCGCCGTTTAGTAAGAGCCACCTTATGATTATCTGTACTTATTTCACAAGAAGCCTCTGTAATTAGCTATTTTAATGACTTTGTACTGACTACTGTAATGAACAGATGTAAGCACAGTGCTGCGAAACACGTTTACCAATCTCATAACGGACTATTTGCTAACCTCTCTATAGAAATAATAATTCGTTGATTTTTCCTCATAGAGCGAAAACGTCGTCGTCAAAGTCGAATCTATCGAAATGCAATTGAATACGTCAAAATAATGGCTGACCTCCGACCGTACCATTTTCTGTAGAGCCGTTTTGTTGTTTTTCGAGTCTCCCAATCAATCACTGGAGACAGCACGAAATTTTGCATGAGTTGCTCCATATGTTTACCTTATGAAAGTCGCTGTGTGGCCTGTTTCCAAAAAATAATTTGGAAACTCAAAAATAACAAAATCGGTTTTGAAAAAAGTTGTTACGGCCGAAATTAGCCATTATTCCACTGCAACTGAATGTATTCAATGAGTCCGATTAATCACAGCTTCGCCTCTGTTCATTGGAAAAAACTGCTGAGTCACGTTGAATAAGTTGAACAGAAGAAAAAACGGCTGCTTGGTTGTTTTTTTTTTTTCGACGTAGTTGAATATGAGAGATAAAATTTTTTACCCAGTAGTCCAGAGTATCGTAAGTTTCGGCACTCTATCAATAAGCACCAAATTTATCAACCAGAAGTAATTAAAGTTGTACGATTTTGGTATCGTTCACCGGTGCATTTTGCAAATATTTTGCTATACAATTTGTCTAAATTTGCTCCAGAATGGAGCTGTTGTAGAAACGAACTCGCTTGCTACTCATGCACGAATGGCGCTTGTAGGAAAATGCTAATGAAGCGGGGCGCAAGATTAATGAAGCTTCCTGTGGACGACCCGAGCGTGGCTGATCGATCAGATTGTTTTCTTCAGCTTTGAACTTCCTGAACCACCTCCCCGCCGCCCATTTTGCAACCATATCATGGTCCCAATTTCCATTAATGTTTCGCTTCGCTTCACAAGCAATTTCTCTACTCGCCATTCGTGTATGACTGTGAAGCGAATTTGTTCCCGAGACAGCTCATCCTGAAGCAACTGTAGACAAATTGTATATTAAAATTTTTGCAAGAAAAATGTGCAATTAAATGATGCCAAAACCATGCAATTTCAAATACTTCTCGTTAGTAGATTTGGTGTTTATCGCTCTCGAGCCAAAACTTACGGAAACGGCCTAGTATTAGATGAAGCCATGAGGAGTGAGAACAATCACTCACTATTTCAATAGTACACTTAACCCTCCTGGACCGAAGGAATGGTAGAGGTTGAGCGACACATAAGCGACTTCCTTAACCCTCTCAGGACCACGTGTGCCACTCATGATACAAGTGCATTTTAGTTGTTTTCTCGACGACCACAAATTTTTCTTAGACTCTAAGTAGTCGTTTGATGGCTTAAAAATCGCGGGTATACTTGGCTTCTAAACGCTTTTCCAGCAAGCTGTGGCAACAAAGAGAAAATTTCGTATTTTCTTTCGGAGGTGCACAGTGTGATTTGCACTTGTGTTTTACATGGTCTTCTTCACAGAAACAAAAGTTTTTCACCAAAGTTTTAACAATAGTTTTGATAGCCCGAGAAAGTGCCTTTTTAAACGTCAACTTAGTTTTTTACTTAATAGTAAGCATAGGTTTTTATTGCGCTGTAAAAATGATGAACAAAAACTGCGTTTCGCTTCGCATCGCATGCACTGTGCAACAGCTTTTTTGACATAATATCCATTGTTTTCCGACTTTTAGTCACTATTATAACTCTTAAGTTTGTTTATTATAAAATATATCAGAACTGCTAGATTTATATCATTATTTTCTTTGTACAACTCATTACAGAAGAATGCCAGTATCACTATGATTGCATAGTGTAAGAGTTTTTTTTCATGCATACCTTAGAGAACTGAGTGATGAGCAAAAAATACATCCTCAGACGGGAGTCGAACACGCGTTTCATCCATGCCGGGGACATGTGCCACCACTAAATCGCTGAGGTACATTCGCTCCACCACTCACTCTTTAACATCTCTATGTTAGCCATCAGCCACCAGCTTTAGCAGGTTTGGTCGGGTATGCGATTTCGCTTTAATAAACCCAGTTGAGCTGACAGTCACTATGATAGGTAATACTCGAAATCTCTAGTGTTTTTACTGCATCTTTCGCAGTGTTTTGATGTTTCATACATGCCTAAGAGAATTGAGTGATGAGCAAAGATACGAGCTCAAAAGGGAGTCGAGCTCACATTTCATCAATACCGAGTTTTTTCCAAAGATAAACGTTATATTTTCACCAGAAGCATATGAATGTTTAGAGAAAATCTTAAGTTATCGAATTGTCACAAAAAAACCACACATTTTTCACCTAAAACGGTGAAGAAACCCTAATCAATTACTCGAAATCGCGCACTGGAGCTGCGATTTGCACTGCGTGTGGCGATAACACCTGGTGGTGCTGGAAGGGTTAACCTCTCATGAGTGATAAGTGCGTAATGAGAACCACGATGGACGTCTAGGGTGATTTTTCAAGCACGATGACGTGATATTATGGTCTTTTCATTAGAGATTCACTGTGGATAGTAGCATTTTGCAGCTGACGAACAAAAGATCTCCTTACTTCGGCATAGTCGAGCGGTTGCTATACACTCCTGCTAAGGAACATTTTGGTATTGTACCGATTGAGGCAATGTACTTAGGGACTCCAGTGATAGCAGTGAACTCTGGAGGTTTCTTTTCTTTTTTTTGTGGATTATGCGGTGAGATGAAACTTCTAGCGAAGAAGAAATTTAATTCTTTTTTTTCAATAAAACCTTTATGACGTTAGTCAGTCGATGTCAGTTGTCATTGTTGACAATGACGCAATCTTTTCATAAACGACTGATTGCACTTGTAGGACCGAGGGAGTCTATAATTCACGGCAAAACAGGATTCTTAGTGGAACAAACCCCAGAAGACTTTGCAAAGTGTATGGTCGCTCTCATACGGGACGAGAATTTAAGACGGGAAATCGGCGAGATGGTAAGAGCGGCTTCGGCCTTTATCAGTTTATAAAACACTCTGATAACGGGCGATTTTTGAATGTATCTGATATACTCAGAGAAAGATTTTGTACCTTGGAAGAGTCGGGTGTAACAACATCGGTCACGTCGTACGATTATGATAATAGCAGTTATCCATGAAAATTCCATACAGTTCCTTCATTGCAATACATTTTTGACCTTTTTGGGACAAGACCTCGTTTTTTTCCAGAATTTTAATAGTCATTTGATAGCCTGATCGGCGAATTCAACGCTATTGCTTTTTTAAGAACGATTCTGAGCGCTGCATCAACGAAATTATAATCACGTTCCTACTCGACGAGCCCTTTTTGTTCGGCTAGGGTTTGTGAACGGTTTTCAGGGTATCTTTAGTAGTTACTACATATCATCGATTTTGCTGACTCTGAAGCTAAGCTTAGTATCTGAAAAGGTTTTCCAAAGCATTGCAAGGGTGTTCCATAGCAGGTTATTTACCATATAAAAAAGAACCTAAGTTCATAGAATGATAGAGCGAAGTTACTCCTACAGTTCTAATTTGATAAACTCAAATGTTCTTCGAAACAGAAAAGATTTTTGGTTTTTTCTGATTATCAGCGAAACCGAAACAATGAAAAACCGACCTCAATCGCTGGAGAAGAAGTTTTCATAGGTGTGCTAGCAAATATACGAAAGCTTAGATTTCTGGGTGCAGCTCCACTTCACCGGTTCTCGAAAAAAAAACCCTTTTATAACGATATAAAATCCACACAAAACTACGTATCAGAAGCGCATGTTTCTCGCCGGACAAAGCACTTTCTTTGGACCATCGGTAATCATTCGATAGCGTATTCGTTTCTGAAGCAACGTCAGAAAGAAGCTTTTTCGAAAAGTGGCCGACGTGAAGGTGTAGTATGAAGTCTCAGCTTTCGGATGGTTACTAACACTCCTATTAAAACTTCTTCTCCACCGAATGAGGTCGGTTTTTTCCCCTTGCAATCGTCCGTTTAGAGTTCTTTGAAAAGTACTGCGCGTAGCGAATCTGAGGGACGCGCGATTATACGCATCGGGTGTGAAACTCCATTTTATTTCCGCCGCTTCAGCACATTAAGAGGGCCTTTTCAGAAATCAACTACATTGTTGAAATCACCGAGATTCAAGCTATCGAATGATTACTGTAAATGTGAAAAAAAGCTGAAAAAAAGCCATGACCTTCGAAGGTTAAAAAAGGGATTGAGATAAAGGAGTTGTGCCGAGATTCAATTTACATTACTACTTTGGTATCAGTGTTATCACGTTTGATGTCAAATGATATGTAAAACTGAAGGACTTTGAACGGAAAGAACCTTTGTTTAAAAGTTTCCGTACTATCGAGGCCTCGGCTTAGGTTCTAGCCATTAGCTAGTCTTTCTGTGTGGCATTTTTGAGAAGAAGAGATAACCCTGAATAGTTGAATCTACTAGGAAAATGGTTCAAAATGCGAGCTTTATAACTATAATTATAGGAATGTTTCAGGGACAGAAGCGAGTTCGAGAGTTTTTTGCTTTTGATGCGTTTTCTGGTCGAATCGATCGTATAATTAGTGGTGAACGACAATGACCATCGTCCTGTTATCTGTCCTATATGATTGACTTGCTATGATATTGTATGCTTTCCTTTCTGCCTCTGTTTCCGGGTTTGATAAAGTTTAACTTCGATGTTCAGATTTACTGCTATACAGTGAAATTATCTCATACTTGACTCCGTCATCTAATGGTTGGTATTGTTCTTTTCAGAGGAGTTCTTGGCCGATTTGAAGGTCAAGGAGGCGGGCCAAGGCCTACGGATAGTTTTGGGGGTGGTGGATGGGAAACCGTAGAAGACGTCCCCATTCACTCTGAGATCAGCCGGCAGAGATGTCGGCCTCCTGCTTGCTAGCTCTCGTTCGTTTCGTTTTCCTTGACCCTTCCCTTCTCTGTCATATGAATCTTCCTGGGTCTATGGAGCCTTATCAAAGGGTGTATGCGTGCCTTAGTGAAACCTGTTCGTCTTGCACTCTGTGGGAGGTGGGAGGATGACTAAGGATCTTTCTATTGATCGCAACTAGTCAGTGCCACCTGTTCTTCTCATTCGGAAGCTTTGTTATTTCCGTGCTTGACCTCTTCGAAACATCAAGTATCTCTCTTTATCAGTGGTTAGTTAATGAGGTGTTGAGCAGCTAGGAAGCCATGGTAACCGCGTCGTTGCGCATGGTTTTCCTATTGATAGAGAGCTTCATACTTATGTAGACACTAGCTCGATCCTTTTATGTACCGCTTCGAAATGCTGCCAGTGAGTTTATTTTGTGAAGATATCTTTTATAAAGTGGATTAGGCTGCCTACATGGCTGTTTAACCTACTCGCTAAGGTTAGAATTAGGGTTTGCAAGGGCTCAAGGTATGGAAGGAACTTCCGCAGGGTCAACTTCCGAAGCTCTTTATCTTTCGTTCTTCGATTGACTGCAACTATCTCGAGTAGTTTTTCTTGTAATTAACTCCTTCCAAATGCCTACTGTCTCCAATTTTCTTTCAGATGTCGAAAGCCCAAATCGGTAAACCGGCGCCGGATTTTAACACCAAAGCCGTCTACAACGGTGATTTCGTCGACGTGAAACTCTCGGACTACAGAGGAAAGTACCTCATACTTTTCTTCTACCCACTGGATTTGTAAGTGAAAAGATCTTTACTTGATTGGGTGGTAAAGTTGTTTTCGTATTGTGCTGCTAATACCAATGATTATAGATGCACTCAAGACGTTGAGTGATGTGCTAAATTTTTAAATCATGCGAGACTCGAACCCAGCATTCCACCTTTTTCGGCGGCTCGTGCTTAACCAACTGCACTGTCGACGCCCTCGGAAAGAATGAAATGCGGGTTCGAGTCCCACCTGAGGTCCAGTTTTGCACACGACTCGACATCATTCAGTATATCTAAGACATCAGACACCGCTAAAAAGTTGTTAAATAGGAAGAATTCTGTTTGATTATACTATTGTCAAAGCCTTAGCGTGGATAGCGGGTAGTCACTTTCCGCCAAACCCCAGGGACCTTATCCACCAACCCTTAAATCTTATTCCCTATCCCTATCCCCAGCCCTACCCCTACCCCTACCCCCTGTTCCGTATCCCTCATATATATGTCATTCATCGATTTGGAGTTTGAGGCACCTTAACGTAATTCGATGGTCTATTTGTTGAGGAGAGTGAACTGCAATAACTATATTCCAATAATATGGAGTGAAATGCAAGAAAATGCATCTCGTTTGGGAGTTGAACCCGCGTCTCAGCTTTTACGAATGCCATGTTCTAACCACTGCACTACGGGGCTCCTGTTCTATTGTCACTCTCTTAGCTATACACGTTCTCGAAAAATGTGGTATAGATATCCATTCCTACTAACATTTGTCGTCCCGTAGGACACACAGGGGAAAGAATGGCTGCATATATGCGCCGATTATCGGTACGTATACAAGTATCTAGTGGTAATAAACATTATTTTTTTTACTCTTATTTTGTATTCAACTACTACGTTGTGTCGAATATGTCCAAAACATTCAGTACATTCGTTTGTCCAACGGAAATCATTGCGTTTTCCGACCGATCTGAGGAGTTTAAAAGCCTCGGCGTGTCGATCCTTGCTTGCTCTACCGATTCGGTCTTCTCTCATCTTGCTTGGATCAACACTGTAAGTTCGATTAGTGATTTTTGCCATCAATTTTTGTTGACATCAGTATTAAGTCAGTGTTTATAGCCCCGGAAGCATGGTGGTTTGGGCGAGATGAAAATTCCAGTCCTTGCTGACACAAATCATCAGATTTCCAGAGATTATGGTGTGCTGAAAGACGATGAAGGAATTGCCTACAGAGGTATGCACTGCTTAGGAATTCCGAATATCTTTTGCATTCTGTTGTGAATGCCACTGACAACTTCAGGCCTCTTCATCATCGATCCAAAGGGAATCCTTCGTCAAATCACTATCAATGACCTGCCTGTTGGTCGCTCTGTTGATGAGACCCTTCGTCTTGTTCAGGCCTTCCAGTTTGTTGAGAAGGTTACTTTTTCGATCTTTAAAATTTGCAGAACATTAGGAGTTTAGTCAGTTAGTGATGCTGCTAGAGGTCATTCTTTTCTTTAGCATGGTGAAGTGTGCCCTGCTGGATGGACTCCTGGACAGGAAACAATCAAACCGGGCGTCAAGGACAGCAAGGAGTACTTCAGCAAAGTTCACTAATCTCCATCAGTGAAATTTTCTAACACTTTTTTAATTTGCACATTCTTACTACTTCTGGTATTTACTTCACGGAGAGGGTTATTTAGTATTAAATTTGTCCGTTGAATGAATGTCAGTGCAAGTCTTATTCTGATAAATGTTGCCGCTTTCGTGAATAGTCGTGGAACTCGGAAACCAAAAAAGGATGACAGTTGAAGGTTTGAAGAACTCGAATGACATCCACCTATAGTGGCATCGCTTCTCTAGCATTTTCCCTTCGTGCCATTCGTGCATGAGTAGCAAGCGATTTTGTACCCAAGACAGCTCCATCTCAAAGCAAATGTAAGCAAGTTGTATACCAAAATATTTGCAAGGAATTGCGCAATCGAACGGTACAAAACTGTGCGATTAAATTACTTTTGGTAGATAATTTTGGTGTTTATCGCTCTAGTGTCAATACTTATGAAACGACTTAACACAATGGTGGAGAGTCATATCTAGGTGGTCGCTATCTTGGAATCGAAGGGGTAACGTATGGTTTCAGTTCATTTATCCCTTAGATTGCGTTATGGGGGAAGGCCCTAATCTTCCCCAGCAGCAGAATACGTATGTTCGACAAGCGATTATCATTCCAGTTGTTCTTTGCGACAGAATTACTCAACCGGAAATGTTGACATTTGTGTACTTCAGTCGAATAAGTAAGTCAATATTAAAGGTGACAGTCGTTCTGACATGAAACTAGTTGTAAGGCAATAGGGCTACCGAATTATTAGTGATGGAAATCAGCGGATCGGCTGTCTGTAGTGATGAATTGTACTAGTCAGGTTTCCTGGAGGTTTCAGAAAAAACTATTCTGATTCGTCACATACCTGAATCGAACTAGAAGATTAATACTTAGAGGTGTCAGCCAACTTGGCAACAAAATAGTTGTATGGTTATGAGACGACTGATTATAATTGATGAAAAATGGCGGCGTCTGTAGTGACGGCAGGTTCTGGTCACGCTACCTCGACTATCTAGAGAAAACGATGAACAGTCTAGCCGTCAAAAAAACTACTTCACTACGTATAGTGGGCACCATGGTTAGTGATTTCGGCATTGAAACGAAAGCCTCACTCATCTCGAGTTCTGTAGATCAATGTGACTAGTTCAGTACAAATCGTCTGCTCTAACGTTCGCCATTTTTCAGGCCAAAAGTAAAATCTGACAGGTTCTCGATGACTAGGAGCAGAGTACAGATCGGTGGCATCGGTGGTGTAGTGATAGTAGGGGTCCCCAGTATAGGTGAAACACTGGTTCAACTCTTGCTTGAGATCGATCGTAAGTTGCGTTTATTATTCATTACCGGGGTTACAGAGATAGTCCGTTTACGAACCAGAATGGAAATGTTGATATTGTGTGCTTCGGTCGAACTACTTAATCAATAGTAGAGGTGATAGCCGTTCTGGTAAAAAAACTACTCGTAAGGTGACAAGACTATTGATTATTAGTAATGGAAAATGCCCCTCTGGTAATGGCCTGCCCTAGTCACGGTACATCGGGGTTACAGATATAGTGCGTTCACGAACCAGAATGGAAATGTTGATATTATGTGCTTCGGTCGAACTACTTAATCAATAGTAGAGGTGATAGCCGTTCTGGTAAAAAAAACTACTCGTAAGGTGACAAGACTATTGATTATTAGTAATGGAAAATTCCCCTCTGGTAATGGCCTGCCCTAGTCACGGTACACCGGAGTTACCAGAGATAGTGCGTTCATCAGTGTATTGGGTTCAGTATCTATCGTAATGGGTGCTCTCGTCAGTGTTTCCGAGAATGAGGCAGAAGCCTCATTCATCTCGTGTTTCATAAGAAATCATGACAAGTGGTTCAAAAGTAGAGGTTCACACGAGATTTTTCAGTGCACAATCGAAATCTGAGGTGTCCACAAGACAAACAGCAGAGGACAGCGGTAGCCTCGGTGATGCACTGGTATCACGGGTCCCAGGTATGAGTGAAACGTGGGTTCCACTCCCGTTTGGTCTCGTAAGCCTCGTATGTCAGTTAGCATTAGAGGACATCCACAAGTGCTATGAGAACGACGAAATAAAAAACATCTATGGATGATATTTGACAAATATTGGTTGACTATTTCTTTCTCGGTGAATGAGATAGAGATACTATCACGGCGCTCGGTGATCCATTGTGTTTAACCTTCACGGCGATAGATGGTTATCATCAAATGTTTCTCATATAAGTGGAGATATGGGCAAACCAAACATAGCAAGACCTGAGTGAAGTGCAGAGAACATTTTGCTTAATTCTTTTATAAGAGGTTCTCATGCAAGAACTTGAAGGACGCGCGCAAATCTAAACACGTTTGGGTAATCCAATCAAAGCAGTCGAATGAAATAAGAATAGAAACCGTTTTAGTGGAGGGTATTTCCATTGCCCTCATAAAACGAAAGAATGCCGCTTGACGTGGAACTTCCATAAGAAGTCTAATATCATTTTCTTCGCCGAATGAAATCATCGCTTGCTTCGTGCGCAAGCTCAATAAACGGGGAAGTAATTTTACTATTAGTGGAATGCATGCAGGACCGGGTGTCTACAGCAAAAACGTTCTTGACGTGATAGAGTTTCTTACATCATTGATGATCACCTCAGAACGCTATCTTAGTTTTTTCAGATTTAGACAGCCTAGAAGATCATGAGATTTCATTAACTTCTCAGCATCCGTTCTAAACAACCTACCGTATTGGTAACCCTTTCTGAGTCGGGGGGAATGAGGTATTTTTATTTAATTGAGTTTAATTTTCAAAACCCCACGCATAGTTCGCTGATAACATGGGTTAAATGCGGCACATAATGGTTAGTATGAACGTTGAAGGAACAAAACATATCATCCGATGCCAACCTTCACCTTGTAGAATTGAAGTGGCTCAAGTAACAGTTTCGCTATTTCTCGAAGAGGTTTACAATACTATACTATACGGTTTATAATGGTGTAGTATGAATGGTTAGAGAATGTTCTTCACGGTGGAAAGAGCATATTTTGTGGTGAATTCACATCAGATGTGCATATACATGAGGCATCACCTCGGTCGGAGACTAGGGATGTGCCGAAGGGAGATGAGAGGAACGAGACGCTTTACTGCACACGAGAAACGGAGAGCTATTTTATTCAGTAACAGAAAATCATCATTGAGTGCCTGATGACTTGAATGTAAAGGAGAAGCACAGGCTCATAAGATTATCTGTGCTTCTGTCTGTTCGGACTGTGTTAGATTTTTGATTTGTTAAGAGAATAAGTTATAAGTATGATACTGTTTAGCCATGCCCATCTAGACAAGGATTCAATATTTATCTTAATCTCAATGACACGTCTTCACATTTATTGTTTAGATGCCAGCACAAACTGATTCGGGTTCCTTCCTTACATTTTTAAGCCACAAAGATCGTCCACAATCTCGTAGACCGATCCAACTTCTGCTTAGAGATTTGCCTTTGTTATCACTGTTGTGGAATACTGGTCAAGTCAAATCGCTTCGCAGTCTTGAAGATCAACGTAAATCTCGAGAAATGTTTTATTTAGGCGACGCGAGGTTGGTGTCAGTCGTTGTTGTTGTTGTTCGATACCAGGCGTTTTCGGCGAAATCATCTTTTTTTGAGCCGTTCTTAAAGTCGTAAGCATTCAAGAGTAATCATGAATGTCATGGAGTACTGATCAAGTCTTTGCAAGCCTTAGATCTTACAAAAATGGCTTTGAAAAAGGCGAAGTCGCTGTAACGTTCGCCATTGAACAACAATCATAACAACAACAACAACAACTGATACCAACCTTGCGTCAGCTTCATAATGGGAATCCTTAAGAGTTACATATCAGTTATCATTACCGGGGCTTATAGAAAGTCGGAGTTTTGAGGTGTCGTTACTCAGATGCCTAATTTATGACGAGCCATGCGCAGGAGTTCAAGATGACGAAGTGCTTTTTTGTGGCCACTAAACTTTCTACTACTCCGAGATAGGCGATTTAGCAGCAGAATTATTAGGGGGGATAGCACCACTGGCTAGATATGTTGATAGGGGTCACTGCGGGTCATTGAAAAGGCCAAATAACTAATTAATCACCTCAAGTGCGATTCGATGAAACCTAATACGTGACGCAAACTTTCGGGATTGATCAAACCGAGAGATTCATCTTTTTCAGCCTTCAGCTAATGACTGCAATTTTCACGCAACAAGCGTCTGTTAGTCGATGCCAATGTATAAAGGCAAATGATGTATAATATGACTCACGGTTATGTTTTTTTTCTAAAGGAGTACTTTGCATAATGATGAATACGTGCTCTTTCTAGGCCTACTGCGCTACATACTTAGAGCGCTTAAATATCAGCTTCCTTCCTAGTTTGACGTCAATGGCTATTCCACGCTCAACGGACCATCGCTTCCTCCCAAATAGCTTACAGCTTCGTCGTGGCTCGGAGCCGTTCCTGGGTGTCGGATTGCGAAGTACAGCAGGCTGTTCGATACTCCAACAGGGCCACTCGAAGCCAAGGAGGAGTGCGACGTTGCTATCCGGAAAACCCAGCCAAGAGTAAATCATACCAGGATCGACCACCGTTTGGTAGCTACTAAGCGCATGGTTGTGATCTCCCTCTGATCCACAAGGGCGGTAGACTGCTCTGTTGTGGTGACGACCTGAGGAAGCCCCGGCTAGGCTTTCCTTGGAAACAACTCTAGGAAACCAATCAGCTAAACCAACCCATTTTCTCGTGCTGGTTTCCGCACAATTTGTAAAAGCGGACAGTCCAAGTAATCAACTAAATAATAGTAATATGTGCTGTGTGAAGAACCGATTGATAGTTGATCACTCTTGTGTGTGGAAGCCTCGGCTAGGATTACCTTAGGACTTCATGGAATAAAACACCCAAGCCAGCGGCATTCCTGAGCTTCATTAGAGAAGACGGGCTGTTTAAGTTTCCAAATTAGTAATATCAGCTTCTCGTGGAAGTCGTACATTGCAGAGCAAGCGGTTTCGAGTCGAGTTGTAAGTACTAACGAACCAATTGTAATTTTCAAAGAGCTGCCTAAATACTCCGGAAGCGAGGCGGAATATCTTTGCTAATACTATGCACTAAGAGAGAGCTACGCCAGAACTCAATCCTAGCATTGAGATCGTCTTTTTTTGAGCTATTGAATGACCACGCAATTGAGGTGAAAAGGCTCTATTCGGCGGAATAGTTGAACACGAGTGCATAGCATAGTATGCTCGCTGCTCCCGGAGTGCTTAGACGTAATTTGAAATCAACTTTATAATTTTAGCGCAAGGGTCACGAAAGTGTCCTACCCATTGAATCAGGGTCAGTTTAACCTTTGTCCATAAAGGAGGAGAAAAACCCTTAGCATATGACAAAGTGTTATTGAATTTTCATCAATCGCTCCCACATTTCAATCACAAATGTCCTTTGATATGGGGCCTCGAACGTGTTCGACCCCTTGACTCATTTGATTCCCGTAGACAACATATTGTCCATGGCAAACTGGATAGCAGACCGTGGAGGACGATATAGCGCACATTTTAAGTCTCACGAGTTCTAGTGGTTTTATCGAACTTTGTATAGCCATTGATTAGCCAATTGACAGCAGATCATAATCGAAGGGATGAGAACGAAAACGGTTGTCTGACAGCATATTTTAAGCCTTTAATAAAGGTCTCTTGTGAGCACTTATACGGTGCAATGCGCGCGTTTCGGCCTTGCAGCTTCGTCAGTTTCACAGTGACCCTCGTCTGTGCGAGTACCTCAAAATCTTGAAAAACAGTCGAATTATAAGAAAAATACCAGCCCTGATCAATCGAATGTTAAATCATTGCAATGTCCCGTGATTATGTCACTGGACATGCAGTGATATGTTAGGCATGGGTGAGGTGAGTTTCACTTTACTCACAGTGTAACGTATTCGTGGACTTTATCTAAGGGGGTTCTCGCCGAGAGGTATTGGCACAGACGAGGGGCGCAGTGCATCTGACGAGGCTCTAAGGCCAAAACACGTGTTCTGCAGTGTATAAGTGCTTATAACAGACCTCAACAGGATGTCTCAATTTTGAGCGAGGTCCTAAAAAGCAGTCCAATATGAAGAAAACGGCATTCTTCGTCCTTTATGATTCACCAAAAACTTCTTTTCAATGTGGTCAATGACTGGTAAGTCGACTATCAGATAACTGTTATTTAGAGAAATCCTATAGTGAAATATGGTTAGTGTATGGAAAGCGTGGATATGAAAAATCCCGAGATAGATGCAGTTTGGGCAGCAAAATCATTCCGTACGCTAACAGCAATCTGTTTGTTGTCTGGATCGTAGTAATCCATACTTTACTCAGCAATACCATAAAAATCATTCAAACTCTTGAATCGACAGAGTAAAGTCTCTTTTGCAATCTTTTATTTGACAACTCCTCGAGTCTCTACGCCATAGCGAAAATGCAAAAATTGCCCGTATTCAATTGGGCCAGAGAGGGAAAAAACTGCGTGATTTGAATGAATGATCTCCTGGATCCATGTTGATTTCTTGCCTGGCACGCGGCGCGGTCGACAGGATGGTGGAGGGCGCGCGGATGACTGTGTTGTATTTTTCTAGTGTAGTTCTGACTCCTATCGTAACTAAAAAAGTATTAAAGTCATGGGAAAGAAGGGATATCACTGGAAGAGACCTTGTATATTGCTGTCTGTACTGGGAATAGCTCCAATGCTTCCTAATGAACAACAAAACAATCGGATAATTTCCAAATAGAAATCATGTCCTACGGTGCAGATGTGCACTGTTGAGCCATCTTCAAAAGCGTTTGTGCATATTGTTGTAAAAAGTTGCTACGCACAGTATGAAAGGGTAAAGGATAAAGCTCTTGGCGTTGATTAAGTGGTGAGGGATGCGCCGTGCGCTCGTCTTCAATTTTTCTAGCTGGATTTAAGCTGACTGAATGCATATTTGGCTTTTAAAATAACTCGCGGTGCCCTATCTATACGACAAGTCAGTGCTGTTATTCGCTTGGACAAGTCAGGTAGAAATCCACTGATACCGCAGAGTGGAACATTCGGTGAGTCATGAAGCGCGAGATCAGACCATCACCACATGTGCGACGCAACCTCTAACCAGTGCGTCACATACGCTATACAAATGAATTATACACCGCTAATAAATACAAGTTCTTTGTAGAATACTGCAGAGCTGCTAATTGTCGATGCTGTTAAAAATAATCGTACAAACCGTTCAAAAACATTATCAATCCGATGAGTTCATCCGATCACTACCAGATTTCCATCGTGACGTACAATCACTGCACTAGAAGCCCGAGTAAGCCGAGACGCGGCTCGGCAACCAGTCGCGCGAGAACGCCCACGCGGTACCCAACGAGTCCAGCATGTCTTTCTAGAGAGACAGTTTCTTTCCAGTCTACAGGCAATCGTGCTCCATTGTCACGATCTGCCCCGCTAACATTTCCACGCGTACGTCAGTGCATTTCACTCAGATTAACGGGCTCATACTCCTTTCCGCCTCCCTACTGCGTTTCACGCTTTCGAATATTAGAAAAGGAATTTTCGCTTCATTATTTTTATTTATTTTTATTTATTATATAAAGTCTTTTTACTTATTAACTGTTTTATATAACTTTGAGAATTTTGAATAATTTTTTTATTTATTTCATCAAAATCCACACAAACCGTCTTCTGTCCACCCTGCGAATTCTAGTATCCTCCTATATTCGTCTCTTCCACAAAATCTTCGAACATATCTTTGTTTCGAGTGTTTCTTAAGACCACAGCTCAATTTCAATATGCCTGATAGACATTTTTTAAGCCACGCATATCAGTGGTCTATCAAAGAGGGCTGACTGATCTGCGGACATTTCACGTGTGTTACTTCGGCCACTGATTGAGGCCATTCGTCTTCTTCATGAATATTAGAGAATACGGCCCGAGACGATTCTCCATGCACTATTGGAGAAAAGCCGAGCGAAGGCGTTCGTCAACTGGCTGCAAAAGAGTGCTGCCTAGAAATCGAACCACCGCATCGTCTATCAAACCTCTTGGTTATGCACTGCATCGCTAACCACTACGCTAGCCCGCGCCCCTCGTTATCTGTTTACTGCTGACTCTATGATCTCTGCAAGGTTGCGTGTCGGTGAGTATAGAGTCCGCCTGGTTATTGATATTTGAGCAGTTTTAAATAGTTTATGAACGTCTGCGTTCGCCGTTCTGCCAGAGGCAATCCCACTATGGCATGCCACGAATAAGCGGACGCGGAGCTGGCCCAGGACTGAAATATTCATTCTTCCGTGTCATCACGATACCACGGAGATATCAGCAGCTGAATTCCTCTAGAAAGTCCAGAATTTGTCATAAACTTTTTGTTACTGATGGCCTCAAGTTTGGAGGAATGTAGAGTGAGGAAGAAAGTTCTCCGCATTAATCATTCCCCAGGGGATCCGCCATGAAGTCGATCCATTCGTAACATCGTCAGAGGTGACTGGGTGCACTATTTGACCTTTATAATGACCCGCAGTGACCTGTTAATGTATCGCTTAGCGATGCTATTCTACCAGATGAGTTTGGAACCAAGTCAGTGAACCCGAAGGAATGGAAAGGTTAGTGAGCCCTGAGCGCGGATCGCACTCATCAACCATGGAATTGGCGCCCGCGAATGTGCCACGGGGGACCTCTAACCACTGCGCCGCGCAGGTTCATGATTTTAGAGAAGGATTCATTGCTAGGGAGATCAAAGCCTCTTCTTCTTACTATCTTTTACGGTGTTTTTCAAGAAGGTACGGGTACGAATCAGTAGGAGCGCTCAAAATTTACATAAATACTAGTCTCTAATTTTTTTTCGAGAATTTTTTTACTTCATATTTATTGTCCGGAATGGATCCCGCTCTTTTCAGGGTCACGAAGAGGCAAGCTTTTCGCATGAGGCCACCTTATTTCTAGACGTTTTGCTGGGTAGAAAGCACTGATGTATGAATGACCATTTCGATCATGTGTTAACCCTCGAGTTCCAAGAAACCATGCATTGGATTTGGCTGGATTTATGCATTGAATACGATGCGCATGTACTCAGGCGGGTTCATATAAATGCACATATCTCTAACATTATACCATCGCTAAAAGAGCTGGTTATCAAAGCGAAAACTTGTCCATCGCAGCGCATGTGGTGCAGTGGTTAGAGGTGCTCTGCGGCGCACACAAAGGCCGATGGTTCGATTCTACGCTTGTGGCTCACCAAGCCATCCATCTCTCCGGGGTCAGTGAATTGGTACCAGACGGGTCTCAGAACTGTCTGGGAGTGTAAGCAGCATTGATCCAATAGAACGGGAGGCCACCGCGAGTCATTGTAAAGGTTCAGAAGGGATTGATCAACGCCGAGAGCTTTATCCTTTCTTTTGTCGGTGAAATATTTGTCGGCGTGACAGGATTCAATGTCGATATCGACTACCAAGACCAAACCGGTGGCGGTTGGTTGCTGACCAATTCATGTGTTGCAGCGTGGAAAAAGTGGTGGCGGAACAGGCGTCGATAGTGCAACTGGTTAAGCTCACGCCCCGCGGAAAAGCTGAAAGGCGGGTTTGAGACCCTCCTGACGTCAGAGTTTCCCACATCACGCAACATCATTCTGCATAAGGGTTACGTGTATGCTCATGTGTACAGACAAGGATAAAAGTGAAGACACGGCTGAGAGAAAGACAACGCGACGCTTTCGATGGTGTCGTGCGAGTGTGCGCTTCGTAGAAAAGACATGATAGCAGTTCGAGTCCGTGAGAGGAAACACTAGCTTCGAAGCTGCAAGAAAAGCAGGGACCACCTCCTTCTGCCCTCAGTTCAACTGCTCGTCAGCCTTTAGTATCCGCCGTATCCTTGACATGCAGGACATATTAGAAATATGATGACGTCATGATCGCGATGGATCAGATCAATGATCGGTCAAAATGGCGGTGGTAATGGCCAGAGAGGTGGCTGGTTCGAAGCGAGCAATTGAATAAAACAAATAGAATTGAGAGTAAATATTTATATAACTAAAAGAATTGAAGTGGCCCTCTGAAACCCGTAGTTTACCATGATTGAAATGCCTTCAAGTGAAAAAAAAATCGTACACACATTTATATGACAAGACTTTCAGGTCTATCTTAACCCTTTCGGGACCGTGTGCTCAAAACCTCTACATCTCTGGCTGGTAAATTTGGACGATCTGTTCCACCTCATTTGCATCTGTATCTCCAGCTTCCTGTGTCCAACAATGAATGGCACGCTGGTGGTTAGAGATGTAGGGAGGTGGATCCACGGTCTCAAAAGGGTGAAGTAAACCGACTTTAATTCCACCTCGGCTTTGCGGATCTTTTCAATCAAAATTGCCTTTATTGACTTCTTCCATCTCTAAATGATTTCACTTTTTGCCAATCTTGTGCGATTGGCTTGATCAGTGTCCAAAATGGCTCGTTGACAATGCCACTATGAAAAATTCCTCACAGGTTTCTATGGTCTTAATGGCTACTTTTATTTGTTTTCAGGAAAATCTGAGAGCGATTTTGCAGTCGAAAACTACTTTGACGTCATGACGAGCCATGAATTCTTTTTGTAAAAGGTCCGTTTGCTTAGATTTTTTTGGATCTTCTGAAAACATCCCTTGTCAACGAGCGCATTGGTTAGAGGGGCTCTGCGTTGCGCACAAGGTCGATGGTTCGATCTCGCGGTCATGACTCACCAAGACATTCATCCCTAGGGGTCGGTAAACCGGTACCACCCTGGTCCCAGACTTGTCTAGGAAGATAAGCGGCACTTAATCCTTACAGCGGGAGGTCACGGCGAGTCATTCTAAAGGCCAGATTTGCAATCAATCCCTCAAAGGAAATTAAATATTGAGGACGAATGCATGGCGCATCCTTCAGGGATTGACCGACGCCGAGAGCTTTCGCCCTTATCCTTTTATCCATTATAAAGTCACTAGATTTAGCGCCACTGGGCTACCGAGGAGACCAACTGCAGGAGTGTAGGTATCTTTAGAATTCGATGATAGGAAGTGGAACAGGAGAACGATGAGTGACGAGAATAAAGAGGTAAGTGATATCTACGCTCTGTCTTCCTTCTTCTTCTTCGCACATCCTGTCCTTTCTTCTTTCTCCTAATCTTTCTCTTTGTTTCTTCCTCTCCCTCCCTCTCTCTCTTTCCTCTTCTATCTCTCTCCAAGACTTCTGTTATCTTCGATTTCAGCTAAATGATGCTCCCGACACCGGCCCTGATTTCACCTTCACTCCTGCTGAGCTGCCGATGGATTATCGATCTGATTGGCTCTGTGAGCTTGCTCGTGAGAATTCTGGTACATCTTTTTAATGCTTTAATTTGACAGAATACCGAAGAAAACTCTACAGTTACCTGCTAGAGGTTTCTCAAACTTTGAAAGTCCCGCATATTTCCAAATCTGCGACCATTTTTGTAGCCTTGGCACGAACCATCAGTAATTTCTTTGAAGACTTCTCAGCTTACATGAGGTTAATAGCGTTTTCGTTCTACATCTGATCTGCTTTGAAGAAAATAAAATTGACATTGAAACTGGCAGAATAAAACTTCCTATTAACCCCGTTTGAGCTGAGAAGATCTTCAAGGGATTGAATAAGCCTGTGAAATCCAAACGAATTATTTATTCCAAGTCCTTACGCTTTCAGCTGCTTTTTGCCAATGTTATGATGTTTCGCATATACCCAAGAGAATTGAGTAAGCAAGAACCTGACCCTAGACGAGAGTTGAACCCGCTTTTCACCCATGCCGGGGACGCGTTCTATCGATACTTCTTCAGTGTCTCTCCATCATAGCTGTCAACCACCAGCCATCGGTGGTGTAGTGATAGCATGCGTCCGCGCTATGGATGAAACACGGGTTCAACTCCCGTCTGAGGTCGAGTTTTTGCCTATTTTTCAGTCCTTTTAGGTAAATAGTCTATTCCTACTAGTAATGATGCTGTGAATATACAGCTAGTACTGAGTAATATGCAAGACATTCTGCTTCAAACGGGAGCTGAACCCGCATTTCACCCTATAACGTGGGCACGAGCTACCACTACACCACCGAGGCCAGGCCACCGCTTAGCAGTAAACATAGAGAATTTAGATCGAGTTATTCTTATTTTACCACTTTAAGCGATGGTATGACGTTATAGATATTTCCCCAATGATGTGGGTGATGTGCAAAACTTTGACATCAGCCGCGACTCGAACCCGCATTTAACCCTCGCCAAGAGCACGCGTTCAACCAATTGCCCTTCCAACGCCTGTTTTGTCACCACTCTTTATACGCTAATAGAGAATTCACTTGAATTACACATTTAAAATAGCTGTCAGTTTAATTGGGTTTGAGACCGATATGTGCTTATCAGACGAAACCCATTGACGGTTGGTAGATGACAACCGCAATAGGTTATATCGAAGGAATGGTAGCAGAGCGGTGGTCTCGCTGGTATAGTGGAAGCGTGCACCCCTAAAAGGAGTCAAACGAGAGTTCGGCACCCGCTTGGTGTCGAATGTTTCAAATACCGACCAACAATCTTACTTATAATCAGTCTAAATTTTTTCTATTTTGACTCTCACTTGCAGTGGTATGATCTTTATAATATACCCAATATGTGGAGTACTGTGCAAAAACGTTTGCGTCAGCCGGGATTCGAACCCCAGATCTCACTCTTTCCGGGAGCGTATGCTATCTAACTTATGTGTGTTATGTGTTCATGAGAGCTGTTGAGTGCTTCTTCACCTTTTGATGTGAAGGATGGATTTGGATGGACTCGCTAACTTAACATTTGCCAGAAACTTCTTACATTTCAGATCGTATTTTGTCTACAAATGAATGCGACAACGATTATTTAACTCTTGAAAGTGTCCAATACATCTTCACAGTTTGCGTGCGCCTACGACTTCCTCATGATATCCGCTACTTAGCTGTTTTGGTCTTTGCGAGGTCGTTTGTGATTTTTTATAACGAAATGCTCTTCAGTCTTTTTGAGTTCTTATTTTGTTTTAGTCGATAGAAAATTTTTATTTAACTCTTTCGGGACCACGAGTCTAACCCTCTGCGTCTCCATTACCCAGCGCGTTGCGTCGAACAATGACGTCTAACATCCATCGTGCTATGTTTGATAATGGCACGCTACCCCTTACCAGTGTTTGAAAATCGCACAGTGGGGGTTGGACGCCGCTGTTCGACGCAACACGCGCCATTGCTAGACGCAACACGCTAGGTATTAGAGACGCAGAGGGTTGGGTCCATGGTCTCGAAAGGACCAATTGCGTTTGATCAGTACTGTTATGATGTTTGATATATATATCTAACAAAACTGAGTAGCAAAACTCGAAAACTCAGGCGGGGGTTGAACCCGCGTCTTGCCCCTTCCGAAGGTGCGTGCTGAGCACTGCTCTACTAGGGCTCCTACTCTGTTATCACTCTTTCCGCGATAGAAAGTATCGATTCTGTGAGCAACCAATCTTTGACGGGTTTGATTTGGTGAACGTATGGCGACATCGATCACAATTGAGCTGACAGCTCTTGTATTTTCATAATCGACAAGATTTCTTGCAGAAAGAGTGATAGCAGGAGCTCCGGCAGTGCAGTGGTTAGCGTGTGCTCAGAAATTAGGTGTGACGCAATTCCAGTTCCCGCCGAGGTTTAGAATTTTGAGTATCACCCAACATTATTGGATAAATGGTTACATTCTGTTACAGATTTATGCGAATTCATACCGTACAAGTTTTTGGCTTCTTAAGTAATCTAAGACTGAGTGAAAAGCGTCGTCGCCATGAATGGGAAAAAGTGGAGGCGAATTTGTCCAGGTATCTCATCAATCTTTCCCAATCATTTTCGTTGCAGAAAGTATTTACGTCTCTTTCTTTAGACAAACGACTCTTCGAATGCTCTCATCGATACAGATAGCTTCAAAAGCGCTTAGTTACCATGATGTAAGCATTTGTGTCTGGCTTTTAATGGATACAGCTGAAAATGATGGGAATTGTAGAGCTTGTCTTCGAAACAAGTATGCTCTTGCTTACGATCACTCGGCTTCGCCTACACCCAACAGGCAGCTTTGAAGTCTGAATTACGAATCCTAAAGACTCTAAATTTCCGACTACCCCGTTCTCCACTCACATATTCTGAAACTCTTCTGAAGATTATTGGTGAGCTGTTTGAAGGAAGTTTTTCAACATTATAATCTTTGGAAAGTCTTTGCTCTACTGCCTCTTAGCAATGTTATGATATTGTCACTACACATCTGGGAATGTTGAGTGATATGCAATGTATTCGGCCCCAGGCCAGAGTTCAACTTGCGTTTCATCCTTCGCGAGATTTGTGCTACCACCACCGCCAAGGTCACCGCTTTGCCTCCACTATTTTTTGATATAAACTATCGACCCTGCCAGCAGTCAACGCTCAATGGGTTTGATCTTGCAAGCACATATTAGCATTGAACCCTGTTGAGCTGACAGCTATTGTATATATATATATATATATATATATATATATATATATATATATATATATATATATGTCTATATATATGTATATTAAATCATTTGATCTTTATTACCCAATATCTGCCAACGTGACTGGGTTCAATGTCGAGATCGACTACCCGGGCCAGGCCGTTGACGGCTGGCGGCTGGCAGATAGGTACACTGAAGCGTAGAAAGCGATGTGCAAAATGGGCGTCGGTAGTGTAACGGATAGAGCACGCATTCCCGGAAAGAGTGAGGTGCGGGTTCTAGTCCCGCCTGGCGCTAAAGTTTTGCACATCACTCTATAACAATATATATATATATAATATATGTATATATATATGCATAATCGTTGCATAATCATAGTTTTCCGTTATTTCCACCCTGTTCCAACCCCTTGGGAAAAACACGTTTTTGCTTTCCTCTAGAGTTTTCGCAGTGATCCGTTAGCTTGAATCACGAAATTTCAATAGCGTGATTTACTTCTGTAAGCGCTTTTTTATTACGCTGTTAGAGTATAGATAAAAAGTTATTTCACACTGAAGCATTTTTCACCGTGTAAAATTTTTCTCCAAACTTTCAATAACCGCTCAACAGCAGAAACTCGACAACTTAAATGGTGCAATCGGTTCATGAAGAGGATTTTGTAGTACGCTGTAACAGTAAGAAGTTTAATATTCGTAAATTTGGCACCCGCTAACGCGCGATGACTTAGTGCCAGTGTAGCGATGCGCAAATCCTAATTTTCTTTTGTCCATTAATGCACAGCAAAAGGAGTCTTATTAAAAAATCAGTTGGACCACCAAAATCTCCGAGATTCGTGCTATCGAATGGCTATTAGAGGTTTACAGGAAAAGCTCTGTCCAGCGAAAGATGTTTGACTGTTTGACTAAACATGACTTTATTTTTTCTGTTACAGTGCATGCCATTTTAGAAATGAAGCACATTTTTTGAATTTCTGAGATTTAAGCCATCAAATTATCATTGAAACTTCAGAAGAAATCACAAAAGGCAATTTTTGCAATGAGTCGAGAAGTAACATGAGGATATAGACGGTAATACAAGCGGTTCCGCATTATTAGGCGACGCAACAAGTTAGATAAAATATCTTTGATCTCCACAGAGTCTCCCGGACTAAGGTTTTCTGGACTTTCAATAGCAGCGCTTACTTTATTCGCTATGAAGGGTAGTTTTAGAGGTATTTTCCCGTCTGAGTTATGGATCCTTTCTGCGCTTATTGACCTGACCCTATCGGCTGCCCTTTTATAGACAAGGAGCCATGTACGTTTTCGTGTCTTTTTGCCATGTCTTGTTTTCAGAATTCGTCTGTTTATCTGTGAAGTTGGCAATATTTCCAGGCTGCTATTGGCCAAATATTGACTACAAGTCGATTTGGGAGCACATTCTGTTGTTCCTGGATGTTGTTTTCTTGCATCACGACCAGGTCGGTTTCCTTCCGTTGTCTCTGCATGAGAAGAAATCTATATTAGCAATTTAGATTAGATTAGATGTTTATCCTAGTCGTAATCTTAGTCTAGCATACTTGAATTGATACTTAACGAATTCGTAGTTAGTAATTGAGCTAAATTCTTTATCTAATTTTTTTCTATAGTGATATGATGTTATAACTATACATTCCATATCCCTGGGTAATAAGCAAGATATCAAACTTCGGGCTGGAGTTGAACGGCACCTTGCCTAACGTAACTGGGTCCAGTGCCGATTTGTGCTTACTAAGCGAAACCGTTGACGGTTGGCTTCTATCAGATCGGTATGTTACGTTGTATTGCAAGAAGCGTGATAACTTAAAAGGATTGAATGATGCACATCTTGCCTTGACAGTAACTTGAGGTAGCCTAATTGATGTATCAAGTCAATATCACTATCCCTCCACACAAGTCTGGTACTAAATCACCGACCCCGGAAAGGTGGAAAACCTGGTGACGCTTGGGCGCGGAATAGAACTATCGACAACGTGTGCGTCGCAGAGCACCGCCAACTAATGCGTTATATGCATTCTTTTCACAATGCATAATGAAATAAACTCCCTTCAACGACAGAATCACTTCGATTAGAGTTCTGCGGACCGACGGATTTGAGACAGAAGCTATCCAGTTATAAATCGTTTTGAAATTACTCCTCCTCAATAGATGGTTTGCAATAACAGCGAGTTCAAAATCAAAAACAAGACTAATATTAAAAGATACCATCAATATCAATCATCAATCAAATTAATTTTATGTACAACTACTACCAACTATCAAAATTATCGTAATTTGAAACAAAGTCGGTGTGTTAACTGGTAACCTACCGAGCGACTTAGACGAAGATTTTTAATAAAATCGGTCACACAATGTCTCCGAACTTGGAATGGAAGGAATGCTTCCATGTTTGAGCTCATATCAGATCTTTCACAAATACTAATTACAATACGTCCAATCACTTGACTGATATGCGAAATTTCGAACTTCGGGCAGTACTTAAACCTGCGCCTCACCTCTTTCGGAGGAGTGTGCTGAATGCACTAACGGCTCACCCGTATGGATGATTTATGAAGTTAAGCGCAATGCACATCCCTCAGAAACTTATCGACGCCAAGCTCTTCACTCTTTATCTTTTATGCATTCTGAGACATGTTGTAGAATAACTCAGCGTTTGAGCCACGATTTTCACCAATTGTTGATAGTCGTATCCAAAGTGCATACCACCCCGTTTGGAGCTGAATTCTTCTTACTATTCCGAGCCTTGTGGTTCTATTGTTCCATAATAGTGCTCACCTTGGATTTTCAGATGTCACAAGAGCTCGGGGTTTTATAGTTCCCACTATTTCTACGTACTTTCGATCATCGTCAAGAGAATGATTCTAAGATCTTCTAATGGTCAATACTTTTTGCGATTTATTTGTAAGAATTTCTTATTTTACCGCTTTAGTAGCACTGTTATGATGTTTTAACTATGTATCTAGAATATTGAGTTATATGCAAAACTTTAAACCTTGAACGGTAGTTGAACCCGCGTCTTCCCCCCCCCCCCCCCTTATGAGGAGAGTGCTAATCACTGTACTACCGAGATTCCTGCTATGGTATCATTCTTTATGGGATAGAAAAAAGCAATATTCAGTACTAAAATCGATGCCTTGTATCGCAGAAAGTGTGATAGCAGAGCAAGGGCCTCGATAGTGGCTGGCAAGAGCGGCCTGTAAAGATGAAACTTGAGTTCAGCTTACGCCAGAGGTCGAGAGTTTTGCATATCAATCAAGATTTTTGGCTAAATGGTTATAACATCATAAGTCGTGTGAAATCGGTAAAATGAAGAATTACTATAGATTATATTCGCCATACGTAAGTTTTGAAAGCAAGGTATTCCAATGATCATTTGGGAAAAAATGAGTTTTTATATCATATCTGTTTTCATTTCAAGAGAAACCTTACCATGACATCGTTATATTTTGCGAAGAATCTTTTTTCTTCAGGTGTACGAAGTTGCTTTGAAAGTAGCAGGAGCAGGCAACAGCGCTTCACTACCACGCAAGTTAGCGCTTAATTGGCCCAATTGCTTAATTATCGTAATACTCAAATTGTACCAAATTCTGAATAAGATGTCTGCCTCTTTAGAATCGACATTGAGCGTGTGAAAGCCGATTGGATGTTGCTAGGTGAAGGTGTGGTGGTCGCAGCTTCTACATGTGTACTGCGAGAAGATCAAACTCAGCAGGTATAGATCTGTAGCTTCTAAGTTGATGGAAGATTGTTTGAACGTAGCTCTGATGTCATCTGAGGTGTAAACTGAATTGATAATCACTGTATTTCGAAAGTTTTCTGTGTGAGTTATAGTTCCATAGTAATCTATAAAGCGCGTGTGGCGCTGTGGCTAGAGGTACTCCGGCACACACGTGGTCGTTTAGTCGATTGTAGATGATACGACACCGCACTCAAGGCTCACTAGGCCTTACATCTCTTCGGAGTCGATGAATTAACACCAGACTTGTGTGGCAAGATAGCAGCACTGGCTTCCTACATCGGTAGACATCGCGAGTCATTGTAAGCGCCAGACATGCATTCAATTACTTCGAACAATGCTAGATGGGGACGAATTCATAGCGTATCTCTTGAAAATTGATCGTCGCAAGGAGTTTCATCCTTTGGAGCTTTTAGTACTTTAGCATAATAGCCAACTGAATAATTATTATCCATCGCAGATGATGCGGGATCTATCGAACCTTTGTGGTACTGAGCATGAAGACATTGCTCAGATGGCTACTGCCATAATTGAAACCACGGTCATGCTCCAAAGCATGAGTGCATGCGAAGCTGGCGGAAGTTGAAGAACATAGTTCTCTGTTGAGCATGAAGGTAAATCAGGTGTAAAATCTTTTCCCATTTTCCTTATCTGTTCCACTTCCTAATGGTTAGGCAGAAATGAGAGCAAACAATCGAAACTGACTGCAAATATGCCAATTTTTGTGCAATTTTATTTCCATTATGTCATGCTTCTGCTCAATTCCCTGTGAATTACACTGTGAATCTGAATCTGTAGTCGTTTGTTCGGATACTTTGTCGAGTCTTGTTGTTGGTTAATTTTTTTTTTGTTGATCTTGTTCTTGTTTTGTTGTTATAAGGAAATTCTGTCATCTTGGTTTCATCATAAAGTCTGTGAATTGCATTGTTGTTGCTGACTGTAACCGAAATTTTCCATCTGAACTAATCCACGACGATGCTTTTTCTTATAAAAACTGAAAGAGAAAAGGATACAAGCATCCAATAGTGCAGCATGATTCTTGTGTTGTATCTTGCTTTTAAATACGATTTACTTGAATATTTGCACAAAATGTTTTTACCTTCGTTAGTTGAGTTTTGAAATTCAGATATAGTTCCATCGACCTTTATGGGTCCACTGTAAGAGTCGTTATCGACTCGGGTGACCGGGTAACTAGAAAGTTCTACGGATTTGCAAATGAGTTTACTCAGGCCATTGTAGCCCAGGCGTGTGTCCATTCATAGTTTGCATTTGGCCGAAATCACAACTCTAATTAAGGCCACACTGAGAACGAGTTTTGCTAAATGTTGCTATTCAAAGCACAAAGCAATTCTCTTACAACGGTTATACGATGACCAATTGGTGAGTTTGTTCGATAAACCACGATATAGTAACCACGTTTGAGCGATAATTCCTGTCGTGCAGGTCTTTTCGTCCGTTTGGTGACACTGGCTCTCAAACTTGGATTATCAAACCATTTTTATGACAACATATTGCAATGATAATGTCATAACAGTGACAAGGTATTGGGTGTGAAAAAATGGACACAAAGTGAATGGCACGCAAAGGTGATAGAGGGTTTAGGAGCACTAACAGTGGCATAGCATTATCTAGAACGGTGTTGAATTGACATGATAAACAGGCCTTTGTGGAGAGTTGTTATCCCATCGGTTTCAAAGTATTTTTCCAATAGATTTATTCCAATAAAAATTAATAGAGGGTTAGGCTTAGGCTTAGGCTGAGACAAAATTGACAGAACCACAACTCTCCAATAGCGTCGATAAACAAATAACGATATTCAGCGCTGTTAGATACGAGACACAGTGAGCGAAAGGGAAATAGATGTTCGTAGGCATCCAAGATTCTATGTCGGATCTTATGTACGACAGACAGATGGGCGCCGATTATGGTACGCTCGAAACATAGCTGAAGATTTTTACATTTACACACAAGTGGCATAAACGAAAAAATAGGATCTATTGTGCAGATTGGTAGAGTGTTTAGGTGCCCATAACAGACCTCAAAAAAGGCTTGAAAAGCATTGTCAAATTATATTGTTCTTGAGCGAAGTCTCAAAATAAATGACTGGAAGGCTTGTCACATATGCTCACGTGACAGCCGTACGCCACACCGATAATAAATCACTCTGGAGGAACGCCGCGGTGATTCTTTGGCCGTAAGTTGAGTGTGAGAAGTTCGTCATCGATTCCTATATATAGAGACAGACTCCTAAGCAACTAACTGAACGAAAAGGCACCGTGCAATATGCAAGGCTGTAAGGCAAAAGCACGCATCTCGCACTGTATAAGTGCCCATGGCAGACCTCATGAAAGGCTCAGAATACATTGTCAGATTATATCGTTTGTGATGGCAGCCAGCTGTGGCGATGTCGAATTAAAGTAGATTTTTATAGATATGGACCTACGTGAGTGCGCATGTGGCGTAGTGCTTAGAAGTTCTTTGTGTCGCACACGAGGTCAATGGCTCGATCTCGCGCTCATGGTCACTAAAGCTTTCATCCCTCATAGGTCGTTAAATTGGTACCAGACTGATCTCAGACTTCTCTGGAGGATAAGCGGCACTGAGTCGGTTCAGCAGGAGGCCTCCGTGAGTCATTGGGAAGGCCAGATATGCATACAATACGAAATTTGAATTCAAAGACGAATGCATGGCGAATCTATTCGGGATTGGTATACGTTGAGAGCTTTACATTTCAAGGCCTTATAAACCTAACCTGATCTACCGATGGTGGTCTACTGCACTAGGAGTTGAAACGGCGCCAACTATTGCCATTTTATTGACGATTTTTTCACCGCATCGACAATAACTTAGATAAAAACGGATGATTCTGATAGTATGGAAAACTACGTAAAAGTTGATACGCCTTTCGTGCTTTCAACGATTTATACGTGTGATAAAAATTAAGGTGAAGGGCGGATGCATAACGAAATTATATTCTGGATGCTACAGTGTTATGAAAAGGTGTTTTAAAAAACTAATAACGCAGATTTTTTACCTGAAGTTCAAGCTTTCTGAAAATTACTAATACTCCTGTAAAAATTCTCTGTCCAGCGAATGAGGTGGGCTCAAATATTTGTTGCCGTATCACGTACAGGTATCGAAGGCGCGTCAAGCTTCACATACTGCGCATTAGCATGGGAGAGGGCTCGGCCAGCACCAACTGGCGTTTCGGTTCCGACGGCCGCCAGCAGCAGCGCAACTGAGCCAAGTGCGATTGTGCCGCCACAGCGGCCATGCTAGATGCTATCGCGGCCCAACGACCGGTTTCAGCGGGCTTAAAAATTTGTCACCGCCTAACATATAGGTACTGAAGGTAACATGCGGGTGTAAGAGTATGGGAGAGGGCACGGGCAGCACCAAGTGGTTTTTCGGCTCCGACGGCCGCTACTAACAACGCGGCTGAGTCAAATGCGATTGTGCCGCCACAGGGGCCGTGCTTGACGCGCTCGCAGCCGAACGATCGGCATCAGAGGGCTTAGATATTTGTTGCCGTCTCACATACAGGTATCGAAGGCGCGATAAGCTTCACATACTGCGCATTAGCATGAGAGAGGGCTCGGCCAGCACCAACTGGTGTTTCGGTTCCGACGGCCGCCACCAGCAGCGCAACTGAGCCAAGTGCGATTGTGCCGCCACAGCGGCAGTGCTAGATGCGATCGCGGCCCAACGACCGGTATCAGCGGGCTTAGAAATTTGTCTCCGCCTAACATATAGGTACCGAAGGTAACATGCGGGTGTAAGAGTATGGGAGAGGGCACGGGCAGCACCAAGTGGTTTTTCGGCTCCGATGGCCGCTACTAACAACGCGGCTGAGTCAAATGCGATTGTGCCGCCACAGGGGCCGTGCTTGACGCGCTCGCAGCCGAACGATCGGCATCAGAGGGCTTAGATATTTGTTGCCGTCTCACATACAGGTATCGAAGGCGCGATAAGCTTCACATACTGCGCATTAGCATGAGAGAGGGCTCGGCCAGCACCAACTGGTGTTTCGGTTCCGACTTTTGAAACACACCAACTATGCAATTCCAGCGCTTTCTAAGAGCGATATGATGTTACAGCTATGAACTAAGTGATGTTGAGTGCTATGCAAGACTCTGGGCCACGAACGGGATTCGAACCAGCGTCTCACTTTTTCCGAAAGCTTGCGCTAACGTATTGCATTAGCGGGCTTCTGTTCTATTACAATTCCTTATACAGACAACATTATTGAATTAATAATTACAAGAACATCGTTGCCAAGAATAAGATACCACGATTATAAGTATTCTCGGATCTCAAAATGTAAGAAAAAATTAGGTTTAAGAGTAGAATAGTGAGCCTTTGACAACCGCAATTGGCTGCTGCGGGCGCTCAATTCTCCGTAAAATTCGGGTTTCTCTCTGAAGAGAAAATCACGAGGTTTGGCGTTGTTTTGACGCTCCTTGGTTTTCTATAAACCATCTCGTTTCTGGTGCATATAAAATTCATACGTGCATTTTAAATCCAAGTGTGAGAGGACAAAGGCTTTTCCAAAAACTAAACCCAGTTTCAGAACCATCGAGATTTGAGCTATCGATAATTAGCACATGTTCAGCGGAGAAGCTTTGTCCAGCGAAAAAGGCCTTTAATCAATTGTGGTAAGAAAACGGTCCATGCCTTCTCGAAGTGGTAAGAAGCATCAAAAGATGTGAGATAAGGAAATGCTACTTGGAAGAATACTCAAAATATAGTTCATACTGTTATTCTTAACTATTACCACTCCCACATAACTGCTTTCTTCAAGAATTCAGTTGCTTTTGTTGAATTTCTAGCCTTGAAATTTTTTTTCACGAAACAGTTGTGACACATCTATTCAATGTTTGACCATAAGTTTAGTACCTTTGTCCCGCGATAAAGATTACAGAATCGTATTTCCAACAGTGTACAAAGTTGGAATATATTATGGCATTTCTCAACTAGTCGAAAATTTTAAATTCCTCTTGTTTGGGAAAAATAGCGTTATAAGTACTCCCTGATTTCGTTCACTTATGGAACACCAATTTCAGCGTTCTACTTCTGAACCTAATGCTGAAAAATGTAAAAATGGTAGAATAACACCAATAAGTGCACTAGCCTCTTCTTCTATGGTATTCATTTTCCTGTCGTTTGCGTGATCCCCATTAACGCAGAGCCACAATTCGTTACTATCCTGAAATAAGTCATCTGAAATAAAAAATAGATAAAGAGGCCAGAAAAATCTTGCTGAAGCTCAAGCAGTCTCTTCTAATTCTCACAAGTCATAGAAAGGAATTATGTTAATGCCATGGCAATTACCCACACACTCCACGACTCAGATATCTGAAGGAAAAAAAGGTTAGACACAAAGGTTTCAAGGGATAAAGCTTTTGGATTCATCAGTCTCTCAGAATGCACCGTGGATTTGACTATATCAGGCATCACTAAGGGCGATGAAATGCATATCTAGCCTTGACAAGGACTCGCGGTGGCCTACCGATGTATCAGCGTATTTATATACATATATACATATATATACGTGTACATGTGATATATATATATATATATATATATACATATATACTTGTACATATGTATATATACGAGCACATCGATATATATAAATATGTACATAATGCATGTGTACATGATATATATATATGTATACGAATATATATATATAAATATATATATATATATCAATATATATTGACATTGGTCCGGTCTTGCGACATCGCGTCAGCGCACGTGGCCGCCTTACCAAGCGGCATATGAATTGGCCAAAGGCCCCCTTTATCGCATACGCTAATTCAACTTATTTTACCTGCTGCGCTGAAGAGAAACGATTTTTCAGAATATATGCGCAACGTTGAAATCAGCAACGAGACGCTATCGACTGATTACTATGAGCCTGGAGAGAATCTCTGTTCGGCGAGTAATTTGCGCGCCTGCAACGCAAGAAATTTCCTTCTGTAACAACATCAAAAACCTTTCTTGAAAACCGGCGACGTGTGGCTGTAGCCAAAAATTTCAGCTTTTGAATGGTTACTAAGCCTCCCATAGGAAAATCCTGTCCAATGAATAAGGTTGTACTTTCTTTTGTCCCCATATAACCGGAGAGAATCGTTTGGCAGTCTTTCCAGAAGAAAACAGAGCAGATTACTCAATGGAGGCAGCTTCTAACTGCCTTGCATGTACTTTCCAGATACCTGATTGAGGCTTTCGATCAATTTGACTTGTAGGAAACAAGATTTGGTAGTGAAGAAGGTATACCAAACTGGCGCTGCAGAAACGCTTTCGGTTTGTGTGTAACCCATGTTGACCACGTGTGGGCGCGCCACGTGTCCTTTCGGCCAACCGTGTAGAGATCACTTCATGAGGGAGACTGTAGTGACCTGAATTCCTACAATGAGGATACACTGGGTTACTTTGAGCACGATATGGGAAAATGGAAGTTTTAGTGGGCACGCTGGAGTCTCTCGACGATCAACAAGAAAGCAGGAGTACTATATTACGCCAAACTGTCCTGTACTTTCCGTGTCTCAGGCTTTAGATAATACAACAATACAGAATCTAAATAGTGTAAAAAAGTCCTCGGAGTCGACCAACCCTGAAAGATGCGCTATGTTTTCGCCTCAACCTAAAATTGTTTGAGATGATTGAATGCATAATCAGTCACTACAATGACTCCCGATGACCTATCAGTGTAAGAAATTGGTGGTGCTATTCTTCCAAAAAATTCTAGTGCCGATTCGCCTACTCTGGAGGAACGGAGGGCCTGGTGAGTGTGGAGTGCGGGATCGAACCATCGGCGAAAGTTTAATCGGCCACCTCCAACTACTGCGCTTGTAGTCAAACTAAGTCACACATTTCAAGCGTTTTGGAAGAATCACTCAGTTTAACCTCATGTATGTCTGGAATGTTTTCCATTTCATCTTTGAAGAGCACTGCTTGCACCCAAATGGGAACATCTTTCAGAAAGCAAGGAAATACTATCCGGTAAATGCTATTCACTAGATAAGCAGTCGATGCATCTAAAAACATTTACAAAACAAAACTAACCTTCGTAGAAGATCAAAAGAAAAACACAAAATAAGAGATCCTCACTTACATCTGATGCACATTAGAAGAGGTATATCGGTGCCAGTTGACGCACAACAGTATTGAGGTAGAACATTGCATTCCTTCAGACTCAGTTTGGTGGCAAACAGCTGGACAGCAGAACTTCTAGCGCCCTTATGAACTTTCCCATCACCTTACAATTGCTTTAGTAATCTTCTCTCGAGAATTTCTGGAATATAAAGTTATCAGATAATGGAATAATCTGTAAAAAAAAGTATATACACAGAGCACACAAGTGAGATGAAGGGAGAGAGATATGATAAGCACTTTGGAGAGGTCAAGGAACGACATCCTCCACAAGAGGTAGCAAAAAGAAAACGATCTTTGAGGAGGCTCTTCAAAATAGAGAGAGAGGGAGAGAGAGAAGGAGAGAAAGAAAGAAGGAAGAGAGAGAGAGAGAGCAGGTGAGAGAGCAAGAGAAATATCGACACGGTTTTTTGGTATTAGTCATATTTTACAGTGGGTCTTGATTAGAGATCTGCTTACTAGTCACTAAGGCTTACTTTTTATCCATCGTTATTCGAGCACACTACCACCACAAAGGCCAAAAATGAGCTTTGGAATGCATAAATTCTCAAAAAAGTATGGAACAGATGTTCTCAAAAGCTGAAGCCACCTGTATCATCTGCTGTCCCGTGATGGTCGAGAAAATCTTCTCGTGATGTGCTCGACATTTCGAATCCAATGGGATCACTATAGGTGGACGTGGTACCATGCGTTTGCGCCCGGAGTGTTTCCAATCGATAACGGTTCTCGTTCATCGAGCTGCGTTAACCCTTTCGGAACCGTCGACGCACCTCCTCTACATCTCTAACCCCACCGTGAGAAAGTACTGAACTGTATCTTGTATCATTTCAATTCTGTCATTGCTGTTATTTTCCTATGCTATGTTAAATGTGGGGGGCAGTGGTCGAGTGGGTTGTGATGCTCGTCGCGACGCGCGTGGAACTAAGCTCCACTCCCCAACACTATCCGGCAGCCAACAACAACGTCCTATGGAATGCCACAGCCAGGCTATCCTCGAGATTGCAAGGAGAAACGCTCAACCAGTATTTTACTACATTCAAGAAGAAGACGTGAAACGAATCTAATGGCAGAATTGGTGCAAAGTGCAGGTAAAGAAATAAATAATGTTAAATGTAAATATATTATGCTGTTACAAGTAGGAGCACAATAATACAGTTGGAATAATACAATAATACATTCATTACGCCCCCACGCTTGAGGTTAGAGATGCTGAGAAGGTGGAGCAGACCGTCCAGCGTTGCCACACTGGGGATCAGAGATGCGATGGATGTAGTTCCACGTTCCCAAAAGGGCTAACATCCGCAGAAAACCACCGCAACGTTGAGTAGCCCATAAACTCGTCTTGATGAGCCAAAATACAAAGGTTCAATGGTAACATTAATTTGAAGAAGTGGGTTTCAAGATTTCGACTTCTTAAGAGCCAGGAAAGATTATGTTGTCTGTGACCTCCAGTAAACCAAATACTTCTATCACTTGAACAAAAGTGTTTGGCAGACGAAATTGTAGAAAACCTAATCTTTCCAGGCTCTTAAGAAGCGAAATCCGCCAAAAAGCCCACTGTTGATATGAAAACCTAGTGCTTTGTTTCGTCGACAAGAAACTGTGGGCTATCTAGCAAAGATATTTGCAATACTACTTTCACCAAAAAATAATTGGTAAGCCTGCGAAAAAGCTCTCAACCACGAATGATTTCTTTTGATTATTCCAAAATTACATCCTACATGGTAGGGAAACTGCTTTGTTTACCACTTCGGTCCTTCAAATCGTCGAAGGGTAATATTGTAAGAAATTTCGATGGAAATAACATCATCGGACATGCGCTTCAGTCAATAAAAATAGAGAATTATGAGCATGTGATTTTTCTAAAACACGAGAAGTTTGCTGAGGAATATGAATAATGTCGAGAGATACGCAAAACTTTGAACTTTGAGCTGGAGTTGAACCCTTGTCTCATCCAGTCCAGAGGTGTGTGTGCTAAGCACTAAACAACCAAGGTGCCTACTTTGCTATCACTCTTACTCCGACATCGTTATCGAAGTTGTTGTCATACGATAGAACCTATCGCAAATGGTATCACAAGATGGAAACTATCGGAAATGTTATCACAGGAGAGTTAATTTCCGCCCAAGGCTCAACGTTTTGCATATCGCTCAACATTCATGGGTATACATTCAAGACAAGAGTTTTATTTAACAGCTTTATAGCGGTAATATCATGTTACAAATATACTCAATCATGCTGAGTGATGTACAAAACTTCTGCGTCAAGCGGGACTCGAACCCGCATTTCCCCTATCCGAGGACGCGTGCTCCAACCCGTTGCACGACCAGCGCCTGTTTTACCACCCCGCTTTTTACTCTTCAACAGTTAGCGTAAGCGGGCTCAGGAGTGGTAGCAAAACGGGCGCCGTTGGTATAACGGGTTAGAGCACGCGGCCCGGATAGAGCGAAATGCGGGTTCGACGTCCCGTTTGACGCAGAAGTTCTTCACAACACTCGACATCAGTGAATATTCTTGAATACATGTTATAGCAGCATAACACTGGTATTGAGGCGGTAGAACAAAGAAGTAAAGAAAAAGTACCAGACACGTACAAGTAGCTGGCTCCCCAGGGAGGAGCTGATTACACAGCCGATAGCGCAGTGCCGTAGTGTGTTCACGAAAATCTAGCTCGGAATCCAACGAAATCGGGTTGTCTTTCCTTGAAAGTTCCGCTCCGTGCCATAAATCACCTGAAAACCAACTAATAAGAACCCAAAGAAGCCTATATTCCGAAAACAACACAAAAATAACTCACTCGCTATCCTCGCTTCCAATAGCATCATCAGTTGAATGGATAATTCTTTCTACTGTCGGTTAATCAGTTGCCTTCTGAAAGCTAAACACCATAACAATCATTTTCTCCATGTTGATTGAGCCTGTAGCACGATTTACTCAATGGTAATCTTATTCAGAGAACATTTTGACACGTTCCGTCTTTTTTAGAACCGATGATTCAAGTCGCTCATCCCACTGTCCTCCGTCCTCGTTGTGGCACTTCGCCTTCGTTTAGCTCGAGTCAACCCTTCTTCGATGGAGCACCGCTTGGAAGAGAGACCTTACCAAGAGACCTATTACTAGAGATTGAAGCTTACCCCTTTGAGCACCAGCGTTGATAAGCAAGCGGCGCCGCGCCGTAGCTTGCGCGGCAGTCAGGCAAACGGTATATGCATGTCTGGCTGTCCGCCTGCTTCCCCACGATGCGCGACGCCGCCATTACAGTAGCTGAGTGAGAACTGACGTCGCGCGGTGAACATCAAAAGGACCATTATGGTCCTCAAATGGCTATGCTAATTACCTCAGTGGAACGCTACTCTATCGAAGACGGTTCGCCACGAGCCAGACGAAGGCGAACTGCTACAACGAAGTCGAACGACAGTGGACGATAGGCTTGAATCATCGGCTCTGAAAAAGACAAAACAGCGTAGACTAGTCGAACAAATTCGTTCTCAACAACTTCTCCCCACAAGCTTAATCAGCAAAAAAAATCTTTACTGATTGATTATGCCGAGGATAAATGAAAGTCGGTTCAAATCAAACAAAGAAAACATTTGGAGAAACAAAAAGCAAGATTGAGCACTTGATACTGAAAATATCTAATAAAGGCCGACGCTAGTGGCAAGGTGTAGTCTTATAAATTTTTCAGGCATACGCCTAGGGGAATCAATCAGAAAATACTTCCAAACTAATGGGAGCGCAACTCTCAGGAAGGGCCTAAAGGCCCAACAAAGAAACGAGGAGCTCTATACAACATCGAAATACTGCATGAACATTCATTCGGTCGAACAACCGGCCAACTGTACAGTTCTTTGAAGGAATGCGCCAATATGAGATGAGAATATATATAATCGATGAATCAGATTTCACTCATGGCACGATGATTATGCATCGAACTCCTACCGGACACTCGATTGGTAGCAGCCGCTATCCGGAAACTTATGGATAATTAGAGGTTACCATAGAATTCATTTAACCCCTTTGGGACTATGGGTTCAACCCTTTGAGTGCTTAATCGCCAGCGTGTTGTATCTAGCAATAGCGTCCAACCCAGCGTTTCATTGTTACACTCAACACTTTGGTCGCCGCTCATGATCAAGAACATAAACCCTTTGCGGGCGATGAGGATTATTTTGACCATCAAACTTTCAAAGGCCTCTTTTTGATGCACAAAGTTTTTGATCTAAAATTTGAGTAATCGCTCGAAAGCTTGAATCTCGCAGCTTGGGGCACTCTCGTTGGTTCTCAAAAAGAAGTTATAGTAGTTCGTTGAAGCAGCACGAAGAATAATATGTTTCACACTCGGTTCGCCCTATTTGCACAGCTAATGTCTGTGAGTCGATTCTTATTGGACTACGCTAAGCTCCTCAATAACCTAAATCTCGGTTAATTTCAAACATAAACTGATTTTTTTAAGATATTTTCGTAGCGCACTGTGAGAGAGGAAATAAGTTGCTAGAATAAAAATATAAAAGTCATAATTTTGGAGTTTACTTTGCGCATAGGAATCATAAGTGCACAAAAAGCACACAAATCTCTGGAGAAAATCATGTTCTATCAGAGTGTACAAAGAGCCTGAAGTATTTCTCAAAACAGAGAAAAAATCTTTGTTGAAGGACGATGATCGAGTGGTGGACGAAATCGATTATGCTGCCGTCCGCAAAGGATTAGTATATGGAGTTCGTTAACCCTTTGCGAACGGCGCCATTTTGGGCTAGCGGGTGGTTCGGACGGCAACGAAGAGAGGCCGGAGGTGCGCGATCCAATGCCAACGTGGTGGTATTCTAAGAAAATTCGTAGCTTTTTCTTTCAATAGCTGAGGTTTCCAGTAAGTGGCTAAATACGACAGAACACACTGAAGGTTATTTTCAGTGAAAACAACGTAAATGATCCTCGTAACCCGCAAAAAAAAAACGAGATATTTATGAAAAAGTCTACTATTCCGTTAGACGACAAGGGATCAAAAACGATCTTTTCGTTGGTCAACAACTTTTCGTAACAGTGTTAGTAACCATACAAAACCTTAAGTCTCTGGCCAGCGTCGTACGAGGCCGGTTTTTTGAAAAGGCTCTTAATAAGTTTCTCAACGAAAGGAAAACATTTATTTTTCACACATGCACTTTTTTCGCAAGACAGAGCACTTTGTTTGAACTATAAGTAATCATTCGATAGCGTAAGAATTAAGCATATTCCAACGATGTGCTTATTTTCTGGAAAGTACGTTTTCCGTGGCCATTGCGACACGGCCATCGAACGATATGCCTTTTCGCGGGCCATAGGAAAGTGAGATTTCACATTAAACGTTTGACTCTGATACTAAGAGATTTTCTCTACATAATTTATGTGCTTTTTGTGCTTCCGGCAAGGTATTAGTTGAATCGCGCGGCCCAATGTGAGATATAATTGTTTTGAATATTACAGCCTTATAAAAGGACTTTACTTCAGAAACCGTCCACTTGCAGCTCTAGCCAGAGATTTGAGCTTTCTAATGATTATTAGCACTTTTATGAAGAATTGTTGTTCGGTGAAAGGAATCGGTTTTTGATCTAGTGCCGTCAAATAGAATAGTAGCAGGAAGACGCTAATTTAAAACCTATGCCGAACATTTCTGTGCCATTTTGTCTACACTATGAACATTTCAGTAATACTCATCTTTTAATTCTTCGATTTTCAAACAGTCTTATTGCACATAATACACAAATTCAATCATAATGATTGAAAATCGAAAAACAGTGAATAATTTGCCAAAAATAGTGCTGCTCATTGCATGCGATCTCACTTCATCGCTAACTTCCAATAGTTTTTAATTATTAATGAGCTTCAAAAATTTGGCACTTCGATGAATTACAGAGAAAAGGTTGTTCTATCGTTACATGGGTACCAACTTTTTATTTTTCGCTTATTTTGTAAAATGGGTTGATTTTCTCGCGGCTATTTTGACACTGGACATGACGCAAATTTTACATGTTCCACGTGGATCTCCTTAATCTAATGTTAGCTTTGTGGTTCCTTGTGCCTGATGTAGTTCCTAGTTCTTAGGTAACTTCAATGGGAGCATTTCTAGCCAGTTGCAGCCCTCCATCACTACACCGGATTCCCTCTCGTGAGCCACCTGTCTGCCGTATCACTCTCAAATGAAATCACTGAGTGTAAAATCCCCTCCGGGGTCCCGTATACGGATGCGTAGCTTTATTCGCGTTCCTTGTATGCAGTTATGGTATGCGAAAAAATGATGGTGGAGGGATACTTATGGATTACCGGAAAGTTTTGTGCAAAAAGGAACATTCGTATCTTTGAAGAACTAGCCGGTAATGAAATATCGTATTCTAGTACTGTTTCAGCATATCGAATTTTACTCACAGTTGACGTTCACACAATGGTAGCCCCGCTTCTGCAACAAGATATCTTTGCCGGTATATATTCCACAAAATCTATATTCTACGGCGCAATTGTCATTTTACCCAATGGAGACAATGTGAAGTTGCTGACGACTATGATGTTCTGTTAAAAGTATGGGTTTAATTCGCTTGTATCACATATATTAAAATTTGAGTGTGATCTCAAAAAAACACTCGAAACGAACTGATCGATAGCACTTGGAAAAATGTTACTTTTCGCAAGGATGTGGTTCATACTTTTGAAAAACGCAAGGTTATGGAAAGCATTGGCTTGGCGTTGCTTCTATCTACAATAATTCGTAGAGAAGTTTCCTCAGTTATATTGCATTGTTAGGATAACGTCTCTTTGAAAGCTGAATAAACTCAAATTTACATTGTGACACACACCAATCTTCATAGCCGTCCGAACGGGGTGCCCAGCTGAGGATCAAAATGACCCTTATCGTCCGCAAAGGGATTTATAGTGGTTGTAACAAGCATTATTAACATGAGAAAATTTGGTGCTGTGAAAAAATATTACTAATCGAGAAATATCCAATGATGGTAGAGTGGTGAGCAAAACCTTGACATCAGGTAGGATTCGAACCCGCATATCACCCTTGTCGGGGACGCGTTCTAAACATCTGCACTACTGACGCCTGTTTTGCCACCACTCTACACTACAAAGCATCAGTCTGTTAACAACTAACCGTCAATGGTTTGACCTGGCAAGCCTATTCGGGGTTAACTGCATTTACGCTGACATATGGGAATGTGATCAGCATGAATTCTTTTTATCTATTCGGGTTTTTTTTATTTTTAGTGGTAGTATGATGGTACAATTGCCAGTAAGTCATTTTTGAGCCACGCGTGTTATGTGGTTTGTTAAGATGTGCTGACTTATAGAGCCCGGTACATGTGTTTCGACTTGCGGTCTTGTCAGTCGGGCAGTTACCCTTTCTCGTCTTTTGCCAATCCTCTGTGGGTCCATCATAACAGACCACATGACATGCGTGGCTCAGAAATGATTTTCTGGCATATCGAAAGTTGAGCTGTGGTCTTAAGAAAATACTCGAAACGAAAATTTCTTCTAATATAATAAATGATGTTGAGTGGTGCAAAAAACATTGATATCAAGCTGCATTCGAAATCCCACTCCATCCTCTTCGGGGCGCTGCTAATCATTGTAATAACGGCGCTCGTTTTGCTCTCACTTTTTCTTCGACACGTTTATATAGATGTGTCAGCAACCAACCCTAAACGGTCTGGCCTGGTAGTCGATATCGACGTGAATTTAGTTACGCTGGCATTGAATGTATATGTGATCGGCAAACACTTTTTATTTAACCGCTTTTAGTGTAGAGAAAATGCTGACAAAACAGGGATCTGTAGTGCAACTGATTAAAGCCGCGCCGCCGGAGAGGGTGAAATACGGATTCGAGTCTCGCCTGACGTGAAACTTTTGCTTGCACATCACTCAACACCATTAGGTATATCTGTGACATTATAACATCTCCCAAAAAGTTGTTGAATAAAGGAATTCTAATCGAGAAGTCTTATAATTAGCATACGTAATCTCATTTAGGTGACTTATTATCTCTGTACTTTCTAGCAAGAATTCCTAGTCGTTCATTTTACAGGATGAGAAAATGTACCTTTGCTTAGAACTTTACTCAGTTCTGAGTGATTTACAGTAATCAAAAGAACCGTTCTTCACTTCCCCCCGGATAATATACTTTTACCTAATGCTGTGACATAATGCTCGGAGATCATAGTGTTCAGTTATGAGGATGTTAATACGGCGCCCATGCATCAAATAAATAATATGAATAGATGCAAGTTGATCTGGAGAAATGAAGCTGAAACTTAGCTTCACTTGAATTGTTTACATTGGTCGTTTGTCTCCTGTAACATTGATTTATCGAGTGATTGAAAGGTTAATGGATCAGGAAGAAAGTACTCGGCAGTAATCAATGAGGGACGCACCGCATGCATCATCGACTTTCAGGTACGTTTGAGGTGACTGAATGCGCGTTTGGCCTTTATAGTGACTTGTGGTGGGCTACCGATCTATCAGATCAGTTCTGCATATCTTCACAGACAAGTCTTCTGCATATCTTCACAGACAAGTCTGGTGGCAGTCTACGGATCACGGTAGGATAAAAGGCTTGGTGAGCAATGGGCGCGATGGTGAACCTTAGGGCTTGTGTGCGGTGCAAAGCACCTGTAATCACTGCGCCGCACGTGCCTTACTTGAAAAGAACTCTAAAAATGGATTGTTTACGTATTAAGAACAAACATGGGTGAACGAATGATAAACTGATGAGATGCATTTTCAGCCTGCTATGTGAAGTGGATATTCAGTCGGATTTCCGTTACATTTTACACTTACCAAAGAATTCATTTTAAATTTTGAATGAGATCATTTTAACTTAGTTGGAGGATGGCGAATACTTTTTCGGAAGTTGTTTTCTGATATGTCAATTTCTTTTGTTTCCATAGTGCGGTAATTCTGAAATTATCATTGGGCTCAAATCTATATGAACTCTGAATAAAAAACCTCCGTGAGAAACCTGAGGATTTACGACCAAAGTTTTAATGATTAAGCATAGAATGATTCTTAAGTGACCTACTATAGGATCCTTGCTTGTGGACACTGACATATCATCTATCCAGCATCAAAAGTTTTCGATGTCCGTATTACCTGATAGTGAGTGTACTGGCACGGCCAGTATTTGAGATTGATAGCAGTGGAAAATAAAACTGATAAGCATGCTGTTTTCAAGGGTAGCAAAGCTCTTGAGCAATTCTTCCGCCAGAGTCTGATTAGGCATTCTTTCAACTTGTGTGGATTCATGAGTATGAATTGACGGAAGCTGTCACTGAAAGTTACAAAAGCTAAATTTTGAAGCAATACACTGTACACTACCCATTGCACAGTGCTTAGTAAGAGTTTGACTTTGTGAATTTTTGAAACCTGTGAGCCCTTGTATATACAATTGATAAAATGATTCGAAAAGCTAACTTTCTTTGGCCTTCTCATACGGTGGAGCCAACTATGTCCATTGATATCGTTTGATAAACACAGGTCTTTTATTCCACTGTACTTGACGGCGAAGTAACAGTACAGCTCGCCTTTCCCTTCGTGGAATTGAGTTTCGGTAACAGAATTTCAAACTTTTTTCAACCTAGGCAGCCAAGCTGAACAACGAGCTTTGTGCCCATGCATGGCAACTAAACACCCATGAGCATCTCCTAGCCATGATAAGATGTCAAACAATGCTGGCTTTAGGAATTAAGAAAACAATTTGAGTGATTCAAACATAGGTGGGCTTCACATTTTATTATTACCATGCTCTATATCCATACAACGTCAGTTTTCCAAATAACTAATGCGTGTTATCTATTGTATAATAGTTTGATGTCTAACAAGATTACCCTTCCTTTCGGACTGTTCTTGAGGCCTCTCTCAAAGCAGTGTAATATAATAACATGTATTGAACCTGTGATGAGGTCTCTTATAGCATCTTTTGAATGCGAGTCACGTGTTCGGGCTTTCAACCTCACCAGTTGCACGGTGCTTTTCGTTTCAGCCAATCCCTTGTAGGGCAGAATCCCACATGTAAAGGAATAGACAGCAAACTACTTGGAGTACGAGCACTATTTCACACTACACAACTTATATGTGTCTCGCACTATATAAATGCCACCACACCTCACGGAAGGTTCAAAATAAGTATACAGATTACACTGCTTCGAGCGAGGTCTCCAAAAGGTCTAGAGGAAAGGTGCGAAATTATACGTTTTACCAGCCACGAGCAATTGATTATGAAACACAGCTCTTTTTGTGGTTTTTCACCTTACGGCACTGAAAGTTGTTCGCCGTGAACTCCCTTAAATGTGAGGAGTTTTCGTACAAGGTATTGGCCGAAACGAAACGCATCGAGCAACTGAAGAGGTTGCAAGGCCGAAACAGGTGTCTTGCACTATACAAGTGCCATAGCAGACCTCATAAAGGACTTAAATCATGTTATCACAGTGTCCAACAAGATTGTTAGATTAATACGATTTTCTCGTTTTCTTAATCATAGTCCACTAGGATGGTGAGGTTTGTCAGAACGTACTTCATTAAAAATAATTGTCAAGTAATGGCAAAAATAAGCTTAGGACGAATTTCTGCCACACCTGTGTATTGTTATTACTTTGACGTAATTAGTCAAAGCTATGATTAGTAGTGTAGCCACACTTCGCCTGCACTGTTGGATTCAACACATATGCTTTGATAATTTGATCTCTACTCCCGTGTAACAAAAGCAGGTTTTTATGCTGATGTGTTATTGAGATCTTTATCAAAACTAATTGCGTTAGCACACTGCCAGATTTTCGTGGTCACGTTTCTTGTTACTTAGAAAGTAGTTGCCGTCTCGCCTCTGAGTCAAACCAATGCAGAAATACTGGATTCCGAAGCAGTTAGTCGTGCAACTCTTTAAGCAATATTCCTATACGACGTATAGGGAGTTAAACAGAAGCCAGTCCAACATATCTTTGCTACAGGACATGGGCTGCTTCAGCAGATAGATTCCTTGTCTTTATTTGCTAGTTCGACTTCCATCCTCTGTGTGCACTTTATGATTTTCATGCATAATTGCGTTTATGAGCTTTCTAAGAGAGTTCGCATGAGCCTCTAACCTCCAAACATCTATTTTGCCATCTACAAGCATATTGGGGCTTCACAGACTTTTCTCAAATCCATAATATTCGGTTAAATATTGAAATAGCCAAATAAACCAACTCTTAGATGTTATTGTGCCAGAGAATTTACTCGTGAATGGTAATGTTGATTTCGTTTTAGTCAGCAGAGCTTTCTGGAAAAACTGTTATATAATATGTACCAATAAATTTTATTGGCGCCCACTGTGCGTATTCGAAAACCAACAGTTGATGCAAATGGAAAGTATGAGACGTAACAAACACGTGATAAAATCTCTAGTCAAAGGTGGACAGCTAGAGCACGATTTCTGAACGAGTGGAAACAAATGTAGACTTTCTTTTCAAATCGCAAAGTGTTCTCATATTTGACTTAGCTAATACTACGGAGTCAATGAAGAAAATTCATTTGGCTAACGTTTCGAAGTCTTCGTCTTCTTTGGAGCCAATAATTCGCGTCAATTCGTAGTTGTGAATTTTCGTCTTTGTTGTCGTTCGAGTCGAATGTTGTCTGGAGCATCTCCCGATTAAAGAGCCTCGCTCGGTGATATTCTCATATACAAAATGGCTCACAAAATGTTATTTCACCCGTCTGCGAGTAAGTAGTTTTCAAACAGATGAGAAAGTATGTAGGAGTTCAGAATAGCGCTCGGATATCGTCATAACCATTGCAACATTTCATCAAGTACATTCATACTAGTTTGACTTCACAAAATCAAAACAAGGTATACCCAATATGTGGAGTACTGTACAAAAACGTTTGCGTCAGCCGGGACTACGTCGGTAGTGCAATGTTTAGCATACGCTCCCGGAAAGAGTGATACCTGGGTTCGAATCCCGGCTGACGCAAACGTTTTGCACAGTACTCCACATATTGGGTATACTATAATACCATACCACTGCAAGTGGCAGTCAAAATAGAAAGCATCAAAACAAGGTAGTTTTAGCTTTTAAAAGGTCATAGCGGCTGCAACGGTATTTTGGCTTTCTAAAAGCTGACACAAGTTTGCCGTTATGATTCAGCTTATATCACGACGTTGGTCGTAAACTCCATTTGGCTAGCGTTTTAACGTAATCTTTAAGCCGATAATTTGAGTTGATATTTCACTTTATCGACCTTATTATAGGAGACAATTCTTTATTTTACGTTTCAGTAAAATCACCATCTTCAGCGCTGCATGTCCTGTTTGTTTGAGTTGGCACGAACCGAACTAAAAGGGGTATCGTAAGCATTTTTCGAAATTCTTCGTATCATCATTCTGTTATCACTGACAGGCTCAAAGGTTCATAAGCCTATGTTATCAGCGCTTCCTTATTCGCAGTGGCTCACCGAAACCGACTGACAATGGAGTTTTCAAAGGCATCCGCACCGGTTTGTTTCCTTTCTGTTTTCTTTTAGAAGGAGCATAAAGATTTACTGAGAAGTTTGAAATGGATGCTGACTACCTATTCTAATATATTAACTGGAGTTTCCAAATTTTCGAGTGCGTCCTAGAACATCAGGAAATATGCCACTTCAACGAGATTTGTATTCTACTGTTCATATGCTAACTTTTGTATGCAGTGCCAGTTTCTTGTCATTATGAAATGCAGCCATATCAAGCAAAACATTTATGTAAATGAGAGAAATCAGGGACGGCTACATATATTCAATTAACGCCTTCAATTTTAAGAAAAAACATATATGCGATCAAAAATCAATGACAGAGTTCATTAATTTAGCTGATTTTCCACCTTCTTATTGCGATGGTTATCGTTTCCGATGGGTCACCGCCTAAAGACTTGGTTGTTGATCTGCCTGGTTTGAACTTCACGCCGAAATTCTCCAGCTATTCCGGATATCTTCATGCATCGGACATCGACATGTTTCACTACTGGTAAAAGTTTCACGAAGCACTCTAATTATTTGTTTTCTAGAGGGAAAGCTTATGATTATCGTAAAGAATTGGGCTACTATATCCTTTTCATTATCACATGAAGATTTCGCTCCGCTTCATCACGAAAGAAATCTCTCCGCTAATAAACTCATTGTTAGCCTATCGACTTTTCGATTTACTTCAAAGCGATCACTGTACCAATTTGTTGCAATACAGGAAAACGCTGCTGAAAATATTATCAATTGAAGCTTATCAACAGCGTTAGCATGGTGAGAGCTCATCAATCCAAAAGCAAACATATTTGGCATAGCGCCAAAGGAAAAATTGTCTCGTCTCTTCGAACGACAGTTCAGTGTTTATTGGAATTCAACTGCTATAGAAAGTCGTGGATTCACACTGAACATAAACGTTCTTAGTCTGCAGGTTTGCAGGCTATTATCTGCAATTTAATAATAAGCAATTTAACTCAATATAATCAGATAACATACATTAAGTCTTTCAGTTTAACACAGATTAAAAACTTCAATGACATAATTTTATTTGGACTACAGGAAGTGCAACGGCTGCAGATGTGATGCAAAACACATAGTGTATCGAATTGTTTGTTTCGCTTCGACCAGCTTTGACTCCATTACATAGGGTTCGATGAAGTAGCATCAAACTGGTCCAAAAAGAAAACCTCTAGTTGCGCAGAAGTTAGTTACTGCATGTGACGGAGATTTGGCAACTCTATGGGCAGATATTTCGGAATTCTATGAAGAATCTAATCGGCAGGTATTCGACGAAAGTAAAGAAGAAGACGAAGCTTTCAAGTGGATAGCGAGCCTGCGTGCTAGTTCGAATATTTCGCCATATGTTAGTCGAAGGATTTTCCTCATTGCCAGATTCAGGATAGCGGCTAGCCAAATAGTGGTCATGTGATGTAGTAGATAAAAGTTTTTTCACTATATCAAACATTTGTACATGTCGTCTGCATGTACTTGAGCATCGTGCAAAAAAAATTCAACATCTTACTTTCAATTGATGTCGAAGATAAAAAAGGAAAGAAAGTGATTTTTCAGAAAAAAAAGGAGTTTAAATTTTGAGTGAATCACTACCATACGGCCCTTGATGTTTTTTTTTATTTGAAGTGCTTAAGGCTCACTGAATCGCAAGGATGCCCGGCGACCGATCCATTGATTCTGTGGTTGAACGGAGGACCAGGCTGCTCTTCCTTGGGTGGTACGTACTACATTCATTGTTAGAAAACAGCAAAACTGCCGAGCTCGATCTACTAGACTCAAAAAAAATCTTTTTCCAATTTGATACACTTGTTCCCAACTAACTATCATCTCATTTGACTTTCTTGAAATTTATATTTTGGAAATAAGGAAGAACGAAATCTTGTTTGATAGATAAAACATATTATAAGATCTGTGTTCACAGTGAGGCCCAAACCTCGTTCGCTCATGTTCACATCATATTTGATTTATATCATCTACAAAATGTTAAATGATAAGAATTTGCACAAGTACTCAAAATACGACAATTCCAAAGAAGACGTTTTTATGGTTAGAACCGTTGCAACAATTCTTGGATAAATTCGGTAAGCGGGTAACAAATGAAAAATCGACCCCTTTACATGGACGGGAACTTTCATAAGAGTGTTTGTAACCATTTGGAAGTCTAGGTCTTTGGGTAGTGTGGTACGTGGTCGGCTTTCCACAAAAGTTGGTTTTATAACACCAAGGAGGGGAAAACATTTGTTTTTTCACACAGGCGTTTTTCTCGCAAGACAGATATCTTTCTTGAGGCTATTAGTAATCATTCAATAGTTTTTAGGGATTCCAACGCTGAAACTTGTTTTGAGAAGACCGATTTTCTGCAGTGCAGCAGGGGAAATAAGATCAAATCCACATACTCGAGCAGATGTTCTTTAGCCAATTCACGGGTTGTGGAGTGAATGCAGATGGGGTGGGGAGGGGGAGGGGGGTTACTACAACCATCGATATGCTTGTAGTATAAGAAACAACCTTCTTCTGCATGGAAGTAGTAAAATCTGTTTTACAACTCTTCAATGTTCACGGCCTTATAGTTCTTCCAAATGTTGCTAGTGGCCGTATAAACTAGAATTTGCCGTAAATCACGGACAACTTCACGTTTCCTTTTTCTATTCTCCACGAAATCAGCGGTGATCACCATGGAATGATAACATTAGCAAATTCTGTTAAGACAGAGTTGACCGTAAAAGTTATAATTAATTATGTATATACTCGAAGTTGTGCCATGCAAATTCAAAAGGTGATAAACACATAAAAATTTACATAATCAGCGAGCAAAAATTACTTTAGAACAAATATCACTATTCACTGCTTATGTCGTTGTCATCATCACATTCTCATTATATATAATTTCTTCGAGAAGTTTCTGACTGTTTTCATGGGGCTGTTTTAGGTCTTATACAGGAGCTTGGTCCGTTCAAACTGAAAGATTATGGTGAAATCGTCTATTTGAATGAGTATTCATGGAATCTTGTGAGTGTAATAGTTTCAGTTGAGAAATCACATTTTATATCTTTATTTCGAGTGCTTTATTGAGACCACGCTCATATCTCAACAAATTCTTTCAGTATTATTTGAGTCAACTTGTTATGTGGTCTGGTAAGGGCTCTTGTACAGCCCGATACACGTGTTTCGTCCTTGCAGACTCGCCAGTCGGGCAGAACCCGTCGTCTTTCGATAATTTTATAGTCAGTTCTCTCGGAAGCTCTGCTCCCTTACAGAGAGAAAAATACCACCCAACGAGCAATCGAGTGCGCAAAACATTCTGTGTTAGGTGAAAACTTCGCTTGACATAGAATGTAAAACGTTCGTCTTCGATAACCCTCTGTAAGAGAGCAGAGCTCCCGAGAGAACTGACTATAAAAATATCGAAAGTCGACGGGTTCTGCCCGACTGATGAGTCTGTTAGGACGAAACAAGTGTATCGGGCTGTACATGAGCCCTTACCAGACCACATGACAAGTTGGCTCAAATAATAATGAAAGGATTTGTTGAAATCACATACTGTTACAAGAAATACTATCTTCATGATCATACACCGCTATAAAGCGATTAATTTGAAGGGATTTTTGCCCTCAACATATACAATATTTTACGGTATTTCTGTGGCCAATATTGAATAACAATGGATAGTGTCTGATCGGTTTCAGTTTGCTAATGTGCTGTTCTTGGAATCGCCGTCTGGCGTAGGATTTTCGTACAATACAAACGGTAATGTAACCACCGGAGACGATGATGTTGCCCAGCACAACTACCAAGCATTAGTGAGACTTCGGCACCCTTGAGCGCCTATCTGTACTAATTTTTAATTATTTTCTAATGTTATGACTGCAAACACTGCAAAAAAAAGTCAAATGTGTTCCATTGCGAAATATTTACAAATTCCACAGTTCTGACTTCAAATTTAGAATAATTTTTGAGTTTAGAGAAATTTCTGCTTATAACGTATCCTGTTTTGAGTAGCCTAAAAGACGGCAAAGTATACCTTATGAAAAAATTGACTCATTTCTCAAATCTACGTCTAGATAATTAGCTAGAGAATATAAGAGGACATCTAGTTGTTAATAGTAATAAATTCAAATGAGAATAATTGAACAGGTGAGTTTCCTAAGAAAATTTCCTGAATATCGTGGAAGGGCCACGTATATTATGGGCGAGTCCTACGGTGGTGTGTACGTGCCAACTCTGGCTGTCAAGATGATCAACGACAGCATCAATTTCCCCAATTTCAAGGTAGGCGCAGTAATTACTCAATCTATATTAGCATTTAGATGTTTTTCTAGATTTTTTTGGCAAAACTCGTCATAATACATTCAGGGCGTAGCCATCGGGAACGGAATACTGAGTTATGCCCTCAACTATGACACCATGATTCCGCTCTATTATTATCACGGACTCATCAGAGATGAGTGAGTTCGTTTATCATTCGTGGATAAGAGCTCGATATGTAGAATCTAGCTCAATATCTTTTGTTCTAGGGTTTACACCAATTTTTCGTCCGAATGTTGCAAACAAAATATCGAAAGCTGTAACATCACTGCCTTAATCAGTGATCCAGTGTGCTCTAGAGCTTTATCAATGGTGTGCTTATAAGCTTTTGTTTGTACGCCTACTCTTTCAATGATTCTGTTGTAGATATCCGGGGCGACAGAAGGCTTGGATCCATATAACCTCTACAACACCTGTTATTTGTCGGACTCCGCTAACAAGAAGGCTCATATTGAACGGTTTTTCAGAACGATGATGAACCTTCCCGTAAGGAAACATGAAGCGAATCCATCTGTAAGTCTGCAGAGCTACTCTTTCTTTCTTTGCTTGCGAATGATAAAAGCAGATAATCCGCCTAATGATTCGTAACTGAGCGGTCTTCGAAAGAATGCTTTTATATATAAAGACAGGAAATAGATAAACTCAGCCTGTTTACCAATTACGAGCAGTTTTTTCGGCAACTCAAAAAAATTCTTAGCGATTTCAGAGTTTGCCTTTGTGCGACCAGACTGGAAACACCGAATACTATCTGAATCGAGACGACGTCCGTAGTGCTTTGCATATTCCCAAGTTCATCCCAAGATGGACTGATTGTAGGCAAGAATGATAACCATACTTATTAGTCACTTCGTTTTTAGTATTACTGAATATGTATTACCACCGTCAATGCGGTAATCAAGATCTTACTCAATACTTCATGACGTCTAATTTTGGTTAATAAGAGCTAAAGGTTTTAAAGAAGAGGATAATTATCTGTGATACCACTGTATCACATTTTCGCTTTGTTCATTGAGCAATTCCAGCAAAATTTCATACAGTTAGATTGTGGAACTTGAATGGAATTTCCGACAACACTTCCTATCTTTGCCTTATCGATAATGTGTTTGAAAACGCTAGCCTTATCTTTCTCATGGCTGTGCAACAATCGGGAGTGTGAGGAATAATCAGCCGAAAGACATCACAACAGATTTATATTTTACAAAAACCACTTTCTTTAAAATTCTGTGAATATGCGGCGAAAAGTACCGGGATTACCACGAGCTGAACAAAAAGTTATGGGATATTTTGAAAATTTTATTTTTCAACGTTTTGGGGTCGCTTTTCATTGACCGCTTTACATATATTTATCTAAATCAGCGAATTAAACTCCTAAATAACTAATGGACAATATGATCTGCCTATGCTGATCCGCTATTATTGGAGAAAAGGTCTAAAGATTTTTAAAACTCATGATAAAATGAGATTAATGAGGGCGAAGGTAATGGTACGGAGGCAAAGTCGACTGTGGGCAGGTGGTCTAAACGATTCAAAGAAGACATCGATCTTGAGTACATGTCTCGTTCTGGCCAGCCGCTGTTATGCAATGGAAGTGGATTGCAAGCCGCTTTGGATGCTGAGCCTTCAGCGGGCACTCACGATTCGGCTGAAGACGGTGTTTCGTGGCGGACTGTTGTCAACCCACTCAGAATGGAACTCACGGAACTGCCTAGGAAAATCTATTTTCGTGAATGTGCTTGGATGTATATAAATGGTATAAGTTTGTTAGAACCAGCATAGGAAGGTAGCTCGTCCGCACTGCGGAGCTAAATTTCGTCACGAGCACAAAGATGTGACTCTGCAGTTGTTTTGTGATCCACTGTCACGAGGAGCTGCCATTTTTCTTGCAGAATGTTGACGAGTATTCAACTAAGAAGCTTCATGCACATTTGAGAGTTTCAGGCAGTCATCACACTCCTCTTTTGACTGTACTCCTCTTTTTATAGCGCTGAAGTAATGAGCACCTATGCGCCCACTCACTACGACATGTCGCCAGAAATCGAGGAGATCATTGCAGCTGGGGTGAAGGTAAGGGAATAATTCAGCTTATCTTGGCAATCATTTTAGCTCTTTTCTTTTTCTGACAGCATGGGTCGGGCAATTGGCAAAGTTTGTCTTTTTCAACTAAGCAACGACGCGATAGCAATACCTTTCCATAGATTGAATACAAAAGCTACTCGCAGCGTAGTTGTCAAAGGAGAAGGACAGTAGAGGAGCGCGAATGAAGAATTAGCCAACACACTCAATGACATTCCCGAAGAAGACAGAGTGCAGGTGACAGTAAAGCGCATAAGAAATCAAATGACCGTCTTTGATAGCTGATGCAAGAGCAAAATATGCGATGTTATCTGCACAGCATGTGACGCCGAGTAATATGAAAGATGTCAAGAAACTTGACGTAACTATCCTAATTCCAAATATTTGGACTAATATTATTGATTAAAATTTGCTTGGCTATATAGCCTTATAAACTAAACTTTTATGTAGGGACAATCCCAATGTTCTACCGCTTCATCGTGGATGGGCGGTGTTCCTGTATGTCGCACCACGTAGTACAGCGAGGATTCATCTCCTCAGCAGGCTCTTCCATACTAAGAAGGAGTCTTAAGTTTTTAAGCGAAAGGCCCGATAAGCCCAACTTAGAGTGAGCCGTACCAGAAATCACTGCCATCTTGGCAGCAAGCAGTCGTGAGTTAGTAATCTCACTGTGATCCACAGGGGACGGCAATTGCCTAGTGTGGTGATGATCTGAAGAAAGCTAATTTCGGGACGCCACAAAAAAGCAGCTAGGTCAGTAAAAAAATTTTTGCCTCAGTAACCACACACTGTGTGCTCCGTCTACAACTTTGTGGCTTATCCACGTAAATAAGACCCGCGTGGCGTGTTCAGGCAATCCAATGGATCAGCACAGCAAAGTGCATCTGAGCCTAAAGCACATTTTGCATTACAAACACCAATCGGTCTATCGACCAGCACGTCAAAGTGCGGTCAAGCGCCCTCACAGAACGTCAACAATCGGAGACTTGTGCACAAGCACACCAGCGGAATTCCCCACAAAGCCTCCACTTCACTATCGAAGACTACGAGATGTTTGTCGATGGACTCAAAACTGCGCCGAGATACCATCATTTCCTCAAACAAAAGATTAGAATCATTTTTATTACCATCAAGAAGCTGCTCGAAAAGCGAAAGGAACTGGAGCTTGACGCTCGTAATTAGGTCGATAATGGGCGCCAACTGACGAGTATGCATCGATATAGGCAAAGAATAATGTCTCTATGCCTGTGCTGATGAATGAAGATGGGATCGTCAGCTCATCTCGCCACGATATAGAATTCATATCTGAAAAGTGCTACTACAAATTCTGGTCCCACAAGCCCCTTTATTGGACCCGAAAGCCCTCCTGGTAAAAATATACCTCGGATTTTAGCATCTGAAGTCTACTTGCGATTTGAAGCATGAAGAAAATCACAGCTTCAAAGTTGAATAAAATCACTTTCGGCTTTTCCAAAGCTGTTGACAACAAGCTGCCTGTGCTCCTCCAAGACATATGACATAACACGTTCAGAAAAAAATCTCAGACGTGGAGGACTCCTCATACAATGATGTAGAGTGGTGTGCAAAAACGTTTGCGTCACCCATTAGAGATCATAACACAGCAATCGGCGGTCAAATAAGATGATTTCCGACTTCTCATACAGTCATACCACTTGAGAAAGGGGACAAAAAGAATCTTCGCAAGTACCGTGCAATATTTCTGTTAAGTTTGCTCTACAAGATTTCCACGAAGATCATCCTTTTGAACATATCGGAGACCTCTGGTGAGGCACGGGCATTGGAGTAAGCACGTTTCTGAAAAGTACTCTTCTGCATGGACCACGATCAGATCGTTCACGGGTCTTTGAAGTCTGTCCAGAATACCGCTTGCTCCTTGTTCTAACTTCGATCAACTATGGGAACGCGTACGACAGCGTCAAAACGAATGCAATCCTATATCATCGCTTGTCCACTGAGGTGTAAACCCGTCCTATATTAGAACATTAGCAGACTGCTATCAAAGCAACACAAAAATACGGCTTTTCCTTTGAACCCACTCCTTACCCGCAGATAAAAAGGGTTTCGACAAGGCGACACCATATCATCAAAACTGTCCTTTGCTGCAGTATAAAGGATATTAAAGTTGCTCGATTAGGACGAAAAAAGCATAAGTGTTGACTGAAAACTCTTCAAAAAATCTTCGTTCTGCTGAGAAATGTCGTCCGTCTATGTATCATGGTGCGGAGGTAAACTAATTAAGCTGAATAGTTCTCTGAATAAAGAGACAATTTCGTAAGTGCACTTTGACGTATAGCGATATGGCAAACAACATGAAGGAGGAATTAGGCAGAAGAAGGAGAACAGCTTACCTCTTCGATTCAAAATTCTTCCACGTTGTCATGAAGTAAAAACGTGGGCTGGTAGCACCACCACGTAAGGAATTCTGCTCACCACTCATGTCTTCTCGGATTTAGTCTATACAAGTAACGTCTAGCCGTTTTGCGCAACTCAAATCTTCGAAACATTCCCACTTTCATGGTCCAGATTATCTACATCATTAACGAGCACAGATGGATCAGCCACATAATAATAAGAACAGAAGGCAGTTGCACAAAAAGAGTAGTGAAGTGGGCGAAGTGGACTCTAAGAAAATGTAGGCGTCTTTTTTGGAAGACCATCCAGAAATGCACGGATATGTTTATGGATAACATCAAACATCTGTTCTGCAGATGGCTTTGAGTTTGGAATCACAAAATGGGCCTTAAAACAGACCCCCACCATGCACGACAATCGGGCGAGAGGAAGGAATGGAAACTATGCTAGGATTAGCGGCACTCAGTGATCATAGGTCGTCCAAGTATGTAAGGAAGTTTGTAAGTCTATGATCACCCTCATGTAGTGATGATTATCATGAATCTTGGACAACACCACTGCAATCTCCATTCTTCGCTGCACAATTTCACTGTTTGGGAAATAGAAAAGAGCTTGAGGCTAGATTTCCATACTATCGTACAATCACTCCCTGCTCGTTACTCTATACCTTCGTGACAACGTTTCTTTTACAGATAGGATTTAAAAACGAAACTAAAATCATTTAACAGCAAGTTTCCTTCTGAATAAATTCAATGGCCAACTGTCTAATCCGCAATTGATGTTTGCTTCAGTCCTGATTGTCATACTGAATTACAGAAATCCAGCTGACCGGGTGGCATGAAGTATGCAGAAATCGACTCAGCGTGAATACAGTATCGGAAACTGGAATCAGTAAATTTTTATGGTGTATCGAGTAGCATGTGGTAATTATCAGCATACATAAGGCAATATGGAGGAAATTTCAGAGGAGAGTGGAATTCCGTGAAAACAACCTCATTGATTTTCTAGTCGTTGGGAAGTTACGACTTATTGTTAATAAACTACCTGATCCATAACAAGCGTAGACTGATGTCGTACCATGTATCGTCCGCGAGAAATCACCTGCCGCCAGTGGGTCGACATTAGAATCAACCACTTATAGTATGGCTTGAACTGTTTGACAGCATGATCCCCTCAATGAACATATCGTTTATTGCAAAGTAGAACGACTCGATGGGCATGAAGTGAGAGATCATCATAAAAGAGGTGCCAAATCGAGTTCAAGTGGACAAAATTTGTTTTAAAAATTTCCTGTCAGAATTCAGATAAACTTCTGGGACGATTTTAGATTCTCATCTACAATGGAGACGTGGACACCATATGCAATCATGTGATGAACGAAAAGTTTCTTAGCAAACTTGATCAGACGATTTTGGTTTGAACCATTTGCTTTCCAGTATTCCCATGTCAGTGCAATCTACTAAAGTGTATTTCTAGGGAGAGGAACAAGTGAATGAGCCGTGGTCTTATTTGGGTGAAAATCCACCAACGGGCGGCTTTCAACTCAGATACGAAGGTAAAAAAGTTTGTCAAAAAACTTATTTTCAACTTTTCCCATGTCATGTTGGAAAAATTTTTTCGAATGCAATTTTATTTACAGGGATTGATTTTCTAACAGTGCGGGGAAGTGGTCACTTTGTACCGGAGGACAAACCACGAGAATCTCTTCAAATGATTTACAACTTTGTTACCAATCAGGATTATTCACTACCTGTTCCGTTTCAAAATCTCTCTGGGATATACTTTTAACAGCATAGTGAAAACGTAAAAGTGCTGCTTGAAAAAAGAACAGTGACATCAAACTCAATACAAACAATCCCCAACACTTATCCGTTCGAATACTTAAATCATTAGATAAAGTGCTTTTCATAGATCAATCACGAGCTCGAGAACACATTAGTTGCAGATGTCGTGCATTACATGACTTTGATTCGATCAGATATTTCCTTAATATTTCAAGACGGCGACCAAGTCAAAAACGACTCACCGATTTCTTTATCAAAAGTAAGAACACTTCATTCTGACCGCCTATGGTTTGCAAACGATAAAAAACAAACGTCACTCAAATCGGAAGAATACTCTGAAATAGGGTACTAGTAAGCTATTGGTTCTGACTTCTGATTTTGAATTTTCAACTTTTTCCAAACTGCCTAAATCGCCATGCTTGTAGATGCTTTTAAATCCTTTACAAACCCCGGCTGTCAATTTGAAATCTCAAAATCACCACTATTCAAGATAATTTCCAAAACAATACAGAAGGAGGCGACATAAATAACATGAATTGGTGATGAAGAGATCAGTCTAATCTTTTGTGTTTGTCAACTTGGGTTGCTTCAGTGATCATTGTAACAGATTAGAATTCTTTTGAACCAATGAATCAAGAGTGAATACTTGCCATCTTACATCTATCACCTTCCAAACCAAGTTATACTACATCGAAGCAAATTCACTAGCAGATTTGCTTTTGAAGTAACTGCCTTTGCAAAGTTGTGAAAGCGACTTATATAGTGGTGAAAACACTTCGGATCAAATTTTTTAAATATAGCAGATTCTCTTATATAGCAGTGACAAAAGTGTCTGTGAAAATCAGGTTTGCTTTGTGTTAATTCTAATCACGAACTTGTAGTTCACAATCTTGCTAATCACTCTACTACGTGATCTTGCTTAAGGAGCTTGTTATAAGACCAAATTCATTCGCCTCATTTAAAGTGGATGATGGGGCAGGAGAGTCGCGCGGAGTTCTGGACGATAGCCCCTCTAATTTTGAAACTGAGCACAACACTCTGCCTGTAATAGCAACCTAAGAATGGTTCAGGAAAGAGTTCAAGTAGCCTTTATACCACTTTGATGTGGTGTGACTGTCATTCGGTGGAAAACGAAACATGCTGTCTTCAGACAATTCCCAAGACCGACTGTCTATTATCCTCGGCATGCTTCAATATAATTAAAAAGGCCAGAGCTGAAGAGACTAATAGGAATGAACAGCAAGTAGAGGTTGCACCAATACCACCATTTCCTCAGCCGTTCTTTAGGCAACAAGACCCCAACGAGGAGGTTGATAGGAAATTCCAGAAATTTGCGGACGAGACTTTCAAAACCCTTACTCAATATCGTATGAAAAGGTTCCAATCGAACCTCACCGAGCTACAAAAGCGTGGCCTGAAAGAGGTTCGAGAGTTGATAAGGGAGGGAAGTATAAGGCTATCAGTTAGTGATAAGGGTGGAGAATTTGTTGTGATTCCTCGACAGTTAGATATCGCAATAACGAATAAGCATCTCGAAGATGCTTCGCTTTACCGATCATCTTCTGTAAAGGAATTCAAAAGGCAAAACCGCAAATTAAACAATGAGTGGGTCCGTACGGCAAAAGCGGCAGGCTTAAGACCATCTATCATTACTCAATTAAAAATCCAGTCACCAACATGTCCTGTCTTATACTTACTTATGAAAACACATAAGTTAGTATCCACTGATGATCTAATGTCTAACGATCCATCCATATTCAAAGTTAGACCTATCATCAGCTGTGTAGGCGGACCGACGGATAGGATAGCATGGTTCTTAACGTTAATAACATCCCAGTTGCTAGGACACATTCCAGCTCATCTGACGAACACTCAGATGCTCCTGGATCGTCTACGTAACGCGAACCCGAACAGCGCGTACGTAATGGAGTCATTCGACGTCACTGCTCTATACACCAACGTATCGAATGACTCCGCATTGCAAGCCACACATGAGCTTCTGATACAACACCAGGGAGCAGTAAACATGTATGGCTTGTCGATTGAGCAGTTCATGGTCCTGTTAAAAGAGTGCCTGAACTGCTCAATCTTCAGATGGTCCGGGAAGTATTTCGCACAAATCAGAGGGCTGGCAATGGGGCAGCGACTGGCGCCTAGCCTAGCGATTGCCTTTATGTCGAAAGTGGAAGCACCAGTGATGGATCTCCGGCCATTACTCTACTGTAGGTATATAGATGACTGTTTGGTTATCTGCTCCACTCAAGAGGAGCTAGATAATTGTTTTAGATTGTTGAATGAACAGTCAGAGTATATAAAGTTTACCCGTGAGATACCAAAAGATCATTGGCTTCCTTTCTTGAACGTGCAAATAAGCTTAAGCGAGAGCGGCTACATCACAAAGTGGTACCGGAAGCCAAGTAGTAAAAATATCCTGGTTCACTATCTCTCTTCTCATCCCTCACATACGAAAAAGGCGCTAGTAAAGAACATGTTTCGAACAGCAGCCAGCGTATGTACTGGTGAGGAGCAGAGAGAAGAATCCGTGAAATTGGCTCGGGAAATAGCCACTTCTAATGGATATGAATTTGTAGCCCCTCGGCTTAGGTTTAGAGGAAATAGTGCGCCTCCAAACGAAAGTTCGAAAGAAAGGAAAATCCCGTTCATACTCCCGTTCTTTTCAAATGAGATTAGTACAGCTATAAAACGCTGTTTGAAAAGAGCGGGTTTAGAGCAATCGGTGGCTCTTATTGAAATACCACCGAATACTCTAAAACGCCAACTAGTTCGCAACCGCTTATATGACCGTCTCTGTATAATGAAAGATTGTAAAATATGTCCTAACGGCAGAGACGGTGATTGCACGAGCGTAGGTACAGTCTACCTAATCTCTTGCAAAGCGTGTAGCGATAAATATATTGGCGAAACGGGTAGGCCGCTCTATGCCCGTATAGAAGAACACCTAGCTGATAAGCGTCTTAAAAGACGGAACACCCCGCTAGGGACGCATAGAGAACAGAAACACGACGGAGCTGATTTTGAGATTGAAGTCATCATCCTTGCGCAGGAACAAAAAACATCAGCGCGAAAACTTCTTGAAGCACTTTGGATTAATACCACTAATCCAACTATGAACCGCAGGGAGGAATGCCTTGTTATCACACGTGATTTTAGTCAGTATATAAGACTGTTATTTTGATGGGTAAGGTGCATTACGAGCCTATGTGATCTCCTTGCGGTTGTCTCCACTTGAATCATTCAGTGGAACACATATAAAAAGCGGTGAGTATGTTGAGAGTTGATTTTGTGCTTGATGCGATTGAAATCTAGGTCTGGTGATTTTTTTCTAAAAGAGTATTGGAGGTGTTTGGCTTATTGGATTGCGGACAATTTGACCTTTCCAGGCTCTGAAGAAGGCGAACTGCCGAAACGTCAGCTGTGAATAAATTTTATTATAACACCTCGTGCTGTCTTCAGAGTTAGAAAGACGCTCCGAACTGCTTCAAAAATCAGTTCAAAGCTTTTCGACGGAAAACCTCATTATTACGGAGATATATCCGGCTGAGCAACTAAGCGTATATGTACCGATATTGTCACAAGTGCGTCACATGTGACAGAATAGGCAGTGCACCTAACACAATATTCACCTCACAAAGTGTTTTCTATTTGCCCAGAGCAATGTAGACGATCCAGATGGCGAGACCTAAAGCAGGCAACTGCTGCAGCTTCTTTGATAAATAGTTTAATCCTAGGTCACGTTAAGTTACTACTCGTTAGCGCAAGAGGACTGCACTGCAATGACGAGCGGCCAAATTTTGGAAGATTAACAGCCTAACTTCATCAGTACTGGAAAGACTTAAGAGTTACCGAAACGAAAGGTATGATAAGCGGATGGACATTTGGGTTCGCTATCAAAAGGTGAGAGAGGATTCTAGAATGAGATCCAGTACAATCAAAACAATCTAAACATCAAGGAGAATGTTGCATATGAATGTAAAGACGGTTGTTGGAGCTCAGTTGGGAAGCAAAAGCTGAAAGATATTGTTTTTTTAGAGGATAACCTCTTCTTAAAATAATTTAATCAATGTTCTTCTTGCAGTGATAGATATGGTTAAGAAAAGGTAATTATCTCGTGTTCCGTAAAAGGATCTGGGTAATCATAGAGCAATTTGGATTTGAGTTTACGCTGTAATGAATTCTAAGAGCTCAGGAGATAAACAGAGTATGGAAGTGCTAGAAAAGTTTTTGAACCATGCATGTGGTCTGTTATGGACGCTTATGCAGGGCAGGACACAAGTTTCAGCTCTCCAGGCTCGTCAGCTACACAGTGCCATTCGGTTCAGTCAGTTCCGCGGGAGATATCCTCTACTTATAGAAGCATTACTTACTCGAGCGGTCAAGTGATAAAATCACCGAACGGACAGTGTTGTACACTCGCTTGCTCTTGGCTGGCAATCACGAAATCTCATGCCTTTCGTTTCGAGTTCTTAAAGTCACGCTGTATAATAACGATTCTCACCAAACAGCTTCTCCAGAACTTCATTATCAATATATAGTAGAGTAAGCTATTTTTCAGAAGTGTATGAAGCATTTAATCTTTCGACTTAACCCTTAGGCCTAAGAAGATGATTTGTAAAGAATTTTTGCTCTTGATAAAATTCTTCAAATCTATCTGGAAATTTTTTCTATTGTGCAATTTGTGTTCAAAAAACATTGCAAAGAAAAGAAGTGCTACTTCCATTCAACACTCACTTGGTGAAGAAGAGGAGAATGAGCTCATTCCAGAGATCTTTATCTTAACTTGTAATAAGAACGATGTAAGTGGACAGATGAAGAGTCATGACCATCATCCCATCTAAGAACCTGTAGGTGTTCAATATCTAAATCCAAAAAACTTCAAGATAATGCGGCACATTTGAAAGCCATTCAAAAAGTTGATGTTGCCGTGAGTGAGCAGCTCTCACCTCTCGTTATTGTCAGCTCTATCATGAAACAAGTGGATGCAAGGCCGAGTTAAGTGCTTGTTGATAATTTCGATTAGAATCCTATGTTAATGTTAGGCTGCTTAAAACTCGAGTTGGAAGTTGTGCAAAGTAAATTTCTGAAATTAGTCTATTCACCTTTCAATTCAGTAACCTAAGTGTGATTTTAAGTTGTGTTATTACAATAAACCTTTGCAAAAATAATTGTTAACCGAAGTGTGCCTTTAGAAGTGATTTGTAATACAAGGCATTCTGAGAATTCTTTAAAACAGCAATTCGACAAGGCACAATTCGTTCTGTAGACTGGATCAATGGAACAAAGCATAGAGTATGAATGACAAGTGAATGCCAAAGAATGTGAATAATGACAGATTGGAAACACATTAACCGAATGTGAAAATTTGACTGATGGCGCAAAGTGAGGTAAAGTGTAAGATACGAATAAAGCTCGTCGGAGACTGAAATCGACATCACACAAACAAAGGTAAGATATACAATGGAATTCGCTCAATTGGATTTCTTCATCATTGCCCAGATTGTCTGTGCGAGGTCACAATTTGGTCATTATAGCCTTATAAAATGTTTTAAGTCTTTGGAGGTCTGGGTGGAATCTTGAGTGATATACGTACTTTCGGCGTTCTCGACCGCCTTATTAGTACCACATGCCCTACTGCTCACCCCTACTACTAATAGCGACCGTTGCCGAAGATGTATCATTCTAGACCAAGTGAAAAGATCACTCGATGCTGCGGCCCGTACTGAATTGGAAGGTGTTGTTATATGCTTTGTTACCAGCTGTAAGCTTTGAGCTGAAAAGCGAAATGAAAAGTAGAAACTAAAGCAACAAACGTAGATTATTGGCCAGTGGCGAGTATGAGCAATGATGATTCGTTGTTGACTATTGTTGATTGTATTAGTGATTGGTTAGTGAACATGTTGAGCAAAAAATCCACAACATCATGGGAAAGTATCAAAATTTTGAAGAAAAAGCACTCTTTTTTCGAATAAGCACTCTTAAAAAAAATTGATGCATATAAACTCTATCGAAGCTTACATCGACAGCATACTAAAATCACCTCCAGATAAGTCTTTTCTAAAAGTTATACATTGTAGAAAATGCTTTCTAGAATTACGTTCTTGGAATTTCATCCAAGAATTGCGAATAAAATAGAAAAACGTTGTTACATCATAGGCGCAGTTTTTCGTGTTATAAAAGACGATTCTTAAGATATATTGGAATTAATGGTACTTTTCCGTTATCTGCTCGCCATTTTGTTCCCTTGTACAAAACGTATTTTTGGTCTTTTTCAATGCACAAACAGTCGTTCGATATCGCAAATTAAAAGAATTTGAATGGTATATCTCATCATTAAAAAAAGCTTTTTTATTGCGCTGAAAGAGCGAGAGCAATATTCTGTTTCTCATTCAAAGATTTCTCGCTGACCAAAGCATTCCATTGGAGTTTTAGTGATCAATCGATAGATCGAATATTAAGGATTTCAATAATCTATTCAGTTTTCATAAAGGACCCGGTATTATGCTGCAGCAACGAAAAGTTTATTGAGCTTTACATTCTATTTTTTTTTTGCGAAATAAGCTCAGTGCTGTATTTAACTTTTTCGTTTCAAGCTCTCAGATGACTACAAAGGCATGATTAAAATAAGGTAAGGAAAAAATGTTCTGTTAGAAAAGGAAATGATTTATTTATTTCAAACATGTGTTTTTCTCTTGGAAACATGAGAAATTTCTGAAATCGCCTTTACAAAAGGTTACTCTATGATATCCTGTCTTTTTCAGACGATAATCTGTGTCTATCCTTCAACTTTGCCTGTAATTATCAATAAATCCGTTATGTGACCTAAGAGACACGGTTGCTACGTAGGACGCAAACCTTAATCTTCTTTTCCCTTTGGCGGTACTCAGTAGGAACCTTTCAGAACCAATCTTAGTCTCAGAATCGCCGAAATTTCCTTATCCGAATGGTAACTCGAGCGCATGTGTCGCAGTGGTTAAAGGTGCGCTGCGTCGCACACGAGGCCAATGGTTCGATCTCGCGCCCATAGCTCACCAAGCCATCCATCCCTCCGGGGTCGGTAAATTGGTACCAGGCAGGTCTTAAACTTGTCTGGGAGGATAAGCAGCACTGATTCGGTTCGGCGGGAGGCCACCGCGAGTCATTGTGAAAAGGCCAGATATGCATTCAATCACCTCAAACGAAGTTAAAATTGAAGTCGAATGCATGGCGCATCCCTCAGGGATTGATCAACGCCGAGAGCTTTATCCTTTTTTAGCTTTTCATGGTAACTCATTCCATACTCAAAAGCACTATTAATAAAATGAGAAACGTTCTCTGTGGTGCCAATCCACTCCACTTGTTACAAGGCAATGAAGTAACGAAGTTCCAAAACGGAGGAATCTTCTGCTGTCGACGTTCTGGTGGAATCATAGTGATCTCAGAAAGACTATGGAACCGAAACGTTTGTAGCAACAAATTTTTACTGAAAATCATATGCTAACAGTAGAAAGTTAATATTTCCTTGGACTTCAGCCACGTTTTTTTCTCAAAAATGAACACCGAATCACCTTTCCTAAACGCTTTTTGAGCCCTCACGTAGTTCGGCTTCGAAGGATCCAATAATGTAGAGTGGTGTGTAAAAAAATTTGCGTCAGCTGGGATCGAACCCAGATCTCACTCTTTCAGGGAACGCGTACTGAACCGTTGCACTAACGACGCCAATGTGGACACCACTCTTTCGACGCAGCAACGCGTGATCTATCAAGTCAACCGCCTAGGGTCATACCACCGCAATACGAGGTAAATAAACTATATCATGGTTAGTTATCGAAGGATCATCGGAAGTTAATGAAAAACTGGTCCAATCAATTTTTTCTCACCGAGTCTACAGGAGAAACACATTGTAAGTTTCCGGCTGGAATCGAGCGCTTCGAAGTGTGAAGCGTTTTCCGTATTTTCTACTTTTGTGCACTTTCTCCCAAAAAGTACTTAACACAATAATGAACTAATGCTCCTTTAAGCCTTGCTTTAGTTACATAGAGCCCGCAGCCCGTTATGTAATTTGGTTTATCGCTACTTTGAAAAAAGAATCCTACGCTATTTTTGATCCATGTGTATGCTTCACGCTCTTCTACACACCTTCTCATCTTTTGGTGCGCATATAATTATTGCATGTATAATACAATATCACTTACCGTGATCATATGCTGTAAGCAGTTAATATAGTTCTTCAAATGGTGCAAAAAATAATGCGATTTTATCCATTCACTCTTTTCAACAGTAATAGTCTCTCACCAAAAGTGCAAAATTGTGCGAGAAATTGTTGGGACATTTCGCCTTATAAGCCTTGCGATTTGGCGTTTGTATTAGATAAAAGCTCTCGGCGTTGATCAATCCTTGAGAGATGCGCCATGCATTCGTCTTCAATTTTTAGTTCGATTGAAGTGGATGTAAGCATACCTGACCTTTACAATGACTCTCGGTGGCCTCCGGCTGTGTCGAGTCACTGCTGCTTATCCTCCCAGACAAGTCTGAGACCTGTTTGGTACCAGCTTATCGATTCTACAGGGATGAACGGCTTGGTAAGCCATGGGCGCGGGATCGAACCACTGACCTCGTGTGCGACGCAGAGCACCTCTAACCACTGTGCCACATGCGTACTAGATAAGCTACTAATTAATTACAAGAAGCGGAGGAAGAAACTTATGTGCATCAAAATAAACTATAAAGAGAACGACCGCTATAGATATCACCACCGGCCAATGCGCGTTGCTATGATGTTCACCAAAGAGATCATTTTCTCAACAAAGTGTTGAAGTGACTAAATTGTGGCTCCATGTGGACACAATCTAGGCAACGATAACATTGGTTAGCAAGCATATTGTGCTCTCGAATGTGAGTCCATACTCTTCAAATCTAGTACAGCTAGACCTAATCACATTATGTAATCATCTCCAACACTCTATAATTGTTTAATTCTCGTCCTGTGTGGGCTGATGTTCTTTCAGTCCTTGACATTTTCGCTTCTCATTTTCATACATTTCACTTTTATTTGATTAACTTATTATAAGATTTCCAATAGTTCGTTATATCTCAAACTCCTGCTCCTGTTCACAGCCTTTCACACTTGCTTTTCGTTCACATTTAAAGCTTTGGTCTCATTGGTCCATTCAATGAAAAAGACTGCATATCGCCGGACCGTAGTTATAACGAATTCCAAGTGCGGACACGCTTACGGATGTCAATATCGAAGATGTTTCCTAGGAGAGTGTTTTTCCTGGCACTAATCGAATCAATTCAAACTTTTAGACATTTGTTTTTGATAGCTGTGATTTTTCTTTGCGGAGTGTCCTGTATTACTAATCGCTTCACTAAGATATTTCCTCCTGCACTTTCATGTTCATGATTTGATGCCGGAACTATTTGTCCTTGCTTAGGCTGTCGGAATAAAAAAAATCAAAACCAATCTCAATTCAGAAGTTCGCTTGACATTGGCTAAATTTGAGTGTAAAGTGGATCTAACTGCTTATAAAAGCATTTCTGCATTCTATTGAAAATTTCTTAGCGAGCACTCGACACAACGTTGCTTTCATCTTTTTATAATAATGGGAACAATCAAAATTAGGAGGGTTTCGGCTCTTATACGTTAAACAATATAAAACAGAGGTACTCGCAAGCTGCAGATTCTTTGGTCGGATGATGAAAATTTTCTATCTCTTCATCTACATCATAGTTGTCTTGCTTCAGCTTGCTGTAATAATTTTCAATGGATTTGTTCTCTTCTTATTCACCAAGTAAGCGTGCTAACCATACATCTTTTTCTTTCAATGCTCTTTGGCAGAGTATTTCATAGTTGTAGAATCTTCTAAACCTGACGTTTTCTCTACTTCAAGGGAGAAAAATCTTCGTAACAACTTTCGCCTTTTGGTGTTGTTTCTAGCGACTACTGATTTTCTTCACGCTTTGGCAAGTAAGTGATTTGCTTCGTGTTTGAAATGACAAATACTAAAAACAATGCGTAAATGAACCTTCATTCCAGCTCTTCCATATTCTATTTATCTCTTGACGTCCTGGAATCCGGTACAGTTGGATCTCAAGCCATATTATGTAATGATCTCTAGCCTTCCTTTCATTGTTCAGCTAAAAATGAACCTCTCCATAACCATATTCATTGCTGCGGAAAAGATTATGGTAAGTCTCTCTTCATAAATTTCTTTACCTCTTTGAACGAGATCTTTCAGGCTTTCTACATTCCAGTCGTGTTCCGTAGACTCTCCTCTTACCCATATGCAAGAGTTTGCTTGATTTTTGGACTTCTATTAGCTCTGTTGGATGTCATTCTCCAACTCTCACTCTCACCTTTCAACAGAGCTCCAAACTGTCCATCGGCTGGATGCTTTCTTAGTAACAACTTTTCCTACTATTTGGGAATCAGTAATATGGTAACTTTCTCCTTACTCGAAGTTATCTGAATAGCTTCTAAATTACTCTTTTGAGCTTCTGAGCATTGTTGTAATAGTTCTCACAATTTTGATCCTTAAAAAACTGCGAGCTATCCGCCGAAAGCCGCGACCACTGCAATCTATGATTTCCGGAGGGAACAAATTCAGACAGGTACATTACAAGTTTTTTCGCTGTTGAAAAAGTTTTATTGCTGATTTCTCAACAGCCTAATCAAAATTGCGTGGGAATCCTCTTTACATCCTTGGTAACTGTCACACTCCCAAGTGTTATTGTTGGTGTATGTGGGCTAACTGGCCTCTCTATTTCTAAAACTATTGCTCCATTCTACCTAGCCGGATTGCTTTGCGCTGGTGAGGGCAATATAATCGTTTAACAGTGGAATTAAATCATTAAAAAAGGCCAGTACAATTTTCTATTACAGGATTGTGCAACAGTCTTGTTCATGTCGCTCTGAATAAGGAGATGAGAAACTTTGGAACCAAATGTATCACTACGAAATGAAGTCGTATTTGTCTATTCTGTTAAGAGTTACTCGATATGATTTATAGTTCCACACTCGGAAGTAAAATGAATCTTGAAACAATGTTGTACTCTTGTAAATATGAGTGCAAGAAGGCATAGGTTGATTTGTGAAGTGAGATTCGATATAAGACGACCAGTTAGCGAAAATACCCATATGAAAAAGGAATCAGAACTTCCTATCCAACTATTCTGACTGTGAGAAAAAACGGACATTTTAATTGAATACAGAGGGATATGTTGAATTATCAACTCGCCTGTAATTAAAGAGCAGAAAATAGATTTAGTGCTTGACCACTTACGAATAAAGGATAAAGCTCTCGGCGTTAATCAATCCCTGAGGGATGCGCCATGCAATCGCCTTCAATTTCTAACTTCGTTTGAGGTGATTGAATGCATATCTGGCCTCTACAATGACTCGTGGTGGCCTCCCGCTGAACCGAGTCAGTGCTGCCTGCTTATCCTCCCAGACATATCTGAGACCTGTCTGGTATCAATTTACCGACCCCGGAGGAATGGATGGCTTGGTGAGCCATGAGCGCAAGATCGAACCATTGACCTCGTGTGCGACGCAGGGCACCTCTAATCACTGCGCTACATGCGTCCTGCAGGAAAGGAAAGACCACTTACGAAGTTTAAGTAAAATATGACTCATGCGTTTGGAAAAGGTAGCCGTCGTGAGCCGTAAAATCAGCTGTTTCACATCACTCAGCCTAATTTTAGCTGTTCACTTTCACACACACAGCTTTTCTGTGCATTTTTGGTAATCATCTGTCAGGTCATTAGATATATGGTGGCCATTCACATCTGCATCTTACAATGCGCCTACAAGAGCGCATGAGTGCACTGGTCAGAGGTGGTCTGACTCGTACACAAGGTCGATGATTTAATCTCATGCTCATAATTCGCCAAATCTTCCATTCTTCCGGAGTTGTTAAACTGGTGCCCGACTTATCCGGAAGGACAAACAGGACCGAGCTTTTACATTAGTCGGCCACTGCGAGTCATTGTATAGTCCAGATATGCATTCAGTCCCCTCAAACAGGATCAAAATTAAAGACGAATGCATGGCGCATCTCTTAGGGTTTGATTATCGTCGAGATCTTTACCCCTTCATCCTGTAGCGCGAGTACACTTGCATACGAATCCTATAAAGAGGACAAGCCGCCACCAATTTCATGTTGTCTGTGATATCGCAGATAAACTCCTATTCAGTGAGTAATGAAAAAAGACGAATTGGCGGCGTTACTTTCCTGTCAGCGAATTTGACCATAAATATCGATTTTTCCAAACAATCAACTACTCGGACAGGATGCTTACGATTGATACGATGTTGATCAGTAGCAGCTTTGAGCATCTTCGTTGCTTATGCACCGACGTTAGCCTTTTGGACGCGACAGAGACACGTCGCTAGGTACGACTAGTCTGTAGTGCCGACCGCCCACAGGAAATTGACCGGCAAATTGTTTTGAACGCAGTTGAGACACCGCCGTCGTTGACGACTCGCATGCTGGCCGACGATTCAAAAAAACACCAAGTTTTACCGCTTGTTTTAAGTGTTTTCTCAAGACCAAGCTCAAATTTCAATATGCTTGATGATTTTTTTTGTGCCAAGCATGTACTTGGTAAGTCTGCGTCTCTCTATGTAGGGAGGTTGACTACCACCCAAGACGGAAAGACGGATTGGCTAAAAAGAAGGCACCGTACAACTTTACGAGGCTGCAAGGCCGAAACACGCGTATTGCACTGTATAAGTGCCCATAAGAGGCCACATGCATGGCTCAAAAATACTTATCACACACCAAGTCCTACGCCGCGAGATCACGATATTGCCGAAAAAGTGGGAAGAAGTGAGTGAAGCTGAACGGAATACCCTGGTTAGTCATTTGCGGCTTTATTCGTTGAAAAAAATCAATGTATTTGCACAAAAACAAGGTAGCCCGAAAATTTTCTTGTTAACACATTACTATAACGAAATAGAGCACATTATTCCAAATGGATAGTTAAACCTGGCCGACCTCGCCGTTGTCTCAAAATTCTACATGGGATCAGACTATTGCCTTCGCACATAATTCCATTTGTAGCAGAGAGGGCATAAACCCGCTAACTTAGAAAACGAGGTCCCAAATTTACTACAAGTTGTGATTTTTTGCAATGATTAGAAAAGTAAGCTCTTAAGAAGAGACCATTATTACCACTTGGCGACCAAGTGGAATGGGCACGGCACACGATGTCGTAGGCGGTGAGCGCGACTAGCTACAATCATAATGCGGCGGTCTTCTAATTGAATTTTTACTTTTATCGTCACTAGAAAGATTTTAATCGCCAAAAAGTCATGAAAAATGAAAGAAGGGTGTTCAATAAGGCTACTTGTAGTAAGAGCATTGCCGATTATCCTTCCTAGATCCCTGAGTTCCAAAGAAAAAGCCAAGTACACACGAGAGTGATGTGTTTCATACTGTTACTGAGCATTTTTCTCCCATCTTATCCATATTCAATCATTGATCAATCATATTATCTTTTATTTTCATGTTGACAACTTGTTGTTCTTATTCATTGCCTCATATGAAGTATAATAAAAATCAAGCACTTTATCACTTTGTTCTTTTGAACTCAAAAATTATGGCAGAAATCTTTTAGTTTTTAAATTATTTCGTCCCATGAAATACCTCGAAGATATGATAATGATTGAAAATGAGAAAATGATCACTTGCTAGCCAAAAATGATGCTGCACACTGCATGCAATGCCACCTCATTATTGATTCTCAGTAATTTCTCGATTATTGATAAACTCTTAGAGATGGAGCCTCCTTAAAACACAAAAGATTTCGCTCTATCGTTTCATGGGTACTAATTTCTTTTCATCCGCGTTTATTCTGTAGTGCGAGCGCATTTTATCGCGATGATCTTGACACTGAATATTTGTACCATTTACGCCCTCTACATATTCCTTTCACTTGATATCCTCAAGAAGATTTCATGATTACGATCAAGTTCCCAGCTCCCCTAATAACTCCAATGTGATCACATCCAAGTTGTTAGACGTTCAACAGTAAAATGGAGACCTCCGTGTTGCCCAACTGTTTCCGATAGGCATCCTTTTCACCAGTGGGAGTATTCCCTCTACCCCATAAATTGATTCAGCTCTTCCCGCCTACGCGTTCAAAGAAAAGCTTGAAGCCTTTACTCCATGCTTAGCTAATCATAGCATTATTCACACATTGGTCTTGTTATTTTCTATGACTGCAGTTCCCGAATGCAAAGAGGAGTTGGGTACTTTTGCCTGTACAGTACAACTCTGGGCCTGAAACCAGTTGTGTCTGAATGAATAGCAAACAGATATCTATGGCAATTGGAGGAATGATGAGATCGAAAAAGGCGGTCATACTTCTACAAGATATCAGACAGAGATGGGCAGTAAGAGTTGGAAGTAATCTCATTTTTATGGTTTTCCTGATGAACGCGGATTGTTGGGACGTGCTGGCGTACTTCCTATTAAAAATACCTACAAAATTTTTCTTGGTAATATGTTGCTCTCTTGTGACAATTATGTGTCTACATCGTCTAAATTTCGCCATATAACTGTCAAAAGAACCTTTGGATAAGTTTAAGCAATGTGATTACAGTTCCAAAGGCGAGGCGTGTTTTTTCGCTCAATGGTATTACTCCCTAAAAAAGCCATTCTATAAACCAAGCCTAGTACAAAAATCTTTATTTATCTTGCTATTAACTGATAACTAAATGTCTAGTGAAGATATCTTTTATGTTGAATTTGCAAGGAAACACAAGCACATTTCACAGAATATGATTGTACTTCGCACAGCTCGTACTAAAAAGGGTCAATTTTTCGGACAACTAGGTCCTCTTTCTACTAAAAACAAGTTTATGGGAATCTCTCCAGTATTATTCAACACTTTCTGACGACAAAGTATCTCTAAAATCAAAGTTTCACTATAAAAACCCAAAAATATCCGGTGAAAATAGAAAATGAATTCGGACTGCAAAATTTTACCTTCCATTTTCAGCTGAACGTGCTATGAAAGCCTTTTTGCAAGGTAAACTCAGTATGAAAATCTAAATTTCTCAATCCATCGAATGAGTACAAAAACATAAAAGAAAAAGGAAGGAACAAATTTTAGATAACACTTGGAAATATATTCCCTTTCACGACAATCTGGTTTTCTCGTTGAAATATAGAATTTTATGATTCATGGAGTTAATCTTTCCTTCAAAACTCTTTATAAAAGTCTCTTCTGTAATATTATACTGAAACAGAAGTTTCACATGATCGAAATGCACGATATATTCCAAGAATTCGCTGCATAGCTGAAACAGCGTACTTTGTAAGCAAAAAGTAATTCTCCTTTTAGTTATCTTCTCACTCTCACAATCAAGCTTGTTGCCAGAATTTCCAGTTCTCAAGATAGCGAATGATTACTAGTAACTCGGTGAAAATCTCTTCTTAGAGAAGAAGAGGGAAACACGAGCACTTTTCACATAAATGCGATCACATCATTGCAACTCTTGACGAAAAATGTGAACTTCCAAGAGAACAGAGTGTTCTTTCTCATAAAATACGCTTATAGAAGCCCATTCAATGATAGTCTGATTTTCCATATTGGGAAAGTTTATTAACATCAAAATTCTATTATGTAATACCAAAAAATCCGTTTTGGAACTGGAAAAGCACACTTTGAATGCAAAATCTTGTGTTTTTGATTAGTAGAATGTAATATGAAAATTTTGCAAAAATCTAAGCTAACTGTGAGGATCGACATTTTTGAGCTATCAGATGAGTACAAAAACATATATCAAGAAGAAAGAAGCAAATATTCTTCAACAAGTGGAAGTGAGTTTCCTTTCAAAGGGATGTGTTTCCTCTGTTCATACATGGATTGTTCTTCAGAGGATGGAGGTTTTCACCAAAAAACCCTTTATAAAAGTTTCCTCTCTGACATTCCATCATTTAATGTTAACAATATCCTCTTAGACTTCAAATAAACAGATAAATTTCTATCTCCATCGAAGTGTGTTGATACCTACTCGCCACCGGCTCGCCGCGGCCGCCGTGAGCGCGGCGCAAGCTATGTACCGAAAACGGTACATATGGTCATGATTTGGTTAACGAAAAATGCGGCCGTTTTATTCATTGTCTTCACGAAAACAGTCTGAAAACTGAGAGTTTGAAAGCTAGCAAGAAAAATGTTCGTTTTCAGAAGTATTTAAACTGATACATCAACATGTAACCGCAGAATTCATAGAAATTCCTTACATTCGATATTCTAAGGACATACGTTTCGCTATTCGATCTCATCAGTGGTGCGGTAGTGTCTTTTGGTTCAGTCAGCTCCGTGTGGGGCAATATAACCCTGCAGATATAGGAATCGACGCCGAGTTGCTTGAACTTTCCATAAACTGATATAATCACTCGACGTGCAGCATTTTTTACGATCGAGTAGTAGTGGCTGGTGAATTGAATGGAACCTTCATATTCGACTTTTTTTGAAACCTCGCTCAGAATTTAATACATCTTGACGACTGAAGAGAGTGAAAGGCCGAAACGGACATCTAACACTGTATAAGTTTCATAAAAGATTCCGTGAAGGGCTCAAAAAATGCTGCCATAGAAAATCACCAGTCCAGGTTCAAACCTACGCCGCAGAGAAGCGATAAAGGAAGACCTTAGAGAGAAGAGCAGTAATAGCCGATGCTGCTGTCAATTACCAAGCCAAGAGATTGTGTTCCGACGGTCATATAGAGATACACCTTCCACAGTTGCAATGGAGAAAATCACCTACTATTGATTCTTAGATGCTCCAAGCAGCCACATAGTTTTATCATGATAGGAAATAAGGGATGATGGATTTGTCGTCCCACTTGTCATGCCTTCGAAAATCCAAAATATTATTTCGTCGGCAGGAAATCGAACAAGACCTGACCTAGACAGGCATATGATCTGAGCACGTGAAACTGTCCTTCCAACTCTCAGCAATAATTGGGCTTTTCTCTTCACACGATGTGTGCCAGAATGCACTTCTTGCCCAGTGAGATACAAGCATGACCGTGCAATTGAGACCTTCGCGGCATCGGCAACTATCACGCAATCTCGTTATTGTCCATTGACTCTTCACTAGATTTATCTTGAACATAGTTGACAGAACTTTACAGAACTCTGGCAAAGGACAATTATGCGAACAAGTAAGGTTTTAGAAAGGATTAGAGCACATCCTCATATTACAAATCTCACTGAAGTCATACAAGAGCAAAAAGAATAACTCCTCTGTCTCATTTCATCGATTTGACGAAGATCTTCGACTTAGATGGAATAGTAAGCATGGAAACTCTACGTGCCTAGAGACTTTCTACCTACACATAGAGATCTTGGCGAGGTGTATAGAGAATTATGACCAAAATATTACCATTCTGACAGTTCGTAGAAGAAGTCCTGCTGTATTTTCAAAATGCATAAAGGAATTTATTTGCACACCAAGTAACTCAAATAAAAGATAAGTTCATAGTCGAAGTTGTCTCGCACCAGATGAAGACACTTCAGTCACATACCCGGCAACACAAGGATTCGAAGCAGCAGAACTTGCGATCCTTCGGTTTTGAGAAAGTTCAAGGATTTTGCTCAAGTACGAGGACTTTTCTAAATTTGTTCCCCTTAAAAAGATTTCCATGGAGCGGGTCAAATGAAGTCACTCGGTGGAAAGTCTGAGCTGTAAGGTGGATGCTTCAAAACCTTCCATTCAACGCCTGTCAGATGATTCTTTGCAAATTTCATCACCATATACCTTTAAGATTTGTTGATGGGCTTCAGAAGCGTTGATATACAATTTGTAGTGAAATTACAGCAGTAGACAAAGTTCTTCCTTTGACAGTTCCATTCTGAAAGCTGTGTAGATAAGTGATATACCGTTCAATACTCAAGATAACGAACTTTATGATCAGCTCAAATTGGCACAAAGTACATGTGTGAAAATCATTTCCTCTGACAATACGACAGAGATTTTTCTAGAACCTAGTTCAACGAAAAAGAGACAATCTGGAAAAGTTTTCTGCAAGCGTCTCATCGCTCCAAGGTCCAATCATCTTTCGCTCCGCTCACTAGAATTGTCCCTTACTCGCCATTGCTGAGCGAGCAGCAAGCAATTTTTTTCCCACGACAGTTCCATCTTGGAGCAAATATAGGCAAGTTGTATAACTAAATATTCGCAAAAAAGTGCGCAAATGAATGATACCCAAATCAAGCAAATATGATTACTTCTGGTAGTAAATTTAGTGTTTATTGCTCTAGCACCAAAACTTGTGGAGCGGCCAAATCAAATTTATGAGAGTAAATATGTTTGAATGTGTGCAAAAAGTGTGAGCCAGTTAGAAGCTACATAGAGAGGAACTCGTAACATTCATTATTTTCGAGACAAGCAGCAAGGTGTGTTGTGTTTTCACTTTGCATTTACCACATGGATGTGCCATTTTGTCTTGTAGAATGCCGAGAAATGTGCTGAAAAGTGAGATGCTTCATATGCATTTGAGAGAATTTCTGATAATTATGAGATTTTTCTTCCTTCATATACTTCCGTTTTTGCCATCAAGTACTGAGCTCTATACAACGATTAACTATAACAACTAGCAAAAATCGTGCAAATTATTGTAGTTGGAGTAAAAGTCATCCAGCCTATCTATTATTCCACTTAGACTCTTTCTTTTCCTCCAAGGATATGATTTGAGTGATTTGTGAACCTCCTCGTCTTTTTGCCATCTGGCGACACTATAGCATTGTGGACAAGTAGGAGTTATGGATTCGAAAGACCGACTTTCACAAAACTGTGGTATGAGTAAGAAAAGATCTTACGAAATGTCCTTTTCTTCAAATGAAACTTCCACGAGAATAGTCTTTCTCACTTAGAAATTGACGGTTAGCCTCTCGATCACTTCGCCTTCTTCAGAGCCTAGACGAACTATATTAAGCTATAAATAATTATATAGGTATTTTATCGCACATGTAGAGGAAATCCGTGGAAAAAAGTAGTCCAAAAGTCTAGCATATATGAGAACCCACTGCTGAGCGAGTCATATGGGAGAGATCACAGGTGTGTTGTGCCACACTGTGAAAAATGAACTAGCTAAACATTCTTTTTTCCATTTCTGGACCTTGAAGTTTATCCAAAAAGCCTCAAGGGTTTCTACGCCGACGTTTTTCGATTCCTGCCACTGAATTCTCCCACCTGAGTGTTCCCTCATGCCGACATATAGTGGTCTACCTATATCTGTACCACATGTCTTACATCCTGTGAGAAGTTCATGAGGCAACGCCAGATTTAGCCTGATAGGTACACTGGTTTTTTAATAACAAACGATTTCTTCCAGTAGCTACAAGATTATAAAAGATATGTACACCACAAGACAATCTCTTCAGAGCACTGCTCTGTCGCTATCTCTCTATAGTTGTGAATGGTGAGCATGTAAAACACATCCTTTTATGATTCAGCATGAACGTACGCTGGCGTCAGTTTGTAGTTTTGCGGCCTAAGTTGAGTCGACTTTTACACACTTGCTGCTCACTAATTCATTAAGGTAGCTAGGATTTAACAATCCAGGTGATAAATATGATTTAAAATAGTTATGACGGCAGAGTTAGAATAAAAGCAAGGTGCGGGTCAACAGCCAATTTATGCTTTTTTGAAGAAAAAGCTTTGCTGTATAAATGCAACAAAGAGCGCCTTCGAGAGTATTAGCTAAAGACGAAGGGCTTGCCCGACTGAGGAGGCTGCAAGGCCGAAGCACGTTTATCGTGGTGTACATGAGCCCATAACGGACCAAATGACAGGTTGGCTCAAATTATAATTATGGGATAAATTGAAATTTGAGCGTGGTCTTAATGAATCACTTAAAATAAAAGGTGCGAAAGAGAGTTTCGAACAGATCACAGCCATCAAAATGTCTTAGTATGACTAGTTATCAGCTGGTTCTGAGAAGTTTAAGGGAAGAACTGCGAGCCTGCGAGCCAAAATAAGTCACTAGAAACAAAGTCCGGTCACAAGATTCAATTTCAAATGGCACTTGTAAATGTCACTTAGTCACGAGTGCATTGAGCAACGGACAACGATTCGACTATGTGAATTCCAATTCAGATTCAGGCCTTCTCTTTATTTCTCAAGTACGGGAATTGTACAACAAAGAATGGGCAAAGAAAAGGTTTCGTTGAGATACGTGATCATCATTGCAATATGTTACAGCAAAGGTATTCACGGAGCTGTTCACGTTAATCTTACATATTGATTCTGATCAAAAAGCTTTACTTTGCAAGTGCTATAATAGACCCCATGAAAGGCTTAAAATATACCTTTAGGATATAAATCTTAAGCGAGACCTCGAAAAAGCAGTTGAATATAAAGGTAATTCCCAATTAAATCCTATTTCTATGTTTTCGCGAGCTTTCCACATTCATGCTCTGGCGAACACAGTTGATGGCAAGCAGCATCGCGTTAGTCGCAATCGCGGTTATCAGCCTTTTAGATGGAATAAATTGTAATCCATTGCGGTGTGCGTCCAGTACAAGATTGCAAGGAGAAGCCAATTACAGTAGCTGGGAGAGACGTGAGGTCGCGCAGCGTGCTGCGTTTCGTAGCACGTAGTTCTGAGGGTTATATTTATTTGTGGTTGCTGCACGTCTAACCTTTCATAATTGAGTCATCTTACATTCTGTTGAACTGCCCACATTATTTCAGACGAATCTCTACTACAAGCTATTCCTAGATGCGATAGCATTGCTTTCAATTGATTGTTTAGTGCAAACCAGTTCTTTGCTTTCTTTTCGGAATCTGCACTTGTGCTTTTATTTTCTAAACTTTCTTTTCTATCAGTTGTTTGCTTGTAACCCTTTGTGCTCACTTTTTCCATCAACCATACGATTCGTAGTTATCTCTAAGTGCAACGCTTCATCGCGCAGAACCATTGTCATCAGCTCGCATATGTGTGAGTTCTAGAGTTCCTGTTCGTGTGTGCGAGTGTCCCTGTATTCTACTGTTCCAGTTACTCTCTCAGCCTCGCATCCGTTTGTTCAACTACATATTATCGGAATACTTGATTTCTACTGCTATTATCTCTATAAACAGTATAACCAGCGCGTGAGTTGTTCTCCGTGCCTACATCAAGAAAACCCATTTAGCAAACTGCATCTAAAAACTAAGCTAATCCCACTCATTCTTTGTTGAAACCAATAAGCTATACCAATCTGTCAAATATTTCATACTTCTCGACGTCATGTAGCTCATGTCAAGTCCTTCTTGAATGGTTCAGCGGTCATGTTGATTAGGCTGAGTGAAAAGTCCTGGAACATTTTTGAAACTTTCAGTATTGCCACTGTTGTGCAGTTTTGTATTGATAGTTACGTACATATGCATCTAATTCATTATTTTGGATAAACAGATCACGTCCACGGAAAATTATTGTGAGAAGTGTTTTGAGAATGGCCCCAGGAAAGCGTGCTTTGTTTCAGCAGGACAATAAACTGCATACGGCCAAGAAGACCAAGGACAAGCTTGAAGAGTTGAAGGGCGTCGAAATTCTCGCGCAACCCGCCTACAGTCCAGACAATGCTTCATCCGATTATGACGTCTTTTGATCAATGCAACACTTCTTGAGTGGCCGTCGATTTGTTAAAGAAGCACGTTTAGAGTTTTCAATTTAGAAGAGCCGCAATGGTACTTCGAGAGAATCAGGAATTTTATAGAAAGATGACAGAATGTCGTGAATAATGGTGATCTATAATTATAAGAATAATTGTTGTTGTTTTTGTTGTTAATGCACATAAATCTCTCTAGACAATGCGCGTTGAGCACCTTTGCATTCAATCAAGAGATGAAATATTGTCGCTGACACTTGATAGCAATGTTCCGAAAATTTTTCTAGTAACTCTTCACTAGCGCCAAATGATGTACAAGAGCCTTCGCACTACGAGAAATCACAAACTTAAAATCGTTCACACGTAAACCATATGATGGGTATGTAATAGAGTCATTCGTTGTTATTGCCCTCTATGCGGAGCATTTCGAATTACATCGCTGTACAAGCAAGCCATCGACGAAGTGCTTATAAGAAATGAAGAGAAAAAAAAACAGATATGGTCCTTCGACACAGCACCTGATGAGTCTTTTAAAAGAGTATCCCAACTGATCCTCCTTTAGATGATGGAAAATATTCTGTGCAGATGAAAGCGTTGGCAATGAGGCAACGATAAAGACCATGCCTTACCATTGCTTTCATATTTGAATTTGTGGTACACTACTCTACTGTCAATACATAAAGATTGTGTTGTCATTTGTTCTGCACGGGAGGAGATGGACAAGTGTTTTGAATCGCTGAATGAGCAGTCAGAGTAAAATATGTTGAGGGAAGAAATACCTAAGGAAGCTGGCTTTCATTCTCGAACGCTTAAATACCTCAAGTACACCTTTTTGAAAGCTGTTACATTACGAAATGGTATCGAAAGTTAAGCACTCAAAATATAACAGTCCACTTCCGTGTTTCTTTCTTCTCTTCCCTCACACACTTTTTTTCATCCCTCACACACGAAAAAAACACTTGTCTCTCACTCTCACCCTCACTCTCTGTAAAAACTCTCACATAACCAAAAATTTTCCAAAATTCGGCGAAAAAAAAACCCACATCTTTCTAGAAAGGAACATGCATAGCTGTTAAACACAAAATCTTCGTTATTTCATGTATGATTCCAGTAATTCGGTTGCTTGAAAAACACAACTTTCAGAAAGTTGAACTTGGGTTTGGAAAGACCTTCGCAGCACGTCCTGTTATTATAAGGTAGATTACGTTTAACTTTTTCTGGAGTCACTCTAGCGCTGCAAAAGGACACCGCAACTTGAGAACTATGATGTACGACTTGTAGAAGAAATTTATTCGTGAGTCTTCCTAGTAAATAATTCAGGAAGACCTCGAACGAGAGCGCATTCATCACTTTGGGAAGCTTGAAGATTTTTCTCTCACAAAAAGACGGTGTTCATGATTAAGGATTCTCGTCGTCTTAACTATCCATAGCCGTATTGGGGGCTTTTCTATCGTATTCGACATTTACGTTTATAAAACTCACATTAATGACGATGAACAATCTAAATGACGTTAGAGAACTGTCATAGGTGCTCCCAACACCAGCCAACGAGCTCTTGGCGTGCACGCAAGTAATCAACGCGGTTCACAACTTGTTAATATCAAAATCTAGTTAGCTACAGTGGGATTCACATTGCTTCACAGTGTAATCCTTTCATCGACGCGCCATTCGCTAGAATCAAAATGATTTGTTGGACATAAAGTGAGCGATTATCATGAAAGAGGTGAGAATTTGTGCTAGATTAAATGTTTTTTGCAGAGCAACTACGTGCCTAGAAAGCACATTGACTATACATGTCCTGCAATAAACGACTGGATCTTATCATGTATCTGCTGGACTTTTCAAGAGTTGAAAATAGTTCCCCTTCTTTTCAATGAGTGAGCACGCATCATTTTTCATTACTTATGGTTTGTAAAAAATGAAAAATAAGGAGTATTCAGATTAGAAAATAAATCTGCGAAAGTGCTAAGTCACATATTTATGAGCAATTCAAGCCAACTGCTCATTTCGGATTCTTGAGGTTAATCTAGAATCCCTCAAACTACTATGCGCATAGATGTTTCCTGCATCACGATCGTGACTGATGCTTCAAAATCATTACTATTGTAAGATATTCAGAATAGTACGAAATGAGACATTAAAGAGTTGATTGTTTGCCAAGCTGAGTTCCTTCACCAATTATCGTGATAACAAACCTGCCTATGAAGCGCTGATTCGAAAGTGAGTAACCATCAGCGTGCAACTATTGAGTCCAGTCAAGTCATAATACGTCGACGATTGCCAGTAGATCTTTTTCACTGCAGCTGATGTTTGCGCAAACACTGTGGATGCGATCCACATAGTGATAAGTCATGGTGCATCAAGTATGACCGAGGATATCACATTTCGCTAATAAGCTTGAGATTACGGTTTCCATATAAACCAACTGGGAGCTCTTTGTAGATTTCGAAATCCAGTTCCATGGATCTTGATGCTGCACCACATCACTTTGCTTGTAATCGTAAATCAAGGAATAGATGAGATGGAAAACCTGTGCAGTTATAATTCCACATTGCTTTGATGTAAGTGTACTTCCATGTGCAAAACGAGATATTTTTATGGAGAGAAAGCAAAAATACCTCAATCTAAATCAAAATTCAATCAGGAGTTTTTCAACAAAATACTACGACTTACATGCGAATCAAAAAATTGGAAGGGTGTACTGTCACATATGCAATGAGTGCTACAGAACTCGCACTATATCATGTGTTGTGTCACAAATCTTGTAGAGCTATTTTTGATAGAGAAGGCTGGTGGAACTGATGCACCTCCTCATCGCTGTGATTAATTTGCTTCCCAAAACCCTCATGTCTTTGTTCAGAGCGACGTGGATGACACTGTTGCACACGCCTCAAACATAATACTGTACTGGCTCCTTTGATAATTATAGTGCCACCGTAGATCTGATTGGTACTCACCAGCGCACAGCAATCCAGCAATGTAAAACGGGCCGACAGTGTTGAAAATAGAGTAGCCAGTTATTCCACATATACCAACTGCAACACTTGGAAGCGTTTACAAATACCGAGGATATGAGGAGGATTACAATACAGCTACAATTAGCCTAAATTCAAGAAAATTATGACTTTCTCAGGGATGAAACACTTGTAATTCACCTGCTTGAAATTGTTCTCTGCCGAGCTCACAATTCCATGCAACTGTGGTTTCTTTTGAATGCCTCGCAGTTTCAAGAGGACCAATGTAGTCAGAACAATTACCACAATACCGAGTACCTGCAAGCCGATATATTCTATATCATATATATATATAAAGTCATTCCTAGAAAGCGTTTACCATATTGCTGATTCCCATATAATAAGAAAATACGTCACTCAGAAAACATCCGGCTGACGGACAATTGGGAACTCTGTTAAAGGGTGAGAGGGAAAATTCCAGAACGAGATCTGCCACTGCTAAAATGAATCCAAACACCAAGGAAATCGTTGCATATGGGTATGAGGACACCTTCCGAAACAAGAATGGAAAGCACAAAGCCTGAAAAATTTTGTGTTCCACGAGAAGTTTTCTTAAGAAATCTTACCAATATTTCCTGACACCATATTTTGAGCCTTTCATGAGGTCTGTCATGATGACCTACATAGTGCATTACACGTGTTTCGGCCTGCCTTGTCAGCTGCACAGTGCTCCTCGTCTGTGCCGATCCCTCTAGGGAAAGATCCTCCTTACTTTAAAGGTATGGTTGACGAACGCGTTACACCGTGAGTAAAATGAAAGTTTACCTCATGCGCTGATAAAATATCACCCATTGTATGTCCAATGACACGATGTAACACATCACTGCATGTCCAGTAACATAATGTTATCCGTGGGTTAAGTGTTTTCACTTTAGTTGCCATGTAACTTGTTCGCCGACGATACCTCCATGTAAAGGGGTTCTCCGCCGAGAAATGTCGGCACAGACGAGGGCACTGTGCAACTGACGTGGCTGCAACGCCGAAACAGGTGTATTGCACCGTATAAGTTCAAGTGAGGTTTTGAAACCAGTTTAGTACAAAGGCCTCACCAATATTCTTTCCGTAGCAATAGATATGGTTAGAATGAGGTTTATTTTTCAACTGAGCTGTGAAGGGAGCGTTGGAGATCATAACGTAATATGGATTCAAGTCTAATTGGACTGAATTCCAAGAAATCAGAAGATAAATGGAATAGGGAAGGGCTTGAAAAGAGATCCATGCAAATATTTAACTAGTTTTCAATTATATAACCGCTTCTCAAGCGTTTCCTTTTGGCTATAAAGCAGAGTAACATACTTGCTACGGCGTGAATGAAGTCAGTGATCGTTATATATAACACCAATAGCTGGGAGGAATTTTGGCGAAGAGTCTTCTCCCTCAAAGGAAAGTAAAAATTTTTACCGACATCTCTCCTGTCGTGCATTTTGTGGTGAGGAAATATTAGAAGTTAAACGGATGTCATTACGTTGAACGTACTTGGTAAATAAGAAGAGAACGAATCCAGTGCAGATTATTACAGTATGTTGAAGCAAAACAACTGTAATGTAGGCGAACAAATAGAAAATCATGATCGACTCACTTGAAGGTGTACAATAGTTTCGTCTGGAAATTACCGACAATTCAGAGCACATAATGACAATTTTTTCAAAATTAATTCTAGAGTGAGCTAATCTCATTTTTTTTTTACTTTCACGGTCAGCAATTCTTTCGGACAAAAGTGAAAGCTACGTTGTGTCAAGTACTCCGAAACAATTTTTCGTACTTGTCCATTATAAGGAGACAAAAAAAATAGATATCATTTGCTGCATCAGAACATTTCATAAGCTGTTAGTATAACATGAGAAAGCTTAAATCTTGATTATAGCCATACGTAACTGGTTTGCAGAAAAGCTTTTTTCTGCCGTTGTTGCCAAAGGGGAACTCGTTGTTTCACACACGCATTCGCAAGGACAGAGCCTCTTTTTTGGATATTAGCAATCACTGAATAGCGTAGGATTCAAGGATTTCAACGCTGTGCTCAACTTCTAAAGACAGTGTTTGTCTGCAGTGTAGCAGAAAAACTAAGATCGAGTTTAACATACCCGACTTGCTTTTTTGCAGGTTAAATCACGATCGGGGTGGGAGGAGCTGTTGGCCGCAGATTCGATTAGGAGACCGGTTCACGACCATTAGAACGGCTCATCGTAGAATTGCGATGTTTGTTGTTCAATTAGGAATTGCTTTTCCGCTCAGACAGAAACTCTAGATTGACCGTATCTCTCTGCCACAACAACAAAGTCTCTACACGTTTATGAGCTTTTCGTGCTTCTAGCAAAGTAAGAGTTGAACTGTGCGCAACCGATGTTAAACATTGCTTAATTCTGAGTTTTACAGCGTCATAAAAAGATTTTTGAAAAATCGACCAGGTACGGCTCTAGACAGAAATTTTAGCTTTCGATTGATCACCAACACTCTTATAAAAATACCTTGTTCAGCTAATGGGGGTCGCACATTCATCTGTCGCCTTATAATAGACAAGAATCTAAGTTCTATCAAAATGCCATGTTGATGATGCAGAAGATAGTGAGCTGCCTTACAGCGAAGTTTGAGTTTATAGAGCCGAAGTACTGAAATCAACTTATATTCATTTCTAATCCACTGAATGCGCGGAAATAAATAGTATTGTGACAGCGAAGACATCAGAATATAAATGTAGAGCGGAGTCTGTATTCAAAATTAATTAATAGTGAAAATACAATAAAAAGACAAGTTATGATGACCGGAAATTTGATCAAAAGTTTGAGCTGATTCGGAGCTATCGAAAAGGTTAGCTTTTGCGAAGTGTGCACACACATAAATAAGCGATGCATATTGCCTTCTTGACCGGACCAATGAGAGCAAAGCATAGAATGCGATTGAAAAAACAAAGTTTGAAAAGAGGCCAATGAAGCCTAAGATTAGCTGTACATCAACCCGATACAAAGCATTCATTGAACTTATTAGAGTGAAGTGAAGTGCAAAAAAGCGAATGGAGCACGTGCTAATACTGAAAACGACATATCCAAATGATGGCGGATATACAGTGGATACGCCTACTGAATAGTATTACCGCTGTCTGCGCGGAGTCAAAAATTGGTCACTTTTATACAAAACGAAACGTTTTACATTATCCATGGACCTTGTCTCAAGCCTCTGGGGTTTAACAATGTAATACGCTTTTCACAGAGTGTTTCTTTTAAAGGTTCGACCAAAACAATATCAATTCGGCTTGATTTTCTGGAAGTATCAATGATTTTCTCTATAACCAAACTACGTAAAAACTTGAAAGACGTCTAGAAAAGATTTTGTTCTGTGCGTACATCGACACTGCTTAATTTCTTCTAAACATATTTCAAGTCTTCAAGTACTTTAGCTCTTGAAAAAATATTGGCAGACATTGGAAAACCAGCTGTGTTTTAGCCGAACCAGAAAGGAAGACGCTGTGAAAAGCGTGTTTCCCTCGTCCGGTCTCTTAGGTTAAAGCAAGGGCCACTAGGATATGTTATTTCATTCAATATAAATACGATATATCGTTTATAGCATGTAGAGATATAGTTGTCGTAGCGATAAAAAGTTGAAAAATAAACGAGGCTACACTAATGCGTGGCGCAGTGGCTAGAGGAGTGTCCTGCGAAACACACGTGGTCGTTGATTCGCTTCCGCGCTCAAGGCTCACCGAACGTTCCATCCCTTCGTGGTCGGTAAAGCTGTACTAGACTTCTTTGTAAGAACAGCATCTCAATGCATCGATAGGCCTCCGTGAGTCATTGTAAAGACCAGATAGATACTTATTCAATCACTTTTGCCGATGCCTAATGTAGGCGAATGCATGGCACATTCCTCAGGGATTGGTTAACATCGACAGTGCTATTCTTTCATCCATTGTACAACAAAATACTACCAAATGCTGACAGCAAGTGGTTGGTGATTTGCAATCATAGTGCATAGTAAATAACATGTAAGCACTACAAATAAGGCAAGTTTTCTCCTCTGAAAAACGAAGTCAAGTAAAGAGGTCAAAAAAGACCTTTCAAGTCAGGAAAGAAGTGTAGTGCGATATTGAAGATTCCACCTGGTGTTGGTATCAAATGGGGACACCGCAGTGCGACAACAACTTCAGGCGGTACGGAGGTGCTGAGCTTAGTTGTATCGAATACAAAATTTACTCGCACACACTTTGTGGAAAACAAGAAAAACAAACGTGGTGCAACACAGGTTGACGATTCATTCAGAGGAAATCGTTGTGTTGCATTGGACAAATGCTTGCCAGTTCAGCAATTTTACCATTCACAAAACAAGCTGCGAGAAAAGGCCAAAAGCATTTTATTTTACGGTATAGGAAGCTGGCGGTTATCAAAAGGTTCCGCAGGGCGAGCTGCTGATAAATATGTCTAATATGTTGCACTTTTTATTGTAATCTCTTAGCTCATTGTTAGCTCGTACAAAAACAATTTGTAGAGTGAAGCTTTGGCGTCATCACTTACATCATTCACACAACGATTTGAGGATAGCATCTGAACGATTAACTTTTTCAATAGCAGTTTCCGTGATTTATGTCAAGTCGAAACGACTACAATAATATGGTGCACAGATTTGCTTGTTATAGCATTAGTATTGGTTTTTGGAATGACATGATTTTAATTTCTTGCAAACTCAAAAATCACACTTCCCCAACGTAGATATCACTTTAATTTTCCACTAGACAGACGACGATTTTCGCCGAATTTTTCTTCTCTGAGTTTTTACGTAGACTTGAATTCTTGGCTTGAATAACCTTATTGCATGGTAAACTACCTTGGAAGGTTACCGGTCTGTTGTCATCCACTATGAACGATCGTGCAAAGACCAGAGAGAGTGGATATTTCAATTTTTCCTAGAAGATATGCGAGGCCTCAGAGCTCTGGAAATCAAAAATATCAAAAGCATCTGTATCACCTGTCGTCTCGTCGATCGTCGAGTGACTCGAGCGGGTACCAGCAGCACTTTTATTTTTCCCTTTCGCGTGCAAGAGTAGTCCAGTAGGTCCTCCTCGCTCTAGGGATTCGTTGATAACCATATTTCTCTAGGCTTTTCGTGGAAAAATTGGACTGTTAGGTCGGTGGTCTTCCTGTAGAGCGCTTGATATCTCGAGGAACCCACTTGATAACGGCTATCGTCCATCGGTTGTCGTTGAAGCGCATCACGTGTCCTGCCCACTTTTTTTTTCGATATACTGGCGTGTAGAACGGCGTCTCTGATTTTCGATCGTTGACGTAAGTCGGAACTCTGAATCCTTTCTCTCTTTTGCGAGATACGAAATACTGCTAGCATCGACCTTCCAATCGACTGCTCGTTCAATAACCGTAAATGATCTTTCATCCTGCTTACGTAGCGACCAGATTTCTGCCACATACGTTAAAGTAGGAATAATCGTCGAGTCGAAAAGGTGGGCACGGAGTCGGATGTTCTTTGTCCCCTTCATTACATCTTCGATGCTCTTAAACGTTCCTCAAGCCGCTCGTTTCGCCCTGCTCAACTCTGGAGCTAGGTCGTTCATCATGTTGATTTCACGTCTTAGATAGACGTAACTGGAGCATTCGTAGATTGTCGTTTCGCTGAAGGTAAATGGGACAATCAAAACCCATCCGTTCCTCATGAACGTAGTTTCCCTTAGATTTTGTTGAAGGCCAATCTTTCCACACGCATTGTCGAAATCAGTCAACATTCGTTCTACTTAGCTGATGCTTGGTGTTAGAATGATATTCATCGGGAAAACAAAGATGGGTTTATTGCCGGCCGTCAGTTTTTATCTATAGTTATTGGAAAACAAATTCGATTAACATATTTAGAGCCAAATTCATGAGGAAACGCGCTGTGAAAGGCGTTTTATTTTGATCAGCCATTCAGGTTAAAGCGGGGTCAAGAAGAGTAGCATTGGACTCCTCGTTTAGCGTTTAAATAACGGAATTGCAATTCTGTGCAGATAGTCTAAGCAACAATAATATTAGTTAGCAGTCATGCATCATTGTGTGCTGCGTTCCCGCTTGAGTGATGCCGATTTACTTCTCGAACGTGCTTCATTCGCTTTTCATGCACTTCAATTAACTTCAATGCGTCTATTAAGACCTTTTTATTAGGTTGATGTATCTCCGATCTCAGACTTGCCCACACCCCATGACGTTTTGCTTCTCAGTTACATTCTATGCTTTGGTCTCGTTGGTTTAGTGAGAAAAAGCAAACTGTATTGCTCTAAATCGCTGTATTAAATAACTTATCAGAAGAAAATTACCATTGTCGATGGGTATTAACACACTTCCCACAATGTGGCCTCTCCAATGATTTTAAATCAGATCAAGCTTCTGGAAATATTTTTTAGCCACCATAAATTGTTTTGTGAACATTTTGTACTACAGTCTTTTCTGGGCGCACATCTCCCTTTGGATTATTACGCCAAATATTTTACTGCTTCAAGTCTACTTGTCCTGCTTAGGTATTGTAATAGAATTTGGAAATAAATATTTCAAATTTCGATTTGTATAAATTCCAACTTGTGTGCAAAATATCTCAAATCCTTAATATCAATGCTATATTTTATTCAAAATTGTTAACGCTCGACACGACATTGCTCCCGCTTGTCTCGTGATAAAGATGGTAATGTTGAATTCAGAGCAAAATGAGGACGGCCGTCCACGCACATTGACGATTACTTTTCGAAGATCTATGCTCTTTTAATGCTTTATATGTCCTTTTAAGTTCGCAAAAATTACTCTCAGATATTCGGCGTCTTCAGGTTCTTCGGTGTCATGGTCAAGATTTCACATTTGTTCACCTACCTTGTACTTGTGATACTCCAACATGCTGTGATAATCTGCAATGGATTCGTTCTCTTCCTGTTCACCAAGTAAGCGTGAAGGCAAACTAATAATCCTATTACTACGAACGTTTTTTGAGAGCTTATTGAACAGCAGAAGAAATGTCAAGATTGAACATTTATTTGTTATTAAGAAAGAAGACTCTCGCCAAAATTCCTCTCAGCTATTGGTGTTATATCTAACGACCACTGACTTCATTCACGCTGTGGCAAGTATGTACTCTTTCTGATAGTTTGAAAAAAAAGCTAGAATAATTCCTAATTCTCATATTTGAGCCAAACACGGGGTGTTATATAATCTCTATTCAACAGCTGATGTTTCGGCAGATCGCTTTCTTCAGAACTTGGAAAGGTCAAGTTGTTTGCAACCCAATCAGTCAAACATCTTCATTACTCCTTTAGAAGAAACTACCAAGCTAAGATTTCAATCTCATCAAGCACAAAATCAACTGTCCACATCGAATACCGGATACTGTGATGAAGGTGCATCCGCGCCTGTCTACGAAGCAAGCAAGACAAGGTGTACGCTCTGCTGAAGAAGTCTGCGTCAGAGGAATATTATTGTGCTCAGTATTTGGAAGGCAACCTTTGGAAGAGAATAGTTGCTGATTGAGATTGACTTGCGAGTCCATTAGGTTGATGCTAAATTACTTTAAGGAGAAAATTCGATGATCTTTAGAGCATAAAGCATAGCATGATTCCGAGAAGGCATACGGATACTGCTAATGAAGATCAAGCGAGTCAAATGGGGCAAATAATACACCAAAAAACTCAAGGGTCACTGTGTTAGGAGCCTTAACTCTCCCTGATGGTGCGCGTCGCTATTAGAACTGGGTCCGAGCTTCTCACCATCTAAACCCATTTTCAAGGTATCCTTGCGTAGGGTGGCATGTGGTTTACATGAACTGCAAGATAAGCTCCTTAAAAATGCCAGAGATGAAGAGACCAGTAGGAACGAACAGCAAGTAGAGTTTGCACCAATACAACCAATTCTTAAGCCGTTCTATAGCCAACAAGACCCCAACGAGGAGGTTGATAGGAAATTCCGGAATTTTGTGGTTGAAACATTCAAACTCTTATTTACTATCGCACGAAAAGGTCTCACTCGGATCTCATCGAACTACAAAAGCGGGGCATGAAAGAGGTTCGAGAGTAAGGGAAGAAAGGTCAAGGCTATCAGTTAGTGATAAGGGTGGAGAATTTGTAGTGAATCCTTGACAGTTAGATATCGCAATAACGCATAAGCAGCCCGAAGATGCTTCGCTTTACCGACCATCTTCTGTAAAGGAATTCAAAAGGCAAAACTGCAAATTAAATAGTGAGTGGGTCCATACGGGAACGGCAGGTTTAAGACCATCTATCTCTTAATTGAAAATCCAATCACCAACATGTTTTCTCTTCAACTTGCATATTAAAACTTATAAGTCAGTATCCACTGATGATCTAACGCCTAGCGATCCATCTATATTCAAAGTTAGACCTGTTATCAATTGCTTAGGCGGACCGACGGATAGGTTAGCGTGGTTTTTGACTTCGTCGTGATTTCTCGACAGTTAAATATCGCAGTAACAAATAAGCATCTCGAAGATTATCCCAATTGCTAGGAGACATTCCAGTCCATCTGACAAACACTCAGATGTTCCTGGACCGTTTACGTACCGCCAATCCGAACAACGCGTACGTAATGGAGTCATCGACGTCACTGTTCTATATACCAACGCGTCAAATGACTCCGCATTGCAAGTCACACATGAGCTTCTAATACAACACCAGGGAGCTGCGAACACGTATGGTTTGTCGAATGAGCATTTATGGCCCCATTGAAATAGTGCCTGAACTGCTCAATCTTCAGATGGTCCGGGAAATACACTCAATGACGTGGCTAGCAATAGGGTAGCGACTGGCACCTACCTGGCAATTGCCTTTATATGGAAAGTGGAAGCATCAGTGATGGATCTCCGGCCCATTACTCTACTGTAGGTATATAGATGATTGTTTGGTTACCTATTCCACTCAAAAGGAACTGGTTAAGTTTTAGATTGTTGAATGAGCACTCTGAGTATATTAAATTCACCTGTGAGATACCAAAAGACAGATTGGCTCCCTTTCTTGAATGTGCAAATAAACTTAACTGAAAACGTTCACGTAACAAAGTGGTACCGAAAGCCAAGTAATGAGAATATCCTGGTTCACTATTCTTCTTATAATCCCTCACATACGAAAAAGGCGTTAGTAAAAAACATGTTTCGAACATCCTCCAATGTATGTACCGAGGAAGAGCAGAGAGTAGAATCCGTGAAACTGGCTCGGCATATGGCCACTTCTAATAGAGACGAATTTGTAAGCGCTCGGCTTAAGGTTAATAGGCGGAACACCGCGAGGGGCGCATAGAGAACAGAAACACGACGGAGTTGATTTTGAGATCGAAGTCAGCAACCTTGCGCCGGAACAGAAAACATCAGAGCGAGAAATTTTGGAAGCACTATGGATTAACACCACCAATCCAACTATAAACCGCAGGAAGGAATGCCTCCTTATCACTCGTGATATGAGTCAGTATATAAGACTGTTGCTTTGATGGGTAGGGTGCATTACGAGCTCCTCGGGGATCTCCACTCTACTCATTCAGTGGAACACATATAAAAAGCGGTGAGTATGTTGAGAGCTTATTTGTGCTTGGCGCGATTGAAATCTAGGTCTGATGATTTTTTTCTAAAGGGGGGGGGGGGTGTTTGACTGACTGGATTGCAGACATTTGAGCTTTCCCGGCTCAGAAAAAGGTGAATTGCCGAAACGTCAGCTGTTGAATAGATATATTATATAACACCTCGTGCTTGGTTTAAAGATGAACATTAGGATTTATTAAAGCATGTAGAGGTTAATAGACAGTCGGCTGTGAGAAAAATGCTAGAGACAAGTGCATAGTTGACTATATATTAAACAATTGCATTATATATCTCTTTTAAGCCCTTCCCTACTCTATCTATCTCCTGAGCTCTTGGAATTCAGTACAGTTAGACCTAAATCCATATTACGTGTTGATCTCCAACGCTCCTTTCACTGCTCAAGTGAAAATGTACCTCACCTTAACCACAGCTATTGCAGCGGAAAGAATATTGGTAAGATTTGGCTCAAAAATAACTTTTTCTTGAACACAAGTTCTTTCAGGCTTTGTTCTTCCCACTCGTGTTCCGGAAGCTGTCCTCGTATCCATATGCAACATCTTGCTTGATGGCCGGATTTCTATTAGTTGTGGTGGATCTCATTCTGGAATTCTCCCTCTCACCCTTCAACAAGGCTATCAATTGCCCATCAGCAGGATGTTTTTTAAGTGACGAGTTTTCTTACTATATGGGAATCAGCAATATGGTAAATTCGTTGTTCTCTCAAAGAGTCTATGTATCTTGTGAATGTCCGCTTGTAACAACTCGAAAGACCGACTTTCTTCAAACCTATGCATCTTAATAATATAACACTTTGAAAATGAGAAAAAAAGCTTGAAAAACTAATCTTTATTTAGAACTTCGCGAGGTTGATATCTTATTCTCAATCGATTATTCTTCTTTTCGGTCGATGGGTTTTCGCGGTTGGTCGTGGCTGACGTTTCGGCAGATACGCCTTCTTCACAGGTTGAACGTATTATTCGTTGTAGCTTTATTTATTTGACTATATACTGTGAGAGAAAAAAGGAAAATAAATTGAACATCTAGGGTGCTGATAAGCGATAATTGATTCAATAATTATTTCAATTATCGCTTATCAGCACCCTAGATGTCCAATTTATTTTCCTTTTTTTCCTCTCACAGAATATAGTCAAATAAATAAAGCTACAACGAATAATACGTTCAATCTCTGAAGAAGGCGTATTTGTCGAAACGTTAGCCACAAGCAACCGCGGAAACACATCGACCGGAAATAAGAATAATCGATTGTCCGCTTGTAGGTGATGGGTACTGCAGTGATCGTTTTGACAGCTTTGGGACTCCTGAAGCTGCATGCTATTCAGCAGAAACCTCAGAACGTGGACTCAGGCGAAAACACTTTCAAACAGGTACCGATACATTTTAACTATCGATTATCACTTCAGACTTTTCGGGAGCAAAGCATTCTATGCCTTTACAGTAGTTCAGGCAATTATCGGTAGCCTAATTTTCGACAGCTATAATGCTGCAGTTCATTCCTAAGAAATCCTTACTGGGACTTTTCATTTTTGTTCTCTGCTGCCAAATAAACCCGTCGAACTTTAGCCTAAGCAGTCTAAGCTCATGCACGAAATGCATATGCATATGAACATGTAGAGAGGGTCTTGGTGTGTCAGTGTAATATGTTTTTTCTGGAGTCTTCCCCAAAACGGAGAGAAATTTCTAAATTTAATAACAAAAGTTGCGCACCACATGTGAACCGCACCGTACGATCATTCAACCGCGCTTTTGATACACAGATACTCACCCACCCTGACTTGCTTCTACAGAGCATTATAAATTCTTTTTGAAAACCATGTACACCGTTGAAATCAATGGGATAAAAGCATCTAAATAATACTAAAATCGAGGAGAAAAACTTTGTCTAGAAAAAACGCGTTGTGAGTGAAAAATACTTTTATTTGAACCGATAACTCCGTTGACATCTAGTTGTTGACACACTGTTACGTTGTAGTGTAAAAAGAGTGGTGGCAAAACAGACGTCGATAGTCCAAGGGATTAGAACACGTGCCAGCGGATACCGTGAAATGCGCGTTCGGGTCCTTGACGCAAAACTTTTGAGCTTCACCTAAGATCTTTGGGCAAATTTTAGTTTCACTATTGCAACTCCCCATTTTGAGAAGAAAGTGCAGTATCAAAATTATTGACATTCAAGCCACCGACTGAGTACAGATTTTGAGAAAGAGCAAAAACGCGTTGTCCCCAAAGATTTGAAAATGGTATCCGTTAGCGGAAAAGTACCCAGAGATCTCAAAGAACTTCCTGTCATTGAAAAAGTATTGCTGTTGATTTTCTCAATTTAGGCTAATCGTAGCTGCACCGCAATTCTCCTCACATCCTTTGTGTTTGTTACGCTTCCAAGTGTTGCTGTTGGTGTAGGTGTAATAACTGGCTTCTCTCTTTTCAATGTTATTGGCCCATTCTACACTGCTGGACTGCTCTGCGCTGGTGAGGAATATTTTGCTTTACAGCGGAACTAGGCTATTAAAAAGCCAGTTGAACTCTCTCTCTAAGGTGTGTGCAATAGTGTCGTCTACGTTGCTCTGAACAAAGACATGAGGGCTTTAGGAGCCGAATTCATCACACCAAAGAGAACTGCATCGGTTCCACCTGCCTTTTCTGTTAAGAGTAACTCTGCTAGATTTATAACTCGACACTTGGCAGAAAACTGAGTTTGTAGGACTGTGTTGTTGCCATAACGCTGTGAGTGTTGGCCTATTCATCTGTTAAACTGTAGTATGTTATTTGACGACATCAAAATTTTCCACGTTGTCGAATTGTTTTGATAATGGTTGGCTGATTAAAGTTGTTTTCAATAATCATTCTTTGGTCGAAGTTCTACTCTTTATCTTAAATTTGTTTCTCAATTTTGTGACTAAACTTTTTGGGCTTTGTGGATCAAATTTCAATATAAAACAGCGCGTTTGTGTAATTCTTCTCAAAGAAGGCTAATCAGAAGTCGCACCTGTGATTGCTCTATTCCGAAGTTCATGTGCTATTTGCTACACCGCCGAAACCTTTGCTTCGCTTTCCTCTGAGAACATTCTAACCCTATCGGTACCATCGACAACCGTACGTCAACGGAAATGATCTGTGGAGCTCAGGTCTGCGTCTAACCCAGCAAGGCCGAATCTGTGTTCAAAGTTCTACTGTTTTAACTGTTGTTTACTGCCCATCTGCCAAAGTGGCATTCTAGCAGATGGGCAGTAAATAAAGGTTAAAATATTGTGCACGGAATTTTCGATACATCTATTGTGAGGCGGATATATTAACAGAGAGCTGACGAATTTAGGAATCACTAATAATCTTTTTTTTGCAGCTCAAAATACAGTTTGATGAACACTTCAGGTTTGATTTTTTTCACTCATCATCACTGATGCTCCTAATATTAGCAAAACCATGAATCATGTAACTACTACTCATGGGTTTGACCAAACCAGTCGCCACGACTTATGTAGAACTCGCTCTTTTTTGGCTGACAACTTTGCCATATCGAGCTTTATTGGTGAGCTTTCTTGATAACTGCTCATATATATATATATAATTTCGCTATCGTCTGACCCTTGACGTACTATACCATAGCTAATGGGGTTAATATTTCCTATACCTGATGGAATCTAGTACCAAAATCAAATCAAATGTTCAATTGTTAAATGGAACACATCGTCTAACAATGTATTTATATGGGAAAGATCACCGATATGTCGTCATAACTATAAATATTGGACCTCGTTTGGACTAGAGATTTAATTCTCGCTTCTGTTCATTCCCGAATCCTTGAAATTTATCGGAAGGTTCCAAGCGTTTTCCTCTCCAATGTTTTGTCACGCACTCCAGGGTTCCCCATATCATCCAAAGTTATCACTATTATTCTTTTCCGCCGTATCTGTACTTTGAGTGATACTTAACCACGTAACCTTTGTTCTACATAGACGGTTATGCAGGCGGTTCCTAATCAATTGCCGATTCAATGTGTTAAGTGTAATTATTATAGCTATCACAGAGGTTCCCAGAAAACTTTTTTTAGACACTTTTAACAGCCGATTAGTTTACGATATAGAGCTTTGCGAAATCGTGTCGAAAGCTAAGCATTGAAAACGTGCTAGCAAACTATTTCTTCTTAACCTTTGCACAGCACTTGTGCGAAACATGTAGCGAACAGCTGCGAGTGTGTAATGGGAAGAGAGGAGTCATAAGTCACTAGATTCATCGTAGTATATACCTATCTCAAACTGCTTTGAATGAAGGGCCATCGACGTGAGATCAAAAAGGAGAGATAGGCTCTGCAATGAACAGTGGTGTGGGAAACCGGCGAAGAAAATACTGCTATTGAAGCTTATCTGAACGAAGTAATGTGAGATTCTCCCTGGGAGTTATAGAGTTTCTACTCAATTCCTTACGCTTTTAATTAGTGCGAAATCTTCTGCACGACCGTATAAATAAAACAAAGATAATTTGCCATGATAAACATAGAGAATGTATTAGTTCAGGTGCAGTGTAGCTAACATCTTGTGAAACATGTAGTGATGTAAATAGACGAAATAAGTAGAAAACTTTGTGTTTTAGAATAAAAAATGTGGAAAGTCGAGAAGTCGGATTACCACACCCCTAAGTACACATAGCAGAACGGTGACAACATCAAGGTGCTGGTGAGAAGCTTGGGGTAGGGGAGGAAAACGCCAAATGGAAAACGTGTGTGGCTTTCTGAATAAATTTCAAGAGACAAGAAAAGTGTGCGACTAATCAGATAGCGTATGATATGGTATATCTGGGCTGTAAACAAGGCAAAATCGCAGAAACATTAGTCACTGATTGCGGAGAAGATGCGCTAAACTTATTCAAGTTTCAAAAAGCAGTTCAATTTAATAGTCTAGGCAAAGAGCTCTATCTTGCAAAACACACTCGTGTGTGTGAACTCAACTTTATTTTCACTGCTGCGGCGCACTAAAAGTGTCTTTTGGAAAACAAAGACCGTGCTGGAATCGCTAAAATATACGCTATCGAGTGATTGCTGATTGTTCATAAGGAGAGCTCTTTACAGCAAGAAGTGCACGCGTTAATGCGCGCCAAGTGTGAAAGCTTCAATACTCATTAGCTTCATGAGAAGTCCTCGTAGAGCAGAAAGATCCCTTCTAAAAACCCTTTCGTTCGTGGGAAAGGATAAACATGTTGACCTGCATGCAGCAAGAGTTCCTGAGCAATCTTCTTACCAGCACCTGGACATTATAGATAATCTTTTCAGCATTGCAAATTCATTAGCATGCATTGGACACACTCTCTGTCATCAAATCATACAGAAACTTATTCTGAAGCAAGCTGTGAAATTTGATCTGGCAAACACAAAGTTTGGTAGTAGTTTTAACTCGTAAAATCTCAGATTTGTCAGCTTACAGTTGCATAAATGGTGTAATAACTCGAGAGAGAGCTAGTTATCTCCTTCCGCTTTTCTTGCATGGTGGAATAACTATGTCCATATCACACGTCACCTGTCGTCCCGTTGATCGTCGAGTGACTTGAGCGGGTACCAGCAACACTTATAATTTTCCCTATCGTGTGCAAGAGTAGCCCAGTGGGTCCTCCTCGTTCTAAGGATTCGCTGAGCATCATATCTTTCTTCCATCGCTTTCGTGAAGAAATTGGACCAGCGGATCAGTGGTCTTTCTTTAGAGCGCATGACGTCCGAGGAATCCAGTTGGTAACGGCTCTCGTCCATCGATTGTCGTTAAAGCGCATCACGTGTCCGGTCCACCTTATTTTCGATATCCTGGTGTGTAGAACGGAGCCTCTGATTTCCGATCGTTGACGTAGGTCGGAACTTCGAATCCTTTCTCTCATTTGCAAGATACGGGATACTCCTAGCATCGACCTTTCGACTGCGCGTTCGATAACGGCAAGTGATCTTTCATCCTGCTTACGTAGCGACCAGGTTTCTGCTGCATACGTCAGGGCAGGGATAACTGTCGAGTCGAAAAGGTGGGCCCGGAGTCGTATGTTCTTTGTCCTCTTCACTCATGCTCTTAAACGTTCCCCAGGCCGCTCGTTTCTCTTGCTCAACTCTGGAGCTAGGTCGTTCATCATGTTGATTTCACGACCTACATAGAGTAACTGGAGCATTCGGAGATTGTCGTTTCGTTGAGCGTGAATGGGACATTAGAAACCCATCCCTTCCTCATAAACATCGTTTTCGTTAGATTTAGTCGAGGACCAATCTTTCCACAGGCGTTATCTAAATCGGTCAACATTCGTTCCGCTTGGCTGATGTTTGGTGTTATGAGAACGATATCGTCAGGAAAGCAAAGATGGTTTAATTGTCGACCGTCTATTTTCAGCCCCATTTTGTCCCATTCTAATGTTCGCATGACGTTTTGTAGGGTGGCAGTGAATAGTTTTGGCGAAATTGTATCGCCTTGTCGAACCCCTCTTCTTACGTCAGTGGTGATATTGTTGTAGAATGGAGATATTTTGGTCGTGAAATCTTCAAAAGCTCACGAAGGATCATTATGTACCGAGTAGGGACGCCCTGGTTATCCAGAGCCTCTATAACCGCTTCTGTTTCCACTGAATCAAAGGCTTTCTTCAGATCGATGAAAGTGAGACAGAGTGGTTGTTTGTACTCTCGTGAAACTTCAATGAGTCTTGTAATCGTGTGGATGTGGTCCATGGTACTAAATTCTTTTCGGAACCCTGCTTGTTCGCATGGCTGTCCTTCGTCCAGTGTTCTGTCAATCCTGTTGGATGACTCGAGTAAAGAGTTTATAGACAACGGACAGCAAGCAGATTGGGCGATAATTGCCTATGTCGTGAAGGTCTCCCTTTTTAAACAACAATACGGTCTTGCTGGTTTTCATTGAATAGGGACCTTGCATTCTGACAGGTAGCGAGTGAAGAGCCGAGCCAGGGTGTTGATGAGAACTAACGGCAGATTCTTCAGATGTTCTGGTCTAATCCTGTCTGGACCGGGTGTTGTTCTGTTCTTCAACGACAATATAGCATGTCGGATTTCGGAAGGTAGGACCGGTGGAACGACATATTCGTCCTCTTTCAATTTATATGACGGTAAGAGAACATGGCTAGCGAAGAGATCCGAGTAGTATAGGTAGATGATTTTCTCCGTAGCCCTTCTCGAAGCTGTAAGTGTCCCGTCAGGGTATCGGAGTGCAGTCATCTTGGTCTTATAGTTGGCGAAGCCTCGCTAGGCTTTGCGAATGCTCATCCCAGCTTCTGCAGCTTCTGCCATAACTGCTGCTCTTCTCTCTTTGAGGTCTTCTTTCATCGCTTCTCTGCAGCATTTCGCAAGTTCGGACGTAAGGTTTCGGTTGCCTGCAGCATGTGCGATTCCACGTTGACGTATCAGCACGAGTGTCTGCGGAGACAAGCGTCTCTTCGTGACCTTAGGACTCTCGGCTTTTATAGCGCTAACGTGAAGATATTCAACGAGTCGATCGTATTCTTCGTCGATGTTGTCGACAACGGTATCTTGCCAAGAGCCGACTAATGATTTAAATACACCCCAGTTTATGGTAGTTCTGGGACTTCGTTGTTTGAATTTAGCGGCTTTCTCTCCTCTCCTCGAAAATCGGAATGTTGCGCGAAGGAGGCGATGGTCTGATCCCGTGTAGAACTTAGGAACAACAGCGACGTCGGTCAGGCAAAACCTTCGATTTACTATATGTGGTCTATTTCGTTATGGTACTCTCCATTGGGAGACTCCCACGTCCATGGCTGAGAAAGAGGCTTTTGGAATTGCGAGTTACCATGGATCGTTTGGGTCGTCATGATAAACTCAGATAGCCTCTCACCCTGTTCATTCCATTCTAGTCCGTGGGTCCCTATGTGACGTTCTTCAGACGTTCTTCTAGGTCCAATTTTTGCGTTAAAATCTCCGACAATGACCTTGAAGAATGTATGATCTTCTCTGAAGAATTTTCGAGGTCCATATAGAACGCTTCGACTTCGTCGTCGTCATAGCTTGATGTTGGTGCGTAAGCAACGTAGATGGTCAAAGCCGGCATAGAACCACATCGTTTCAACCGTAATCGTCCGATAAGGGTTGTTAGTTGTTCGAACAAATCAATGTTCACGGTCAAATTCGATTTGACGAGGACGCCAACGCCGTCGACACCTCTGCGATCGCATGTACCAAGGAACAGTTCTTCTCCGGTGTCATAAACAGCGTGAAAAGGATGGCGCCTTCTCGTCTCAGCCAGGCCAATGACGTCGTACCTTATTCTTCTTGCTTGAATCAACAGATCTTCTACAGCGGATTGGTGAGCAAGGGTTCATGCGTTGTAGGTACAGATCGTCATTTTAGTCCGTTTCGATCTTGGCAGCCTAGTTCGGCCGAGATTTTAGCAGCCTCTCCGTACTCGTCCTACCTGGCGCTGCCGTACCAGGGGCTCTTTCGAGGTCAGGGAAATGAGGTCCACATTTGTTACTGTTTTTAGCATTTGACACCCAACTTATAGCTTGCCAAGCTCTGGAACGTAGGGGCTGAGTACTCACGAGTAGCTTGTCAGTCTCCCTCGGAGGAGCGGGAGGAGCTTATTTGTTGGAGGCGACTCCTAACCGCCTCCCATGTACTTCCCAGCCGCTTGATTGCAGGCTTTTGGCCGACTTGACTTGTAGAAATAGAGTTTTTGTCAAGTCGGCGCTGCGGAAGCAGGGAGCTCGTCCCCTGAATCCACCTGCTCTCTGGGAAGCGCACGGTCGCTTTTGGTTCGCGTTTATTCCCCTATCCACCACCTGGGGACGCGCCACGTGCCCTCGCGACTAACCGGGCGGGATCCCTCAAAGAGGGAGGTCCGTGGGCCATAACAGATCTGAAGAAATTTGACGTCGCGCGGTGTCTTACGAAACGTCCCACATGGTCCTCAGCGTGTTACGGTTTTTCTCACCGCTTTGTGAAAGTTTTTGGAATTCTCGTGCTAGTCTCACAGAGAAAGATTTTCTCTCTTCGCTCATACGATTTTGGTCCAGATATATGCGTTTTGTAAAAAGAAAGCATTTTTTTCTATCACAAAATAATGCTGAATTTGACAATTAATCAACAGTATTGAGTTGTATTGAGAACATCACATCAAAGAAAAACTCTAATTCTGATCTACCATAGTTTCAAGGCCTAAGGGCCATCATAGTGAATAAAAACTGAAATTTATGAGTAATTTACAACAAATATGATAATGCATGCTGTATTCAATACCACTTCATCGACAACTATCACTACAACTAAGTTTATATCAATAATTCGTTTGATTCCACATATTCAGAGTTGGGGTAAGCGAGAAAAAGATTGAGTGCTTATAGATAGTGGAAGAATTCTGAGCATCATTTGATAAAAGGCTTAAAACATTGGCCTTATGCAAATTATTGGTCAGAAATATGTCTCCAGATAGGTATTCTCGCTGCTTCTCTCCCATCCGCACCTTTACTCAATTGAAGTACTTTCTCTTTCTTTTCGAGGCTTTAGTAATTATTCGGCAGCTTAAATATCGAGAATGTCAAGGGTGTGTTTAATTTTTTCAAACGGTTTCAATATTATGCTGTGAAGGTGAAGTAAATTTTTTGGTACTTATGCGTTAGACGGCGCCAAATATTTAAGACGATCTCATTCGATGGTCAGGATCCTTTTTTAGAAGTGTTAGTAGTCATTAGAAAGCTTAAATTTCTAGCTACAAATATGCTTTGCCGGTTTCTCAGTCACCCTTTTATATCGCTGTAGCATAGAGAATAATATTTCTTCATGCGTCCTTTCGCCTTCACATTTACCACGCGTTAAGCAAGTCACAGCAACGACTTGTTAGTAAGATAATCACCTGATCTACCGCGTAACTCGACAGCGATCATTCGCATTGTGCGTCATAACGGCGGCAGCCATTGTTATTTTATTGAGGATTTTTTCACCGCATGTACAAGGCAGTTTGAGAGAGGTATTCACTATGATGAGTCTAGTGACTTCTTTCTCGCCTTTCTTCCCATGTACACACTCGAAGGTGTTCGCTACATATTCCGGACAGTGCTGCGCAAGAGTTAACAAAAAAGGTAGAAGCTTTAAATAAAAGTGTGTGTGGTTTTGACACAACGGAAAATTCTGTACACGCTCACATGCTTTTCGTGCTTCTAGCAGTTTATACTCGTGGTAAAAATGAAGGCGAAAAGCGAGTGAGACATAAATTTACTTTTCTGGATGTTACATGTTTATAAAAAGGTGTTTTGAAAAATCGACGATTTGTAGTTGTAGTCAGAGATTTAAACTTGCGAAAAATTACAAATGCTCCTATGAAAAATGCCTGTTCAGCGAATGAGAGTAGATTGAAAATTTGTCATCTCTCAACGTACAAGTACCAATTTTTCTTTTACACACAAACATCTTTTGCTGGACAGAGTTTTCCATCCAGATTTTCAAAAGTTTTTCGATGGCACAATCTCAACAATCCCGAAAATAAGTTTGGCTTCTGAGAAGAACGCTTTAACATGTTTTTACAGCTAAAAGATCATTGAGTTTCGCACTCGACGCCGTGTCGGTCGCACAGCGCAATTTACATGGGGCGTCGGCTGCGCGCCTAGTGTAGTAAAGCTCAATGTTCTTTAAGCTGTAACGACGAACTAAGAAGTCTCCCGCGAAAAATAAGCTTACCCTTGAAATTTTTGAGTTAATTTGCCAAAATTTGTGCTGTCGAAGAGCTGCTAGATTTTTTGAGCAAAAACGTTGCTCATTGAAAGATACTCAAGCATTAAATATCATATTCTTTTCCCTATTACAGTGTAAAACAGAGACCATTCAAAAAATGAAGTACATCTTTCAATTACTCGAGATTTAAGCTATCTAATAACTAATGAAATGTCTTGGAAGAGCGAAAAATACGTTTTTTCGAATACGGGTGCTGATAGGGGAAGCAACGCATCACACCCAGTGATGAATGCACGCTCTTCCCACACTCACTCGAGCTACATATGGGAAATACCTCCCCATGAATCTCGATTAAAGATGTTTAGTTGTAGAAGATGCGTTCTCAAGCTACGTTCTCGCAAGACAGGCGATACAAATGCTCAATAGGGGTTGAAAGCTTATTTTTGTTCAAGGATGTGGTATTAATTGTTGAGAAATAAAGGATTTCAAGTTCAAGATCATTAGTCATTCCTTGTATGAGAAAATTTTCGTAAAAGGTTCATCCGTGATATTCCGTCTTTTATGTACGAAAAGACACCTCTATGTTATAAGCTTCACCTATAAATACCATTAAACCACCTACGACGTCCAAGCGCTGAGGGTAGCATTTCAGGTGTGAAATGTGATCTTCTTTTCGCTTTTACGGCATACATGGCAATTTTCCAAAGAATCTATTTTATCGACAGAATCCTCGAGAGTTGGGCTACCTAATGAGTGCTGAAACTTTAACGAAGAGCAACATAGCGGTCCCAACCGAGCAAATGAAAAAATTTATGGTGAAAAAAAACTTCATCTTCGCTGTTGTGACGTAATAAAAAAGTCTTCTTTGGCGAAAAACACGTTTTTGGATTTGCGGAGATTTGAGCTTTCGAATGATTACTAAATGGCTAAAAGAAAACATTTCTACAGCGGGAAAGGCCTCCAAACATTCGTGTACTTCACCACGCACACGCCGTCAGGGTTAATGAAGTTTTTCAGATGGTGCAAAGAATATTGCGATGTTTTCCTTGTGGCGTTGATATTCTCTTATTGCAAGCAGTACCCAAATATCGTCACAGAGGCAGAAAATTAGAAAGCAACGAATTTTTTGACAAAGATAATGGGACACACTAGGCGTGGCGGAATTTCTCTTTACTAATCACACTTTTAGCTAAACACCCTTTTCAACACTAGTAGTCTTTCACCCAAAGTGGGAAATCGTGTGAGAATTGCTAAGACATCTCTACTTATACGACTTGCTATTTGACATCTGTGTTAGACAAGCTACAGAAGTGCAGAAAAAAGCTTGTGAACACCAAAATAAACGACGAGAAAGAAAATCTCCTAAAACATCACCATTGGCTGTTGCGCGTTGATATAACCTTCATTAAAGAAATCATGTTCTCAGGAAATTCTGAAGAGACTAAATTGAGGCTCCATGTAAATGCAATCTAGACAACGATAACATTGGTTAGTAAACCTAATGTTCTCTTGAATGTGATTCCGTATCCAATATATCTCATGACTTCCTGGAATCTAGTACAGTAAGACCTAATCCACATTATGTTATGATCTTTAATACTCCTCTAATCAATCATTTCTCGTCCTGTGTGGGTAATGTTATTTCAGTTTTTGACATTTTCGCTCATTTTCCTTACACATCACTTTTATTTAACTAGCTTATTATAGGCTTTGCAATAGATTACTACATCTCAAATCTCTGCTTTTGTTCACATCCTTTGGCAGATGCTTTTCGATCACATTCAGAGCTTTAGTCTCATTAGTCCATTCGAGCAAACAAACTTTATATTGACGGATCGCGCTTATAACGAATTCCAAGTGCAGTCACGGTTACGGACATCGACATCAGCGATGTTCCCTGTTTAAACTTTTAGACACTTATTCTTGATAGCTGCAGTTTTCTTCTCAGAACGTTCTGTATCACTTCACTTTACTATTCACTTCGAAACGAGATTTCCTTTTGCACTTTCATGTTCAAGATTTTATTGCCCTGAATTATTTGTCTTTAAAATTATTTTCTATCTAACCACTCCTAGCGATGATACGAATTTTCAAATATACCTACTGATGTAGAGCGATGAGCAAAAGTTTCGCGTCAAGCGGGACTCAGACCCACATCTTACTGTATCCGGGAGTGCGTGCTCTAACCCGTTGCTCTACTGACACCCATTTTATGCTACTCTTTCTACGCTGCGATGCACCTATCTGTCAGCCGCCAACCGTCAACGGCCTGGCCCGGGTAATTGGTATCGACATTGAACCCAGTCAAGCTGACATTCTTTTTTATTTGACCGCAACGGGTTAGAGCACGCGCTCTCGGGTAGAATGAGATGTGGGTTCAAATCTCGCCTGACGCAGAAGTTTTGCACACCACTCTACATCAATGGCTACATTTAGCCTCGTCTAGGTTGTCTGAACAGAAATAAAAAACTTGATTTCAAAAGTTCGCCTCGTATCAGCTAAATTTGAGCGTATATCGGATATGACTGCTTACATTAAACGTCCTTCATTTTACTAGAAATTGATGACGAGCACTCGACATGATGCTGCTTTCAGCTTTCTGCAGTAATGAGAACGATGAAAGTTGGGAGGGATGAGACGGCCTGTTATTTCGGCAATAACTGATCAGAGATCATTTAAATTGGCTCTTTTACGGGAAAATAAGCTGCAAGCTGTATAAGTTTCATAAAAGATTTTGTGAAGGGCTCAAAATATGCTGCCATAGAAAATCACTAGTCCACGTTCAAACTTGCAAGACGCCGCAGTGAAGCGATAGAACAAGACCTTAGAAGAACAGCAGTAATAGCCGATGCTGCAGAAGACGAGAGGAGCATTTGCAGAGCCGAGAGAACTTTTGTCAATTACTAAGCCAAGCGATTGTGTTCCGACGCCCATACAAGCGCAGCTTCCAAAATAGCAATGGAGAAATTTACTTGCGATTAATTCTTGAATGCTCTAAATAGCCACATCATCTTATCATGGTACTAATAAAGAATGATGGACTTGTCGTCCCACTTGTTATGCGCTCGAAAATTCGAAGTTACTTCGCCGGCGAGAAATCAAACAAGACCTCACCCTAACAGGCTATGATATGAACACATAAAAAACCTTCCCTCATTTGTCACCAGTAAATGGGTTCGTCTCTTCACACAATACCTGTCAGATTGCAGTGACTATCCAATGCGAGACCAGCATGACCGCGCTGCTATTTTAAAAGTGACACCTTCATGACATCGGTAACTATCATCCGATCTCGTTGCTTTTTATAAACTCTTCACTGGAGTTATTTCGAACAGAGTTACCAAAACCTTCAAGAACGCTGAACAAAGGACAGTCGTGCGAACAAACAAGGTTTCAAAAATTTCAGAGCAGATCCCCACAATAACAAATCCCTCCAATGTTTCACAAGAGCCCAATAGGCTCTTCTGTCTCACTTCCTCGATTTGAAGAAAATCTTCAACACAGATGAAGCAGAAGTATACATGGAAACTCTACGTAGCCAGAAACTTTCTCCTTACATATAAACATTCTTGGTGAGCTATAAAGAATGTCATGACTAAAATATCACCATTTTGACATGTTATAGAAAAAGTCCTGCCTTAGTATAATTCAGTCACATACTCGGCAACGTAAAGATTGCGGAGCGACAAAACTCGCAGGCCTTCGGTTTGGGGAAAATTTGGAGATTTTGCTCAATTTCGAGAACTCTTGGAACTTCCTTCCTTTTAAAAAGTGCTTCATGTAGCGGATCAAGTGATAGTCACTCAATGGATCTAAGCTGCACGGTGAATGCTCCAAAACCTTCTATTCAATGCCACCCAAATGATTCTTTCCAAATTTCGTCACCATACGCCTTTCAGATTTGTTGATGAACTTCAGAAGCGTTGACACAATTTGTAGTGGAAGGACAGCAACAGACAAAGTTTTTCCTTCAAGATTTCCATTTTCAAAACTATGTAGAAAAATGACGTATCATTCAGCACGCAAAAAAAACGAGCTTTTCGATGAGCTCATACTGCGGCAAAGTACATGTGTAAAAATCGTTTCCTCCGACAATACCACAGAATTTCTTCTCCAACCCTAGTTCAAAGCTCAAGAAAAAAATCTGGAAGAGTTTTTTCGCAACGGTGTCATTGCCCCAAGTTCCATTTATTTTTCGCTCCGTTTCCTTAACATTTTCTACTACTCGCCATACTTGCATGAGAAGCAAGCGATTTTGTTCCCACGGCAGTCCCATCTTGAAGCAAATATAGGCAAGATGTAAACCAAAATTTCGCAAAAAATACGCAATTGAGTGATACAAAAATCATGCAATTATATTTACTTCTGGTCGGCAGATTTGGTGCTTATTTCTTTGGCACTAAAACTTGTGGATTGACCTAGTGAAATGTATACGAGTAACTGTGTTTGAATGTGTGCAGAAAGTCTGAGCCAGTTTGAGCCAACATAGAGAGAAACTCGTCCGTAACATTTATTATATTTCGGGGCAAGCAGTAAAACGTGATGGTGGTTTATTTTGTAGTCACCGCATCTGTGCGTCATTTTGTCATGTAGAATGTTGAGAAATGTTTTGAGAAGCTTCATATGCATTCAAGAGAAATTCTGATATTTGTGAGATGTCTCTTCTTCAATATACTTCCCTTTCTTTGCAATCAAGTAGTGAGCTCCTGTATAACCATCAACTATAACATTCAGCCAAAAATCGAGCACATCATTGTAGTTGGAGTGAAAGCGAAAAAATCATTCAGCTTCTTAATTATTCCATTTTTGATCTTTCTCTTCCTCCAATAGCATGACTTAAGTGATCAGTGAACCTCGTCGTCTTTTTGTCATGCGGACACTATAACGTTGTGGACAAAGAGAAGTCATGAATTTGAAAGACCGACTTTCCCCCAACACTGTGGTATGAGTAAAGAAAAATATCTTACGAAGTGTCCTTTTCTTCGAATAAAACTTGCACGAGATTAGTCTTTCTCACTTCAAAATCGACAATTAGCCTCTCGATTATTTCGTTTTCCTCAGAGCCTAGACATACTATATTATACTGTATTATGATACAGAAAATTTTGTCGTTTATGTAGCGGAAATCCGTGGAAAAAGTAGTTTAAAAGTCAAACATATATGAGAACCCCCCGGTAAGCGAGTCATATGAGAAAGATCACAGGTGTGTTGTATCACACTGTGAAGAATGAACTAGATCAAACACTCTCTCTTTTTCCATTTCTGGGCCTTGAAGTTAATCGAAAAAGCCTCAAGGGTTTCTTCGCCAACGTCTTTGATTGATGCCCCTGAATTCTCCCACTTGAGTGTTCCCTTATGTGGACATTTAGTGGTCTACCCACTTCTCCTTCATTTTTATCACCACATGTCTTACAAGAGAAATTTCCTGTAAGAGGCTTTTGGGGCAACGCCAGATTGAGTCTGATAGGAGCACTGGTTTTTTTTAAACAACAAACGATGATTTTCCAGTAGCTACAAGGTCAAAAGGCTTCGGGACACTGCTCTGTCACTATCGCTTTATAGTTGTGAGTGGTAAGCATGTAAGCATATAACACATTTTTTGTAATTCGCCATGAATATTCACTAACGTGAGTTTATGATTTTGCGGCCTAAGTTGAATCGACTTTTATACTCTTATAGCTTACTACTTATTCAAGGTAGCTAGGTTTAATAATCAAGGATGTAAATATGATTTAGAATAATTATAAAAGGTAGAGTGAAAATAAACAAAGGTGCTGATCAACAACCAATCAATGCTTTTTTCAAAAAAAAAAAAGCTTTTCTGTATAAATGCAGCAGAGAGTTTCAAACGGATAACAGCCGTTAAACGTCCGAGTAGGAACAGTTATCAGTGGGTTTAAAGAAGTTTGGAGAGAAAACTGCGTACCAAAATAAATCACCAGAAACAAGGCCCGGTCACGACATCCTTTTTCAAATAGCTTCTTAAAAAATATACGACTGCATTAAGCAACAGACAACGATTCCACTATGTAATAATGCTAAAATTTGGATTCAAATATTTTCTTTATTTTTCAAACAAAAAACTATATAACAATGAATGGGTACAGCAGCGGTTTCGTTGAGATTCACGATCATCATTGTAATATGCTACAGCAAAAGCTATCCACGGAGATATTCACGTTTATCTTACATAACATTCCTAATCAAAAAGCTGTACTTTCTGAGTGCCATAACAGACTTCATAAAAGGCTTGAAACATGCTGCCAGGATTTATATCTTGAGCGAGATCACAAAAAACACTTGAATATGAAGGTATTACCCAATTAACCGCTACTTCCATATTTTCGTGAGTTTTGTACATTAAGGCTTTGACGACCACCGTTGATGGCATGGAGCATCGTGTTGGTCAGCAATCGCCGTGGTCATTCTTGTGATGGAATCCATTACAATCATTGCGGTGTGCGCCAATAGAAGATTGCTGGGAGACGCGATTGCAAGAATTACAGTGACTGAGAGATGTGACGTCGCGCGGCATGCTACGTTTCGCAGCACGTGGTCTTGAGGGTTAATCACTTATTTGTGGTTGCTGCACGTGTAAGTTTACTCGTCTTAGACATTATGTTCAAACCGCCACATTATTTCAGATAAACTTCAACTACAGGTTATTCCTAATTGCGATAGCATTACTTTCAAATGATCATTAAGTACAAACTACTTCGTTGCTTTCTTATCGAAATATGCACTTATGCTCTAATTTTCTGAACTTTCTTTTCTAGCAGCTGTTTGCTTATAATCCTTTGTGCTCACACTTTCCGTCAACCGCACGGCTTGTAGTTCTCTCCAAGTGCAATGCTTCATAGGACAGAGGCCTTGTCATCAGTCCGCATATGAGTGAGTTCCGGAATTTCAGTTGGTGTGCGCAAGTGTCCCTGTATTTTTAGTGCACTAGTTACGCTCTCAACCTATTATCTGATTGCTTCATCACAAATTATCAAATTCCTCATATTGTGTTGTTATTATCTCTATAAAACGTTATAACCGTGAGTTGTTCCCAGTGCCTCCGTCAAAAAGCCCAGCTGCAACTAACATTTGAGGCTAAACTACTTCTATGCATTTCTTTTGCTTCGAGTGCTTTTCTAAGACCATGCTGAAATTTCAACATGTCTCCCGAGAGGATTGGTTGAAGGCGAAGGGTACTGCCCGACTGATGACACCGCTATGGAAAAAACGAAATTTCACCGGCAAGTTTAATTTTTGACTAGGCATTATTATCAACAACCGATGAGAAATCACGGAAGGGGCTTCTGCACGAATAGTTATAGTGAAGAAAAACTCTTCTGTGCCCAAAAATTCTCTCCAATTTAACGAGAGACCCATATCCTTCCAGAAAGGAACGTATTCACCTATTAGATAGCAAATTTTTTGTTATTTCACCTGTGATTCTCCAGTCACTTAATTGTCCAATAAACACAAATTTCGAAAAGTTGAGCTCGGGTTTTGAAATGCTCGTGACACATCCTACTATTATAAGATAGGTTATACTTTAAGTGAAATGCAAATTTGCAATCCTAGTAGTTGATCATGGCTTGCTTAAACTTCAACACTGATTCGTTTCTGCTTATATGATAAAATTATGATTTTGGGGCCATACTATCGTCGCAAAATGACACTATATACTGGAGTGCTTCACATCGCGCTACTTTCAGTAGAAATAGAGCTCCTTTTGTCCCAAAAATTCATATAGTCATCAAGAAAGCCATATAAATATGGTCACGCCACATTTCTGACTCTATTTTCGCATTTCTTCCGACGATGCTCTGAAAAGCGCAACTTGAGAACTATCATATACGACTTCTAGAGGAAATTTATACGTGAGCCTTCTTACCTTAAATACTTTGAGAAGCGCTCTAAAAAGAGCGCATTCATCTCTGAAAGGCTTGAGGACTTTTCCCTCAAAAAAACCGTGTTCATGGTTAAGGATCCTCGTAATTTTGATTATCCATAGCCTTATTGGGGAATTCTCTACCATATTCGACATTCACATCTACAAAACTCACTTTAGCGACGGTAAAAAATCTATGTAACTTTTAAAAACTGCCATAGGAGCTCCCTCACCAACCAACGAGCTTTTGGCACATCGACTATACATGTCCTGCAATAAACGACTGGGTCTTACCATGCATCTGCTGGACTTTTCAGGAGTTGAAAATAGTTTCTCCTTCTTTTCAGTGAGTGAGCACACCTCATTTGCATCACTTATAGTTTGCATAAGATGAAAAATAAGACGCATTCAGATCAGAAAATAAATGTGCGAAAAGGTGCTAAATCACATATTTATGAGCAATTCAAACCAACTGCTCATTATGAATTTTTGACTTAATTACTATCGCGCATAGATGTCTCGTGCATCACGATCGGGACTGATGCTTCAGAATCACTACTATTGCAAAATATATAAAATAGCATGAAATGAGACAATAAAGAATTGGTAGTTTGCCAAGCTCGGTTGCTTCACCAACTATCACAGTAATAAATCCGCCTATGAAGCGCTAATTCAAAAGTGAGTAACCATCAGCGCACAACTATTGAATCTCGCCAAGTCATAATACGCCGAAGCTTGCCAGCAGATCTTTTCTACCTGCAGTTAATGTTTGCGGAAACACTGTGGATACGATTCACATAATGATAAAGTCATGGTGCATCAACTATACTGAGGATAACACATTTCGTTAATAAGCTTGAGTTAAGAGTTTCCAAATGAACCAACTGAGAGCTCTTTGTAGATTTCGAAATCCAGTTCCATGGATCTGGATGCTGCAGAACATTTTCTTCTAATCGTAAATCAAGGAGTAGATGAGACAGAAACCTATGCAGTTACGGCGCCACACTGATTTGACGTGACTGTAATTCATTCAAAAGTTTCAAGGAATGTAAACGAAATGCATACGAATTTTAAAATTGAAAGGTGTGTACCGTCACATATGCAGTGAGTGCTTTAGAAGTCGGATTATATCATATGTTGAGTTACAAATCTTGTAGAGCTATTTTTGATAGTGAAGGCAGGTGGAACTGATGCACTTCCTTTCGCTGTGATCAATTTGATTCCCAAAACCCTCATGTCTTTGTTCAGAGCGACGTGGATGACACTGTTGCACACGCCTCAAACAAAAAGCTGTACTGGCTCCTTAGATAATTATGGTGCCACCGTAGATCAAAATGATACTCACCAGCGCACAGCAATCCAACAATGTAAAATGGGCCAACGGTGTTGAAAATAGAGTAGCCAGTTATTCCACACACACCAACTGCAACACTTGGAAGGGTTACAAATACCGAGGATATGAGGAGGATTACAATGCAGCTACAATTAGCCTAAATTCAAAAAAATCATGATATTCTTAGCGAAGAAACGCTCGTAAATCACCTGCTTAAAATTGTTTTCTGCCGAGCTCACAACTCCATGCAACTGTGGTTTCTGTTGAAGGCCTCGCAGTTTCAAGAGGACCATTGTAGTCAGAACAATCACCACAATACCGAGTACCTGCATGCGGATATATACTATATTATATACAATGTCATTTGTAGAAAGCGTTTACCATATTGCTGGTTCCCATATAATAAGAAAATCTGTCGCTCAAAAAACATCCGGCTGCTGGACAGTTGGGAGTTCTTTTAAAGGGTGAGAAAGAGAATTCCAGAATGAGATCTACCACTGCTAAATTGAATCCAAACACCAAGGAAAACGTTGCATATGGGTATAGGGACACCTTCCGAAACACGAATGGAAAGCACAAAGCCTGAAAGATTTTGTGTTCCGCGAAAAGTTTTCTTGAGAGAATTCTTACCATTACTTCCTGACAGCATGTTCAAGCCGTTCAAAAGGTCTTGTAATGATCACCTTTACAGTGCTGAACACGTGCTTCGGCTTTGTAGCCTTGCCAGTTGCGCAGTGCTCCTCACCTGTGTCGATCCCTCTCGAGGAAAAACGCCTTGCTTAGAGGTATCGTCGACGAACACGTTACACCGTAAGTAAAGTGAAAATTCACTTCATACGCGAGTAACATATCATTGCATGTCCAATGACATAATGGAACATATCACGGCAATATTTTGACATATCACTGCATGTCCAGTGACATAATGTATCCCTTGGGTGTAGTGAATTTTCACTTTACTCGACGTGTAACTTGTTTGTCGACGATACCTCTGAGTAAAGGGGTTCTCCCCCGAGAGGTTTGGCACAGACGACGGCACTGAGAAACTGACGAAGCTGCTAGGCTGGAACACGCGTATTGCACTGCACAAGTGATCATAAGAGGCCTTATGAGAGGCTTAAAATATGCTGTTCAGGACGTATTAACTTCAAGTGAGGTCTCAAAAAGCTGTTCATTACAAAGGTCTCACCAATATTCTTTCCGCAGCAATAGATATGGTTAAGGTGAGGCTTATTTTCAACTGAGCGGTGAAGGGAGCGTGGGTGATCATAACGATATATGGATTCAAGTCTAACTGGACTGAATTCCAAGAACTCAGAAGATAAATGGAGTATGGAAGTGCTGAAAAGAGATCTATGTAAATATTTGATTAGTTTTCAATTATGTAGCCGCTTTCAAGCGTTTCCTTGCTGGACTATCAAGCAGAGTAACATACTTGCTACGGCGTGAATGAAGTCAGTGAACGTCAGATATAACACCAATAGCTGAGAGGAATTTTGGCGAAGAGTCCTCTCCCTCAATGAAAAGTAAAAATTTTACCGACATTCCTGCTGTCATGCATTATGTGGTAAGAAAATATTGGAAGATAAATGAGTTAATCTGATAAGGATGTGACATATTTTGAGCCATAGGTCTAGTGCTATATAGGCGCCTATTTCGTCCTATTGGGACTCATCAGTAGCACCCTCCCTCGGTTCCGTCGATCCCTTGAGGTGAAACAATCCTCCAAAGGAACCGACGCCGAGTAAAATTAAGCACCCAAAGTAGGATGATGTTATTACCTGACTTTGTGGTGACCGGCAGTCGAGCTTACGGCTTTTGAAATGAATATACTTCTGCTATCGACTGCTTTTTTTACAGACCCGCTCAAAATGATTTAATCTGATAAGGATGTGACATATTTTGAGCCATAGGTCTAGTGCTATATAGGCGCCTATTTCGTCCTATTGGGACTCATCAAATATGTCACATCCTTATCAGATTAAATCATTTTGAGCGGGTCTGTAAAAAAGCAGTCGATAGCAGAAGTATAGTTCATTTTAAAAGCCGTAAGCTCGACTGCCGGTCACCACAAAGTCAGGTAATAACATCATCCTACTTTGGGTGCTTAATTTTACTCGGCGTCGGTTCCTCTGGAGGATTGTTTCACCTCAAGGGATCGACGGAACCGAGGGAGGGTGCTACTGATGAGTCCCAATAGGACGAAATAGGCGCCTATATAGCACTAGACCTATGGCTCAAAATATGTTACATCCTTATCAGATTAAATCATTTTGAGCGGGTCTGTAAAAAAAGCAGTCGATAGCAGAAGATAAATGAGTGTCATTACGTTGGAACGCTTACTTGATGAATAAGAAGAGAACGAATCCAGTGCAGATTATCACAGTATGCTGAAGCAAAACAACTGCAATGTAGGTGAACAAATAGAAAATCATGATCGACCCACTCAAAATTCTGAAGATATACAATATTTTCGTTTAAAATTATTCAACATTTAACAAACATAAACAGTTTTTTGAAAAATTATTTTAGAGTGAGCTACTCTCATCTCTTTCTACTTTCGCGGTCCGCATTTCTATCAAGGAAAAAAGAAAGCTACGGTGTGTCGAGTGCTCCGTAACAATTTTTGGTAATTATCCACTGTAAGGAGCGCATGTGGCGTAGTGGTTAGAAGTGCTTTGTGTCTCACACAAGGTCAATGGATCGATCTCGCGCTCATGGCTCACCAAGCCATTCATCCCTCGGGGGTCGGTAAATTGGTACCAGACAGGTCCCAGACTTGTCTGGGAGGATAAGCAGCACTGACTCGGTTTAGCGGGAGGCCACCGCGAGTCATTGTAAAGGCCAGATATGCATTCAATCACCTCAAACGAATTCAAAAATTGAAGTCGAATGCATGGCGCTTCACTTAGGGATTGATCAGCGCCAAGAGCTACAGCTTTGTCTTTTTATCCATTGTAAGGCGATAAATGAAAAACAGATCTCATTTGCTGGACAAGAATTTCTATAGGAGTGTAAGCAATCATTCAAGAGCTTAAGTTTCTGGTTACATCCTCAACTGACCGATTTGAGAGAAAGCCTCTTTCTGACGTTGTTACAGGAGGAGTTATTGTGTCCCACACACGCATTTCTTCAATGATAGAGATCTTTCCTTGGACTATTAGTGATCATTCGATAGTATTAGATTCAAGGACTCCAACCGTGTGCTCGTTTCTAGAAAGAGCTTTACAATGCAGTGTAGTAGGGAGAATAAGACAAGTTTCACACATTCGGCTTGCTTGTTTACAGGTTGATTCCCTATCGGCGGATCTGATGGCCGCAAATTCGGTGAGGCGGCTAGCCACGACCAGTCGATTGACGCTCCGGAGAAGTGCGATGTTTGTTGTTATATTAGGAATTGCTTCTCTGCTTCAAAAGAAATCCCAGATTAAACTTATTCCTGCTATACTACAAGAAATTCTCTACACGTTAATGCGGTTTTCGTGCTTCCGGCGAAGTAACATTTAAAATGCGCAGCCGATGTGAAACATAATTTTATTTCAAGTCTTACTGAAGTATAGAAGGGTCCTTTGAAAAATCAGCTACGTACAGCTTTAGCCAGAGATCTAAGCTTTCGAATGACTACTTACACGCCTATGAAACTCGTGTTCAGCGAATGGGGTCGAATATTCATGCCTTATAACGGACAATAATCCAATTTTTGTCAAAATGCCACATCGATGCTGCAGGTTTAAGCTGTTTTACGACGAAGTTTAAACTCATTTGACAAGTACTGAAAATCGACTTCTTTTCATTTTTATTCCAGTGACTGCGCAGAAACAACCAGTATTGTGATAGCAAAAACATTAGAAGCTGCTAGTATTTTTACTGCATTTTTCGCAATGTTATGATGCTACATGTATACTTGGAAGAATTCGGTGTTGAGCAAAGATACGGCCTCAGGTAAGAACCGAGCGCCGTACCAGGCTTCGGTGGTGTAGTGGCAGTAGTACACGTCCCCGGTAGGGATGAAACGCGGGTTCGATTCCCGTCTGAGGCCGTGTTTTTCCTCATCATTTAATTCTTATTCAAAAATCATCAGAATAAAAATGTAGAGCGAAGTCTGTATTTAAAATTATTTTCTACTGCGAAATACAATAAAAAGGCAGGTTACGACGACCGAAAATTTAATTAAAAGTTTAAGCTGTTTCGGAGCTATTAAAGAGGTTAGTTGTAGGAAGGTGTGCATACACATGAATAAGCTGAAAGAACAATGTGGCGCAATGCATATCATCTTCTTGACTGAACCAATGAGAGCAAAGCATAGATTGCGATTGAAAAACAAAGTTTGAAAAGATACGAATGAAGACTGATAATAGCTGTACAACTACTCGATACAAAGCATTCATTAAATTTACTAAAGTGAAGTGAAGTGCATGAAACGATTGAAGCACGTGCTAGTACCGAAATCTGCATGTCCAAATGAGGGCGAATATACAGTGTAATACGCTTACTGAATAATATTACCGCTGTCTGCGCGGAGTCAAAAATTGGTCACTTCAATACAAAGAGAAACGTTTCACATTACCTATGGGCCTTAGCTCAAGCCTCTGAGGATTAACAGTATAAAGAAGTTCGGCCAAAACAATACCAATTCGGCTTGTTTTTCTAAAAGTATCAATGATTTTCTCTATAAGCAAACTGTGTAAAAACTTGAAAGACGTTCTAAAAGAGATTTTTGTTCTGTGCGTACATCGACACTGCTTAGTTTCTTCTAAACATATTTCACGTCTTCAAGTACTTTAGCTCTTGAAAAAATATTGGCAGACATTGGAAAAACCAGCTTTGTGTTTTAGCCGAACCAGAAAGGAAGACGCTGTGAAAAGCGTGTTTCCTCGTCCAGTCTCTCAGGCTAGAGCAAGAGCCGCAAGGATATGTAATTTCATTCAATATAAATAAATACAATATGTCGTATATGGCATATAGGGATATAGTTGTCGTAGCGATAAAAAGTCGAGAAATAAACGAGGCCATACCAATGACACCAGAACACCTGAAGAACCTACCGCCAGTTCTCATCAACACCGTGGCTCGGCTTTTCACTCGCTACCTGTCAGAATGCAAGCCCCATTCAGTGGAAAACCAGCAAGACCGTATTGCTGCTTAAAGGGAGACTTTCAAGATATAAGCAATTATAGCCCAATCTGCTTGCTGCCCGTTGTCTATAAACTCTTTACTTGAGTCAACCTAAACAGGATTGACAGAACACTGAACGAAAGACAGCCATGCGAACAAGCAGGGTTCCGTAAAGGATTTAGTACCACAGAGCACATCCACACGATTACAAGACTCATTGAAGTTTCACGAGAGTACGAACAACCACTCTGTCTCACTTTCATCGATCTGAAGAAAGCCTTTGATTCAGTGGAAACAGAAGCGGTTATAAAGGCTCTGGATAACCAGGGCATCCCTACTCGGTACATAATGATCTTACGTAAGCTTTATATAGATTTCAAAACTAAAATGTCTCCATTCTACAACAATGTCACCAGTGACGTAAGAAGAAGGGTTCGACAAGGCGATACAATTTTGCCAAAACTATTCACTGCCACCCTACAAAACGTCATGCGAACTTTAGAATAGGACGTGGGAGTGAAAATTGACGACCGACAATCAAACCATCTTCGGTTTGCTGATGATATCGTCCTCATAGCACCAAACATCAGCCAAGCAGAACGAATGTTGACCGATTTCGATAACGCCAGTGGAAAGATCGATCGTAATGACGTACGTCGGAGCTTCGGAACTTTTCTCTCATTTGCGAGGTACGGGATACTCCTAGCATCGACCTTTCGATCGACTGCTCGTTTAGTGACGCTAAGTCATGCGAACTGCTTTCATTCTGCCTACGTAGAGACCAGATTTCTGCTACATACGTTAGGGCAGGGATAATCGTCGAGTCGAAAAGGTGGGCACGGAGTCGGATGTTCTTTGTCCTCTTCACTACATCTTCGATGTTCTCAAAAGTTCCCCCAAACCGTTTGTTTCCTCCTCATCAACTCTGGAGCTAGGTCGCTCCTCATGTTGATTTGACGACATAGATAGACGTACCTGGAGCATTCGGAAATATTCGTTTCGCTGAACGTGAATGGGGCATTCAAATCCCATCCGTTTCTCATGAACATCGTTTCCGTCAGATTTTGTTGAAGACCAATCTTTCCAGACCGTTGTCGAAATCAGTCAACATTCGTTCTGCTTAACTGATGCTTGGTGTTAGAACGATATCATCGCGGAAACAAAGATGGGTTATTTGCCGGCCGTGAATTTTTATCTATAGTTATTGGGAAACAAATTCGATTAACATACTTATAACTAAATTTATGAAGGAAACACGCTGTGAAAAGCATTTTACTTTGATCAGTTCATCAGGTTGAAGCGGGACAAATAACGGATTTGTAATTCTGCGCAGATAATCTGAGCAACAATAATATTAGTTAGCAATCATATTACAGTGTGTGCTGTGTCCTCGCTTGAGTGATGCCGATTCACTTCTCGAACGTGCTTCATTCGCTTTTCATGCTCTTCAATTAACTTCAATGCCACTAATAAGACCTTTCTACCGGGTTGATGTGTTTCTGATCTCAAACTTGTTCACACACTCTGACGCTTTCCTTTTCAGTCACATTCTATGCCTTGGTCTCGTTGGTTCAGTGAAAAAAGCAATTTGTGTCGCACTAATTCGCTGTATTGACTAACTTACTTGAAGAAGATCACCATTGTCGATGGATATTAACGGCACTACGCAGAAAGTGATTTTTCCAATGGTTTCAAATCTGATGAAGCTTCTAAACATATTCTTTAGTCATCATAAATTGTCTCTTCAAAATTTTGTCTTCAAATCTTCAAATTTCTCCTCAATTTATGTCAAATTTCTCACTGCTTTAAGACTACTTGCCTTCAGCTTTTGAAACAGAAAATAGAAGAGACTAATTCTGGAACTTCGATTTGTATAAGTGCAAATTGAGTGTAAAACAATCAAACTTCTCAATATTCACGCTACTTTTTTTTTTAAAAATGTTGACGTTGGACACGACGTTGCTTCCGCCTGTTTCGTGATAAAGATGGTAGTGTTGATAAGAGGAAAAAGTGAGGACGGCCGCTTGCGCACGTTGACGATAACTTTCCAAAAATCTTTGCTCTATCAATGCTTTATATGTCCTTTTAGGTCGTCAAACCTTACTCGCAGATATTCAACATCTTCAGATTCTTCGGTGGCATGGTCAAGATTTCTCATCTGTTTACCTACGTTATAGTTGATGTACTCCAGCATGCTGTGATAATTTGCGGTGGAATCGTTCTCTTTCTGTTCACCAAGTAAGCGTGAAAGCAAACTGCCAGTCTTATTAATGCAACTTTTTTTTTGAGCACTTGCAGCGACAAAAAAGCCAATTTGGAACATTTATTTGTCATTAAGGAAGAGGGCTCTTCGCCAGAATTTCTCTCAACTATCGGTGTTACATCTAACGCCACTGACATCATTCATGCTGTGGCAAGTAAGTACTCTGCGTGGTATTTCGGGAAAAAAATGCTAGAGACAAGTGTATAATTAAATAAATAACTATGTAATCAAATAATAATAATTGACAATTATAATTAAATAATAATTAACTATATAATGAAATAATTATATAATCAAATAATTGAGTATAGATCTCTTTTAATCCCTTCCATATTCTATCTATCTCCTAAGTTCTTGGAATTCAATACAGATAAATCTAAATCCATATTTCGTGTTGATCTCCAACGCTCCTTTCACTGCTCGGCTGAAATGTACCTCATCTTAACCATATCTATCGCTATGGAAAGAATATTGGTAAGATTTGGTCAAAAATAACTTTTTCTTGAGCACAAGTTCTTTCAGGTTTTGTCCTTCCCACTCGTGTTCCGGAAGCTTTCCTCGTATCCATATGCGACGTTCTGCTTGATGGCTGGATTTCTCTTAGTTATGGTGGATCTCGTTCTGGAATTCGTCCTCTCACCCTTCAACAAGGTTCTCAATTGCCCATCGGCCGGATGTTTTCTAAGTGACGAGTTTTCTAACTATATGGGAATTAGCAATATGGTAAATCCGTTGTTCTTCAAAAGAGTCTATGTATCTTGTGAATGCCTACTTGTAGGTGATGGGTAGAGCAGTGATTGTTTTAACAGCTTTGGGACTCTTGAAGCTGCATGTTATTGAGCAGAAATTTCAGAACGTGGACTTAGGAGAAAACACTTTCAAACAGGTACCGATACATTTCAATTACCGATTATCGTTTCAAACTTTTCGGGAGCAGAGCATTTTCTGCTTTTGCAGTAGTTCAAGTTATTATTGATAGCCTAATTCTCGACATCTATATTGCTGTACTTCATTCCTAAGAGATCCTTTAGTGGGCTGTGACAGTCAAAATAAAATAACGCTCCACATTCGACGCATATTCGCGCATATTTCCGTTATTTATTTGCAACGCTTCCATGGGAATTCTTGTGTTTCTGCTTTCCAATTGTAAAACAAGCTTTGTTTTGTCCTCCTGTGGACTTAGACTTGTCATTTTTGCTCTCTACTGCCAAATAAACCCGTTAACTAAGTCCAAGCAGCCTACGCTCATTCACGAAAAGCATATGTATATGAACGTGTAGAGAGGGTCTTGGGGTATTAGAGTCATATTTTATTCCGAATCATTACCAAAGCGGAGACAAATTTCTAAATTTAATAACAAAAGTCGCGCACCACATGTGGACCTCACCGTACGATCATTCAACCGTGTGATTAAAATAATTCTTCTTAAAAACCAAGTGCACCATTGAAATGAGTGAGATATAAGCCTTCAAACGAAGTTGAATTCCAGAAGAATAGTTTTGTCAATCAAAAAACGCGTTTTGTGAGAAAATACTTTCATCTGAACCGATAAACCCCTGACGGTTGGTTGGTGACAGGCTGCTACGCTGTAGTGTAGAAAGAGTGGTGGCAAAACATGCGTCGGTAGTCCAGCGATTTAGTACACGCGCCCCGGATACGATGAAATGCGCGTTCGAGTTCTTAACGCAAATCTTTTGAACATCACCTGAGATCATTGGGCAAATTTTATTTTCCCTCTTTTCGAGAAGAAAGTGAGTATTAAAATTGTCGACAAGGAAGCCACCGATTAGCTACAAATTTTGGGAAAGAGCAAAAGACGCGTTCTTCCCAGAGTTGTGAAAATGATATCTGTTCACCAAAAAGTACCCAGTGATCTCAAGGTCTTCCTAACATTGAAGAAGTATTGCTGTTGATTTTCTTAATTTAGGCTTATCGTAGCTGCACTGCAATTCTCACCATATCCTTTGTGTTTCTCACGCTCCCAAGTGTTGCTGTTGGTCTAGGTGTGATAACTGACTTCTCTCTTTTCAATGGCCTATTCTACACTGCGACTGCTTTGCGCTGGTGAGGAGTAGTTTGATTCACAGTGGAAGTATAGTATACTCTCTGTCTAAGGTGCGTGCAATAGTGTCGTCTACGTCTCTCTGAACAAAGACACGAGGGCTTTCGGAGCGGAATTCATCACAGCAAAAGGAACTGCATCTGTTCCACTTGCCTTTCCTGTCAAGAGTAACTTTGCAAGATTTACAACTCAACACTGAGTTTTGTAAGACTGTTTTATTTTTGTGACGCTGTGAGTGGTGAGCTATCTACTTGTTGAAGTATGGTACGTCATTTGAAAAAAAATTTCCGCCTTGCTGAACTGTTTTGATAATTGCTGACTGGGTAAAACTATTTGAGTAGTTCCCAAGACCGACTGTCTATTAACCTCGGCATGCTTCAGTATGATTCTTGATTTTCTTCTTTGAGCAGAACACGAGGTGTTACATTAAACTTTATTCGATAGCTGACGTTTCGGCAGTTCGCCTTCTTCAGAGCCTGGAAAGGTCAAAATGTTTGCAATACAATCAGTCAAACACCTCCATCACTTCTTTAGAGAAAATCACCAGACCTAGATTTCAATCGCATCAAGCAAAAATCAACACTTAACATACTCACCGCTTTTTATATGTGTTCCACTGGATGATCCAAGTGGAGATCACCGGCAAGAGAGACACATAGGCTTATTTGAGTAGTCATTTTTGATCAAAGCTTTACTTTTTATCTCACATTTCTTCCTGGTTTTGTGGATTTATTCTCTTAATTTTTGAATCATATTACAGTATAACATGACGCGTTTGCGTGATTCTCTCAAAAGGAACGGGGCTCACGTGATTCGTTACACCACCAAAACCTTTGCTTCGCTTCCCCTCTCGGCAACGTTTTAACCCCATCGATGCTATCGACAACCGTACGTCAGCGGGAATGATCTGTGGAACACAAGTCAGGGTTCGAATTTCAACTCTTACTTTTTTCTTTATTGCACACTCTGGCAAATGGGTAGTAATTAAAGTTCAAAATCTTGTGGGCAAAATTCTCGACATAACCATTGCGAGGCAAATTATTAACAGAGCGTTGAAAAATCGAAAAATTACTGAGTTCCCTGATAATGCTACACGAAAGTGGGTTTACGAACACTTCAGGTATTGAATTTTTTCACTCATCATCACAGTTGATCGAAAATTAGCAGAACCGTGAGCCATTTATAACTAACTCATGGGTTTGCACCAAACCAGCCGCTATAGCATAAGTAGACTGGCTCTTTCTTGGGCGATGCTTTACCATATCGAGCTTATCGGGAAGTTTTTGATAACTGCTCAGATATACAGGTCATCACAATCGATGGTTGGCGTTTCGACAATTTCGCTTTCGTCTGACTCTTAACGTACCTTATTATAGCTAACTGGGTTAATATTTCCTATATTTAGAGCAGAGGAAATACAATACAAAATTTAATTCGAATGTTCAAATATTGATTGAACTCATCGTGCAACAACGTATATTGGAAACATCACAGGTATGTGTTCATGCGCCATAAATAATAATTCTTTTCCATCCTAATTGTACCTAGAGGAAAACTTAATCGCGAAGCCTTTCTCCTACATCTACGGTCACGCAGGCGATTCCGAATTAATCGCCGATTCAATGTGCTAAGTGTAATTTGTGCAATCTTCACGGGTGACCACCGATAGCTCGTGTTACAGAAAAAGTAAAAACAAAACAGTAGCCCAATAATGAAAGTGCTTAGCACGAGCATTTGATAAGGATGAGGCATGAGTTCAGTTCGCGCCTAAGGTCCATCATTTCGCATATCACTCAACTTTCAATCTGAACAATCAAAAAATATTTCAAGAATAAAAACTAGAACCTAAAGTAGAAAAGCAATCGAAAATATTTGTTGCTTTGCATGCTTTCAGTTCTTTTCTGCAGTACTTCTACTTCTTCATATAATTAAGAATAATAAGAGAAGGGAAAGCGCTGCAGCATGCATCGAATGGATGCCTTTGCTCTAATCTTAAATTTACAACACGCCACTCTCATATCTTCACCGTCAGTATTAGCAATCACGAGAATTTTTTCAATGAATGCCTATACTTCACACTATGCCACAGTGCCCAACAAGTGAAATATCGTGTGTTGCGTCGTCCATTTCTGTAGTGGCTCAGGTATATTACGCATAGCCTAGATTCCGAGTTTTGCTCACATTTCAGCATTCCTGTATTTACATTCCACAACGCACTCCACAGTTGAAAGTGAGTTAGACAGTAATAAAGTAAATGAAAGCCGATAAAGGAATTGGTATTGGAGTGCGAGCAAAAATTGATGTCAGGCCTTATGTACGGCAGCAGACGAGCGAGAATTATGGTAGTAATCTAAACATCGCCTTTATTTCGCTAAATTTCAGAACCTCGTCAAAGAACTTCCACAGGCTTACATTCATACATTTCCATAGAATTTTTATCAAGCCTTTTTCTTTTTGTTCAGTATTGCATATTAGTGTTATACGTACCCATTTACAACGCCAGAACTCTGAAACAAGGCTTATTTGGAGACGAAAACACAAAAATTATTAAAATACTTTGATTTAGCACAATTTTTTCTACCAGCTCATACGCCTGTGGAGCATGGATAGAGCTCTTCTGGGTAAAGCAAAGCTGTAGTTTACTATGCAGTCGCAGTGTTTTGGCCTTCAATCAAATGTAATAAATTGTACAACGAGCATTACGGTATAAATCGTCGAGTCATAATAAATTATCATTATATATAGTAAACAAAAATCATCACCACTACATTTATCAAGAAACGATGGATCGTTGTTCAAAAATGACCATGTATACTGAATGCAATATCAGTTCTCGATATCACCCAATAATTTAGATTATTCATTTACTATTAAAGTTGGGATTTTGCAAAACTATAGAGGAGCATTTAATTCTATCGTTCTATGGCTTTTGGTTGTTATATATCCAGTTATCGATATTATAAGCATTATTCCTCGTTATAACCTTTGTCGCTGCACATGCTACTTATTTTGAGTATTGTATGTATTTCTCAGTTGGTTGACGTTAAGGCGATTTCATCTACCTCTCTCATGTTCCAAGAATTCAAAATGGCTCCAATCTGATCGTACAGGTGGTTGCAGTCGTCCATCAGTATACCACAAACGTGGTCGATCTCTACCTTGCAAGGATATCCTCTTCTACAGTCATCGCTTGTATGCACCACTATACTGAATATTACGAATCGTTTAAAGTGTGCATTTGCAAAGACGAGTCGAGTACTTTTGCATACGGAAACACTCTGTGCAATAAGCCGCAGATGTGCTTAGAAAAACTAGTCATTAGCACATACTTCCTGATCATTCGTTATTGTCACTCAACATTCACTTCTTCGAAAGTGTGTCATCGGCAGTGGTTACTGAGGAAATACGAGTCACTTTGACTTTGAAACTTCGATGAAAGCGATATCTTTGAACTTTCGGCCAATATTGCATGATATTGTGATAAATTACATAAAGAGGTCAATGATGAACAGATAATTGATAAATGGTCGTGAGAGGTGTTGTCAATCAAAATCTTATCCTACCTTTAGTGACGATACGAGGTATAGACTTCTACGTACTCTACATACACGACTTTGAGAACTGATTATAGTACAATATATCTGTGACGATCAAAAGAATCGTATCTAAAAAAGACGCACTCTTTCTCGGCATTATGCAAACTATTGGTCAGAAATACCTGTCTTCAAACAATTAATCTCAGTTCTTCCCTATCAGCACAGATATTCAAAAAACGTATTTTTTTTTTACTCCTCTTTGACGTTTTGGCAATTATTCGATAGCTTGAGTTTTGTAAATTTGAAGTGTGCATTTTGTTTCCAAACGGTTTCTATATTTTACTGAAGAAGTAAAAGCAGATTTTTATTCCACACATAGGCGGCTTCCGCTAAATACAGCTTTCATTCGGACTTCCAATAACTAGTCGTTAGCACAGATGTCAGTAATTTCATTTCAAATTCAGCTAGCCTTTATACCACTTCACTGCGATGTGATTAAATTTTTCTGTACAAAACGAAGCATGTGTATACAACAACGGAAAAGTTTCGACTTAAACCGGAATTCACTCAAAAGTTTATTAAGAAAATACAATGAAATTATATACGATTCAAAAAAGGAAGGCCTGCGATGTTACACATGTGTTAGAGAAATCGGTTCACTACCAAATTCTGAGTTATTAATCTTGCAGAGCTCTTAACAGAGAAGGGAGGTGGAATTGATGCACTTCTTCTCAACGTGATGAACGTGGCTACCAAAGCCCTCATGTCTTTGTTCAGAGCGACGTGGACGACACTATTGCACACACCTCAGGAAGAAAGTCGTATTAACTCTCTTAATAATATGTACCACTGCAAATCAAACCATTCCTCACCAGCGCAAAGCAATCCAACAATGTAGAATGGACCAAGGGCGTGGTAAATAGAGAAGCCAGTCACTCCGTACACACCAACTCCAACACTAGGAAGCGTAACAAATACCGAGGATATGAGGAGGATGGCAATACAGTTACGATTGGCCTAAATTTGAAAAATAAACAGTACTACTTCTTCAAAAGTACAAACATTTATTGGGCACCTGTTTGAAGTTTGTTTCTCCCGAGTTCAAAATTCCTTGAGATTGCGGTTTCTGCCAAATACCACGCATCTTCAAGAGCACAAAAGTCGTCAGAACAGTCACCGCAATACTCAGCACCTGATATATACTCTAGACTTCTACTGTTTTACTGCCTTTTTCGCAGTATTAAGCTGTTTCATATATACCTAAGAGAACTGAGTGGTGATCAAAAATGCGACCTCAGCCGAGGGTCGAACCGCGTTTCATCTATACCGGGACTCTCCCTCTCTCTCGTTCTCCTTTTCATTGCGCACTCTCGCCCCCGGTATGGATAAAATGCGGGTTCGACTCCCGTGTGAGGTAGTATTTTAATTCACCACTCAATTCTTTTTGGTATATATATATATATATATATATATATATAAATGCTGCATGAAAAAAATGAATGTATTCAATTGAAAAACTGATTTCGTTTATTGGATCAACAATTATAACAATAAACAAAAAAAATTCATTACAATTTCTCAAAATTGCCACCTTTGGCCTTTCAACAATTACGAAATTACTTTCGAAAATTTTCAATGGTGCTTGCACCACGTTTCCACGGTAGTTTCGTTCCAAGCCGCGTGTCAAACCCGTTTTAAGCGCGTCTACGCCAGTGTGGCGATTCCCACACAGAGTAACCCATTGGGATGAAGACCGGCGAGTTTTACGGCAAAACGTTCTTGCTCCAAAAGTCTGGAAACAACTCTTGAGAGATAACAATCGTAGATCTGCCCGATTGCGCAAGACAACAGTCCTGCTAGAGCGCAGATCTACCGCCGCCGAAGTGCTGAGTTCTCCATAGCTCTAGTAGTTCCCGTAAAACTTGTTGTTCATAGCTAACAGCGTTGATTGTGACGTTTCTTTGATGGAGACCAACTACATCTTTCCAGTGGCGAAAATACCAGCCTAGACCATTACAGAAGCTGGTTTTCTGATTACGACTCATGGTTTTTGGTAATGCAGACTTTGCTGACCCCTGTTGAAAAACTGACGTCGATACAGGCAAATGAAGAGTGGTTCAACAGTGAATACCTTTCTCCGTAGAAAGCACCTTTGATAAACGAGCTACAGCTATTGAACGAAATATTCGGCGAGCGACTGAAAGTCGTTTTTCGTTTGCCTTTTAGTCCAGAAAGTGAACACGAGCGATTTGTAACTGAGCAGCTTCAGCTTACTTTTGACAGTGTTTCGGACGCTCCACTGACTAATTACGAACTTCACGAACCATTTTTTGCATAAAACGCTCTGCGTTTTGTTGAACTTGGTAGCGAATCTTCTGAATGTTTTCCGGAGTAGACAAAGGGATTTAACAACTATTTCGAGGACCGTTTCCAATCCCTCCAGTCTCAGAAACGCTTTACTGCTCTGTGGAAACTTAATGGTTTATAAACAGTCAATTTTTATGATGTCGGCCGTTTTCATTTCCTTCTTGTGCAACTCAACTACAGCGATAAGTTAATTTCTATAACTCATACCTTGATCAAACCTGAAAATAGAAAAATAAATGAAATAATGGGTCAAGTTTGAAAGAAGAATTTAGTAAATTTATCAGCATCAATAGAAAAAATATTATATTAATCCTAAGATTAACATATAAGAAAACTATCAGTTTTTTGCACATTCTGTATATAATATATATAGTGCAAATTTTATGAATGTTTGAAGCCTACCTGAGGTTGGCACGCCAGGACTATGCACGCGTGTTTCGGAGATCTCGCCTTCTCGTCATTAGCCTGCATTGTAGCAAGAAGGCAGGCGTATGTGGTGATGGCACAGTGTGCAATATTACTGTGCCGCCACCACTTCTCAGTCGATGGATTTGACTGGTAGAACATCAGGTAAGGCTTTAAACATTCTTTAGAAAACTTATATTGAATGTTTATTGCGAGATCTCAAAAACAGTCGATGTATGGATCGCTTTTATATATATATATATATATATATATGCATATATATATATATATTTATTTATATTTATATTTGTACACGATTTTTAGACAACAGAGACTTACCATATTGCTGATTCCCCAATAGTAAGAAAATTCGTCACTTATGAAACATCCGGCTGATGGACAATTGGGAGCCTTCTCGAAGGGTGAGAAAATGAATTCCAGAAGGAGATCCACCACGGCTAAAACTAATCCAACTATCATGCAGAACGTTGCATATGGATATGAGGACAGCTTCCGAAACGCGACTGGAAAGTACAAAGCCTGAAAGATCTCGTGTTCAGCGTGATATTTATTTTCAATAAAAATATTACCAATATTCTCTCCATAGCAATAGACATGGTTAAGGTGAGGTTCATTTTCAGCTGAGCAGTGAAGGGAGCGCTGGCGATCATTACGTAGTATGGATTGAAGTCTAACTGGATTGGATTCCAAGAACAAAGAAGATAAATAGAGTATGGAAGGGCTGAAAAAGGATCACAGTCTAATATAGTCATCTATGTAAATATGTAACCGCTTTTTCAGTTTTTTTTTCCGAAAATCAAGCAGATTAACATACTTGCTACAGCGTGAATGAAGTCAGTGGTCGTCAAATACAGCACCAATAGCCGAGAAGGATTTTGGCGAAGGGTCTTCTCCCTCAATGGAATGTAAAGTTTTATTTAGCCATTTCTCTTTCTGTGCAGTATGTGATGAGAAAACATTGCAAGTGTAAGGAGTACTTCTTCATTGCCACGCTTACTTGATGAACAAGAAGAGAACGATCCCATTACAAAAAATCACAGCATGTTGAAGTAAAACAAGCACAATGTAGATGAAGAGATGAAAAATCATGGCGATCCCACTCGAAAATCTGAAGTTATCCAATACATCCGCCTAATAATTTTCATCATAAGAGCATATCTGGGAGATCTTCGGAAAGTTAATGTCGATTAGTACGCACTCACACTTCTCTATTATGACCTTTAACATTGTTATCGCGAAAATGGTGAGAACAATGTGTTGTTGGGTACTCGTTTGCAATGTTTAGTAAGAAGCTACAATGATATTACGAGAGATTCAAGAGGTTTTTTGCCTAAGTTTTAACTTATACAAAGCAAATTACCAGATTTAGATTTTTTTTATTTTTACTCCAATAACTTGAGTAGAGACATGCATTATTGTGGTAACAAAGACTTTACCAAGCAAAATATAAAGTGAAGCCTGCGTTCAAACCTGATTTGTAGTGCCAAATATTCTATGAACACAAACTACGGTGACGAAAAAATGCTAAAAGCTTGAGCTGATATAGAACCAGTGAGTAAGCCACTTCCTTGGGAGTGTCATAGTTATTCACGACAACATCAGTAATCGCATCCACATAAGTGAACTAAAAGAACGCATTTGGCGAGAATCATCTTCTTGACAGGACCAATGAGAGCAAAGCATAGAATGCGATAGAGGAACAAAGTTCAAAAGATGCGAATAAAGATTGAATAAACAGCAACCCGACACAAAGCATTCACTGAGTGTTTTAAAGTGAAGTCAAATGCATGAAAAACATGCGAAACACGTGCAAGGACACAACCGAGGATGGGATGTGCAATAAAATATGCTCGAGGCATAGCATTATGGTGGTCTACATTGTTTAAAAAGACTCATTATCTGTTGATTTTAACACGGAGGCGCCTTACAATAACCTTGGGGTCCATGCTTTAGCTCAAGAGGCCGAATTAAGGCTTACGTTCTTCACAGCATGTTTCTGTCAGGAGTTCGACCAAAACAATATCAAACAACTGGTTTTCAACGGTTGCCTATATTTTTTCAATAGCCAAGATATTTCAGGATTTGAAATATGCTTAGGAGAGATTTACAATGTCGATTAACACAAAAGAAAAGTAACAAATACTTTGAGGATCGTTATTTCTACCTTTTAAGCACAGTGTTGAAATCGGAAAATTTATGATTTGAATAATTACTAAAATTCTAGTAAAAAACACTGCCTAGCAAAAGAGGCCGCCGAAAATCGTGTATAGCAAGCTATGCACAAGGTCCGCCCTGTAATTAAAGTGTGCTTAAGTACGAATCTTATTCAAAATGCTTACATTCCAGTAGTTCTCACTTTGACCGTTGAAGTTGTGCTTGATTAGAATTATAGCATTTTTCCCTAAAAATTTGCTATATAAGCAATCATCCATCTCGTCGTAATGCATAAGCTATTGTAGTCTTATGGACACTTTTCTTTAAAGTTTAGCTGAAAAAGTCACAGCTTTAGGGAACAGAGCAGATGACTCCCTTTTAATTTGCTTTTCATACTTGAAAAAGCAAAACTTATTGATTTGTGGACAACTCTTACGTTGCCAAATCGACTAAGAGAAATTTTATTATCTGGTTCACTTACCTATTTTGACTCTTATACCTAAAAGAAATAGTTTCTTTTGTAAATTTTAGTAAAAGCCTCTCAGAAATGTAATGATGTGCGCTTGGCACTATTATCTTGATACGCCAACTAATTCTTTAAAATCTAGAGGCTCTACCTTTCCCAGACATATCCCATCATCCTATGTGATTTTGAGCTCCTTCTGTTGTTCTTGTAATGTTTAGTTTTCAGAGCACGCAACGGGCGGATGCTTCGCTAGTGACTGAATTTGTAACCACTGCTGAAGAAACAATATGATAGTCAAGCAGTAAAAGTTAACATTGCAAAGAGGCTATTCCAGCTAAAAAAAGCTCGACACTGGAAAAAAAACAAACAGAAAGTAAAGCCAGTGCAAGCAGTGGCTATCTTCTGGGAAGAAATGGCGTTTATTCGTATGGTGATGATCTTCGAGACCAAAGAAACGAACTCACTCCTTATGAACTATATGTACCAATAAGATGAGAACTACTTCATGCATGCTATTCGACTCACTTATTTCGAGGTAATTTGGCTATGAAAATAATTATTGCAGTAATCGTTCGTTGTGGAAATTCTTCTGGAATCATAGAAGAAGGCTATGACGCAGAAATATCTTTCACAATAAAGCTTTATGTTACAATTGATGATAACCTCATGAAATTGGCATTTTTTGGATTTCAGTGACGTGTTTTTGATATATATACACAGTGATATCTCTTTTAAACGCTTCTCGAGTTTCCTAGGATTGCGATTGCGATTATGGAAAAATCACTAAAAAATAGTGAAAAGTTTGTTTGATCGATATCTGATTAGCCTTCGTAAAAGAAGCATGCTCTGAATTTCTGAATAAAGTGGAGGAATTTGCTACGCTGAACTTATTCTGTCTTTCCACTTTTACTAAAGAATCAAAGGATTAAAAGTTAGGATTACTAAAGGATGAGCATTTCACTTTGATTATCTATCAAGCAAAGCTGAGAACCACGAGAGTATTTTAAGACACCTCTCCTTGCATTCACACAATGGCGGCAACGCTTTATTTTTTTGGGTTGCCCATGGAACAGCGCCTAATATCTTGATCCACTCTCTATAATCACTATGGAGGTCGTTCCTGTCACGAAGCTTCACATTTTGAAAGTTGCCCCCAATTTTGTCATATATTTCTCTCCGCACTCTAGAAAAAACTTGTGCTCTTCTCTTATCCTATGTATACACCATGCTTTTCTGGACACCCTCACATGTTTTGGTGCACACAGAATTCTGTGCAAGAAGGAAATATTCTCAATCAACTAAAACTCGGCATTTGAAGTTGTTGACCTTTCCAAACAGCAGTGCGACGTATACCTTGTGACATTGATATCTTCTCATTCCAAACAATACCCAAAACTCATTATAGCGGCTGAAATTTGGCGGAATAGAACGCAATTTATCGAGACGGAGGCATTTCTGCGCCTCTTCACAAGTCACACCTTCTTAGCCAAACACTTACATCAGCAGTAGTAGTTTCTCACTAAAATTGAGAAATTAAGGAAGAAATTGTTAGGACATCACTTTCTTACGAGCTGCGACTTTACATATGCATCGGATGAGATTTCAGTGATTATAACAAGCGTAGAGAGAAACAAACTTATGGGCGCCGAAGTAAGCCACAAGCAAGAAAATGACCCCTATAGAGGTCATATAGAGCACTGTCCCCTAGTAAAGATGCCCACCATAGAAATTATATCATTGCAAATGCGTTAAAGTGACATTACGACTCTGTGCAGGTAATTGAGATTGTGATGATATTGGTTAATAAAAATAATCCATTATCCCATGGCACATCTCTCCTCACTTGGGTGATGTTCACTATAGTTCTTGACATTTTTCATTCGTTTTTTTACTCAGTTCACTTTACTTTAATAGATCTTATAACGGCTTTCTATGAGGTCAGTGCATTTCGAATCTCTAGTTTTGTTTCCATCCTGTGACACTTTGTTTTCGATAACGTTCTAAACTTTGATCTCACTGGTTAATTCGACAACACTCACTGTATTTTGCCGAATTGATGTTTCAAAGAATTTATGTAGACACGATCATAAATGTAGCAGTGAATATTAGCGGCACTTTCTAAAGATGATTGCCCTAGCGTTTGCAAATCATCTTGAATCTGAACATTTGTTCTTTCTTAAGCGTAAATTTACTTTTTAGAATGTTTTAAATTACAGATCACTTTTAGGGCAGACTTCTGTTTATATTTTTATACTAAAGTTTTTGTTGTCATAATACTATTTGTCCGTGTTCAAGATATCAAATAAATAAGAAGAAAAGCTAATTTTGATACTTTACTTCGTATAAGTTAAATTTTACTTGTAAAGTAGCTAAAATATTTCAATAAAACTGCATAATGTTCTAGGAAAAATTCAAAACCAAGCAGAGATCTCATAAGTTTTCTGTGCTCTTGAACAAGTTCTACTGTTCATTTTTAGAATAAAATAACCAACATTACTCTGAAATCCTTCCTAGATCGTTGCTAACCGTTACGTTCTCAAGTAGTGTTATTAATGTATGTGAAATAAAACTATTGCTAACACCCCTAGTCTTTTCTACCATGTTGGATCGCTTTGCTTTGCAGAGTAGTAATGTGATTTGAATGGTATTATATTATTAAGAAATCATAACAACCTCTATTTGAGGTTTATGGAGGTGTCGAGTCGCGTGCACGAACTGTTGCACTAGCGACGCCCGTTTTGACACCACACCTTCTAGGTTGCAACGCATCCATCTGTCAGCAACCAACCGTCGACGGTTTGGCCCAGATAGTCGGCATCGACGTTGATCCTAGTCATGCTGACAAATATTCAGTATTGGATGATCAAGTAAAATTCTTTTTATTTAACCGCTTTTAGAGGCGGTATGATGTTAAAATAACTCAGTGATGTAGAAAGCGTATATGTCAAGCACACGATCTCGGATAGGGTGAAATGTGGGTTCGAGTCCCAGCTGACGCAAAAGTTATGCACATCACTCTATATCACAGGATCAAAGTCGTTGAGAACAACCACCGCAATATCCAGCACCTATATGCGAATATTTTCAAGACGTGTAAATGGTTATGAAAAAAGTTTACCATATTACATATTCCCAAATAGGAAGAAAACTCGTCACCTAGAGAACATCCAACGAATAGACGATTGGGAGTTTTGCCCAGCGGTGAGAGAGAGAGAGAGAGAGAGAGAGAGAGAGAGAGAGAGAGAGAGAGAATTCTACAACAAACAAGATGTAGTACAGCCAAAACCATTCCAACCATCAAGCAGAACGTTGTATATGGGTATGAGGACAGCTTCCCGAACATTATTGGAAAGGACAAAGCCTGAATGATCCCGTGCTTAGAGGAAGACCTATTTTTGTGAAGAATCTTACCAATATTCTCTCTGCTACAATAAATATGATTAAAATGAGATCAATTTTTGGTTGATCAATGAAAGGAGTGCTGGCAATCATTTTATAATACGGATCTAAGTCTGACTGTACTGCATTTCAAGAACATAAGATATAAAATACAGTTTAGAAGGGTGGAAAGAAAGTTGAGTAGTTATTCAACTACATATTAAACTAGCCGTTTTTCAGCGTTTCTTTTGAACATCAAAGCAGAGTGACTTCTTTGCTACGGCGTGAATGAAGTTGGTGGTTGTTAGATATAACACTGAGCGCTACGAGGAATCATAGAGAAGAGTCTTCTCCCTAAATGAAAAGTTAATCTTTCATTGAAACTTTCCTATAGCCCTGCAATATGTGTTCAGAAAATTATACACTCAAAGGAGAGCTGCTAACTTGTTGGCACGTCTACTTGGTGAACAAGAAGAGAACAACCATCACAAATAATCACAACATGCTGAAGAAGGACAAGTATGATGTAGGTGGACAGACGGGACATCATGAATCATCCGCTCAAAAACCTGAAGTTGCACAGTACTTACATCTGATATTTCTCAACATAAAAGAACATGTTTAGGAGATCTTGAAAAAGTTATCTTATAGTGGGTCGCGTTTGGTCTTTCACTATTTTTACAGCTCCCACCTTTGCCAAGAGGAAAGTAGAAATAACGTCATGTTGAGCAGTCGCAAACGATTTTTACTGAAGTGGAGCGCTAATATTGCGAAGAATTAAGCTGCTCCACACCTAAGTATCAATTAATAAGTACTGAAATCAGTTTACTCTGTGTTTTACTCCAGTAACTCAAACAGAGACAAGTATAATAATATTGTGGAAAAAAATTGAATCGGTATTTGATACATTTGAATTGACGCTGTAGTTGAGATCATACTGTTTAAAGCACTGTGGCCAAATTATGAACAGACTCTTATGGAAATGGAGTGCAGAAAGCAGACTCGGAAACGAAGAAAATTCACATTTTACAGGTGCTTAACACATCAGCAACGAATCTCGCTTAGATATACCACACATTTTCCGATGGCTAATTTTAGCCCAGGAGCCTGTGGCCAAGTTGTTAATAATGCTCAGCGCGACTCGACGCTGGATTGATTCTTCTTGATCCCGAACACTTTTCGGTAATCAATAACGGACGCCGCACGGAACAACCTCGTGATTGTTAGGAGATGCGATCAACTAGCATTTTGTAATGCCCAACAAGAAGACCAATCTTCAATAAAGCGATGAACGCGAGGATACGAATTATGTGCTGGAAGTACTACGACCCGCACAGTCAAAGAAAGGTGTGTACGGGCCCAATAAGGTGATAATGTGATCTAATTTTGGTCCATAAAGGCTGTCGTTGAAGACGGGAGGGGTCGGCGAGTGGTAGTGACGCAGTATATCAAGAAGTAAGGTTCAACTCTCCAACTCTTGTCACCAATCAACGAACGCCTTAGCTCGGGTACTTTCTAAATCTCAAGAAGATATAGTAAACCAGCATTCTGTGTTGCTCATAAAGGAGACGAAATCCTCAGGCAAAAGTCGAAACAGCACGCGAAATTTTTTGAAGAGAATGTATGCAAAGAAACGAATCGAGTTCTTTAAGTGCTGAGATCCGCATAAAAACAAATGTGATGGAGGGTCACGCAGAAAAGAACGGTTTTGATTGGATCTACATTTGATAAGCTATCTATTGACCACAAAAAGTTTAGGAAGAAATTTCTCTGCACAGAAATAAAGTAATTCAGAAAAAAAAGAGGCATCTTAAGGAGCCGCTCTTTCATCAATATGTTAAGTTTCCTTGCCTTTGGTTCAATAAAAACAGAAGCCTTTGATTCAGTGGAAACATAAGCGGTTATGGAGGCTCTGGATAACCAGGGCATCCCTAGTCGGTGCATAATGATCCTTCGTCAGCTTTTCAAAGAATTCACGACCAAAATATCTCCATTCGACAACAATATCACCATCGGCGTAAGAAGAAGGGTTTGACAGAGCGATATAATTTCGTCAAAATTATTTACTGCCACCCTTCAAAACGATAAAAGAGTGGGACGATATGGGAGGTTGACAATTAAACTATTTTCGTTGCTGATGATATCGTCCTCACAACACCAAGCATCAGCCAAGCGGAACGAATGTTGACCGATTTCGATAACGCCTGTGGAAAGGTAGGTCTTCAACTAAATCTAACGAAAACGATGTTCATGAGGAGTGGATGGGATGTGAATGAATCATTCACGCTTAACGGAATGAAAATCTCCGAATGCTCCAGTTATGTCTATCTAAGTCGGGAAATCAATATGATGAACGACTAGCTCCAGAGTTGAGCAGCAGGAAACGAGCGGCTTGGGGAACGTATAAGAGCATCGAAGATGAGTGAAAAGGGCAAGGAACATCTAATTCCGTGCTCACCTTTTCGACTCGACGATTATTCCTACCCTAACGTATGCAGCACAAACGTGGTCGCTAAGTAGACAGGAGCTCGAATCACTTGGCGTTATTGAACGAGCAGTCGACAGGTCATTGCTAGGAGTATCCCGAATCTCGCAATGAAAGAAAGAATCCGAAGTTCCGACCTACGTCAACGATCGAAAATTAGAGACGCCGTTCTAGACGGTATGATATCGAAAATAAGGTGGGCCGGGCACGTGATGCGCTTCAACGAGAATCGATGGACGAGACTGGAAAACCACCGCTCCGATGGTCCGACTTCTTCACGAAAGCTATAGAAGAAGATATGATGCTCAGCGAATTCCTAGAGCAAGGAGGACCCCTTGGGCTACTCTTGTACGCGATAGGGAAAAATGGAAGTGATGCTGGTACCCGCTCGAGTCACTCGACGATCAGCGTGACGACAGGTGATACAGGTGATGTTAAGTTTCTGTACTAGTGACAATGCGACCATGTATGGCACATCAAATCAGCAATTCTATTTTCCCATGCCGGAATATAGGAGCACATCGTAGGATGACCGACAGAAATATTGTTGCTAGGGTATCTTCTTCTGTTTAGCCGCTCCGAGGTGTTAATGATATTATTTATTGAATATCAGCGAAGTACATAACAATATAGTTGATAATGCAGCACGAATATTACAACAGTCGTGGTGGCTAACGTTTCGGCAAGGTTTGCCATCTTAGAGCCGCTTAGATGTTTTAGGTGACTGCCTTATCAGTCTTACATTATCATAGACTCCAAGTGGCAGGTCTTCAATGATTAATTGAACGACCAAAAACATCCAAGTGGCTCTGAAGATGGCGAACCTCGCCGAAACGTTAGCCACCACGACCGTTGTAATATTCGTGCTGCATTATTAACTGCATTGCTACGTGTTTCGCTGATATTCAATAAATAATATCATTAACACCTCGGAGCGGCTAAACAGAAGAAGATGCTGATTTATTAAAACTATGCCGAGGTTAATAGATAGTCGAACCTGGGATTTATTGTTGCTAGGGTGTTATTTGCCTCCACCATTTCGTCATTAGCTCACCCAGCAATTACCAAGCAACCTCGGTCTTCTTGCAAATTTCTTTCACCTTGTTTGCTCCGTCTCGCAGCTTTTTTCCTGTGCGGATCCTCTAACTTTTAGCGTCCAGTTCTCTTTTAGGCTTTTCCTTGAATGCAGAAAAATACTCCTCGCATTTACAAAAATTTCGTTACGACGGCCGGAATGTCTTGGGGGGTGTAGATCAGTGGCGTATCGCGCTACAACGAGCATCACAACCACTCAGCGACGCCACTCCCCTCTTGCCCTCTTTTTATACGATTTCTTGGAAAATTTAGGCAATCGTTTGTGTTATGTCTATTTAAGAGGTATCATGAATTCAGGGAGACAAACATATAACAGACATCATACACAACATATAAAACGCAGACATATAGAACCCATCATAAACTTTCCAGTCTTTCCTTTATTAATGGAAAAGAAAATGCGCTTACAAGCAAATCAGTTTATCATTATCAAAGCAAGAACATTTCTTGAGAACTCTTTGTGTTTCGTCTACGTACAACAGGTTACAGTAATGTGCAGCATCTACCTCTTTTCTTCTTCGTCGATCCACCTGGATTACTCGAGCGTTGTGTAATTGGATTATAAAAACGACTTGAGAAATAAACGGTCTTGCGTACTTGCATTTCCTGGATTTGATTTCTGAGCAATTTTTGACAAAGACATCACTGGTTGAGGTTCCTGGAAATTTGACTGTTTGAAGATTGTGTAGTTTTATTATTTTTATACTAATCAACCGAGCCGAAGACGATCTCAATGATGGCGAAAGTTGATTTTGCTCTAGTACAAGGTCAATCAGAAGCAAGTCTTACGCTGAAATAAGCAGGAATTAGGAAACCCTTTTCATATCTCAGTCGCAAAACCATTGTAAAAGTCGTGAAGAAGGATTTCTATCGCTTTCTCATTGGAAAAATCTGCTAACTTCTCCTAATCTCAAACTATCCTTACGCAACAGCTTTCCTAATTACTAGAAAATAAAGCACTCGCGTTAATCAATCCTTGAGGGATGTGTTACTCATTCGACTTTTATCATGCATCGTTAAAGGTGATTTGATGTATTGAATAGACAACCGATCTATGTAATGATTGATGGTGGCCTGCTGATCTACTAAGTGAGTGTTCTCGTCCCCCAAACAGATTTCGTATCATTTCCTCGACTGGGCGGACAGAGGGCTTAGTTGATACAAGATGGGAATTCAATTGGCAACCAGTCGAGTCAGTGCTACTTATCCTCCTAGACAAGTTAGAGAAGTCTGGTACCAATTTACCTACAGCGTTGGGATAGATGATTTGGTGAGCCATGAGTGCGAGATCCGACCATCAACGTTGCGTGCGATGCAGGGCATCTCTACCAATGCTCCACTTGGTTCGTTTCACACGTATCGACTGTCGTCCCGTTGACCGCCGAGTGACTCGAGCGGGTACCAGCAACACTTCCATTTTTCCCTATCGTGTGCAAGGCTAGCCCAGTGAGTCCTCCTCGCTCTAGGGATTCGCTGAGCATCATATCTTTCTTCTATATCTTTCGTGAAAAAATAGGACCAACAGGTCGACGGTCTTCCTGTAGAGCGCTTGATGTCCCGAGGAGTCCAGCCGGTAACGGCTCTTGTCCATCGGTTGTCGTTGAAGCGCATCACGTGTCCGGCCCACCTTGTAGAGCGGCGTTTTTGATCTTCGATCTTTGACGTAGGTCGAAACATCGGAACCTTTCTCTCATTTGCGAGATTCGGGATACTCCTAGCATTGACCTGTCGACTACGCGTTCAATAACTTTTTTATCTCGTTTACTCCACATAAATTATTATAATCATTACTGCTTTTAGACTAGTTTAGTGTTACATACACGCATCCACTGAGGTTTTCCATATCACTCAATATTTTTAGGTTTCTATCAGGTTAAAGTCAGAATCCACATTACTGTGGCGTATTCATGATTTTTGACGTTTTTCGACATTCCTCTCATGGTTTCCAGAAATTTTACTAGGTCCCAAAATTTGTATTTACTTATCTATTTTCTCTGCTAACATTGAAAAAGCATAATTCCATTGTTCCATACTGAGAGTAAAAACGTAAATAGTATATATCTTAGAATATCACAAAGTTGAATTATAAATTTCTTCCAATTCTACAGAACCAGACGCGTATATATCGATTCAGAATCTATATTGACATTTTGAGGAGTATAAATGAGTTGAATCTCACCCTGAGTAGAGGAAGAAAATTCTGTTACAATACAGTGTTTATCTGGCTAAATCAACCATACCTTCTTTTCAGTTGCTGCCTTGAGCACCGATTCACCAGGTTTTTCGGTTTTAGCTGCTTTTTCAGCTGACTTCCCTTCTCCTTCCTTCTTTTCGCCCGCTTCTTTATCTTTCTCGCCATCCTTACCTTCGCCACTCATTTTTTTCGCCTTTGATGGCGAAACTCCCTTCTCTTTATCATCCTTTTTATCACCCTCTTTTTTATCCTCTGCCGACTTTTTCTGAAAATTATACCATATGTGTAATCGAATATGTAATGAGTTTATCTATAGACTTACCTTGTGCTATACTTATGTACTTTTATGTACTTACCTTGTCTTTTTTCTTTTCCTTTCCTTCTCTGAAACAAAAAAATTTTGCTCCCTAATACATTTTGGATTTGAAATGAATTCATTTTCAGCAGAGAGAAGGTCACACCAGGTTTTACGCTCAAGCTACCGTAATTACGGTTCACGGCCATCTCTTTTACACAACAGATAACTCTTCATAGAAGAATGAGATGCATTCGACGAAAAATCGAACGTGACTAGAAGGGCATTGTGCAACTTTTAGCTGGGTCGGCTAAGTATGTGAAGTCGTCTGAGGTTATCTCGAGTTTTTCAACAACGTTCTCTAGATAGGTGCATGATTTGGATAAAATACACCTCTGTTCTAAACAAATTTAACCGCACATGCTCTTACTATATTTTTGAGAGAATTCAGATAACTTTAGAAGAAGTTCGACATATCTGAGCTAAAAGCTGTTTTACAATGTATTCAAAATTTGGGACAGCGTGTGCCAATTCAGCGGCTATGTTGACGGCGTGAGAACACCGTGTCACGGATTTCTAGTTGGTTTAGAAAAAGTTTTAGTAAACAAGCGAAATGCTGGTACTACTAGTGTTCTTACGATTTTGTTAAGACGAGCTTTGCATATGTGTAAATATCCAAGTGTATGAAGCTTGTCCCACAATCGAACATCACTTCCAACATGTTTACCCATGTTAACTATGAAGTTACGTCAACAAACACCAGTGTTCAAACTCAGTTGGTCTTATAGTGTAGGAAAAGGACATCACTCAGGCAAATCACTAGAATCGAGGCGCTCGAGACACTCAGAAACTTCCTTCACCTAAGCTAAGGCCGGCAAATTATGGTGACGCAAAAACAAATAATTCACGTATGATTCTCGTGATTATATAATCTACTGCAATCTAATACTAGCTTTTATTCTCTCGAAAATCATTGATTCAGATTTCAAAAATACCACGCAATCAGCAGCAAGCCAAATTCAGTTTGTCAGTGTTCATTACATGCCAAGGAGCACTATGAAGGCGAAGAACGAACGACTTTTGAGAATTGATCCGACTCTTTGGCAAGAAGAACTTTTTTGCTTTTTTAGGAAATTTTGATAAACGTTCGATAGACTCAATCTCGTAGATTCCAGCGCTGTGAATGGTGAATAAGAAACCCTTTAAATTGGGCTACAGCAGCTAAAAAATATCACGTCTCACCGTTGGCGTGGATTTTTTGCCCACTCAAGGTATGAGTACTATTTTTTGAACCGTTTCATGCTGGCGAGCTACAAATTTTCACCATGCTTTTATGGAAAAATTTCATCATTAAATTGCGGGTTTATCAAAGCCATTTAATGACTGCCGAGAGTTTGATGGAAGAGCTCTCTGGGAGCAAAAATCCAAGAAAGTGCAGGTGAATTCCAATGAATGCACGCCGTCTCCAATGGATTGCTCGGAATCTACTACTGCTCAGTAGAATGGAAACCGTCGTCGTAAGCTAACGGTCGATGAGCTACGTGAACTAGAGTGAGCGATGCTCCTTTAACTCTTCTATTAGTGTGCATATATTGACGACCACCAAAAAACAACCTACGATAAAGTTAACGAGGTTGTCTTGGGATTATTAGGTCTCCCACTAAGTTTCTGAGCTTGATCAAGAAAATAAAAAATTTTCCACAAAAAAATTCTTCCTTTGCCTATTTTGCGCAGAATTTTCTTGCGCATCGCTTGGTATATTTTTGCACATACTTTCCAACCATATAGTCGTCACGGGAACTTATTCGCACTTACTGCTTTACGAGTTCCAATTGGGGCACAATTCTCAAACTGCATTTGACATCATCAATCGCGCAAAAGGCCGCCAAGTTTTGGGTAGAACTAGAGCGTATGAATGGTTTATATAGTTTCGAAATGGAGATATTGATTTGGCCGATCAATCAAGATCCGGAAGACCGCGTGAAATTGATCGAGAAGCAATCATTAAAGCGATTGAAGAGGATTGGACTTTGTCAACCGGTGATTTGGTCGATGATTTCCAGTGTTGTCTGGAGAGTTGTCAGAATCGCATCCAGGCAGACGAAGAATACTTTAATAATGCTATCTGGTACTTTCGAATATTGAAATAATAAATTTTTAAATTTTTGGATCAAGTTCGGATACATAGTTGGACACCCATTGGCTACACTTGCATTACAATTTGATTGTATTTGGTATTCAAAGCAAAAAGATTGCTTAACAATTGCGTCACTATACACATACTAATCATAGAATTTTGAGACATACAAAGATGTATATTTTTATGTATAAAATCCATTCCGCCTACTTTGATGAGTCGCCACCTGATAAATCGCTTATTTCAACATCGTCGTAGCCTTTTTTCTTCAACGGTTTCCCTTTTTCGCCGTCTTTTGCGAGATCTTCAATATTCATGCTAAAATATAGAGTTATAAAAGCTAAAAGCCAAAAGCTAAAAGCCGAAGAAGGCCTTGCCTCTAAAGAGTTGGAAAGTGGACCGCGATAATCGACTTAATAGGGTTTGGTGATGATATCAACAAAGCTCGAATTAATACTGTAAGAATATGGAGAAGATTCCGTTTTCTGATCTTCTTTACAGATTTCTGTGTTTGCGTTGCTGGGAGAATAATTTGATGAGACATCTGACTGGTTTGTAGTTACCGTTTGAAAAAAGAAAGGTTTTGTTTTGCATTTGTTTTGAGAAACGCCACAGAATAGCCAATTTGTGGCTGCAGATCGTCTCTGTTGACGGATGATCACTGACTGCACCAACAGTGTTGGCCATTACTAATAAAGAGCAAGAGCTTTGATGGCATAGTGGATAGCAAGGAAGTTCGCGTAATCGTATATTTCAAGGCTGCGTGAGGTTTTAATTCTTGGAGCTGTCCCGGCATTTTTATGATTGTGTATCAAATCATAGTCATAAACACCAATTGCTTTCGTGCCATTTTCATCGACCAGTCGGTCGAATTATCCCAGAAATTGTTGTATCAATTGATTCACCGATATACTTAAGGATTTGTATTACAAAACAACAAAACACAGGAGCTGAGCTCTCCCTGACCGAACCAGAACCTTTTGCGAGATGCGAAAGAGAATCCTGCTCGTCTTCCAGTCACGATGGAGCCGAAAATGAAAATTGACACATCTTCAGCTCTCCAGTGAGCTCAGCTACATGAACCACACTATGACAGTTTGAGACAAGGAAACGATTGAAAGGAAGTGGAGTGGCTAGCACGGCAGTCCTACACCAATCATTCATTTATTAAAGGATCGCTTACCTTATGGCTGCTTAAACGGAGAAGAAATTGAATAAAATGAAACTTACCCTCTCTGGTGCTTAGCAGCATAATCATTAGGCATACTCTAATTTCTTATCACACAAAAACACGATATCTGAAGCAAACCACACCTTGCTTGCATCACTTTACCTGATTATACACACAGATGAGTTGTGCGATTTTTGGGACGGAAAATCTGTCTCACTTACTCGTTTAATGTTATGTGAGCTTTTCCAATAAGAATAACAAGGCTGTTTATTGACTAGCACCCATAAAAACTCTTGAGAAGTTTGACATGAGTACATGAATTACCTATTAAAGGGTCAGCATTCCTACCACCTCTATCAGACAACAGAATTTTGTGATCATTTAAGAGAAAACGATGGACGAGAGCCGTAACCGACTGGACTTTGGGATATCAGCGCTCTATAGGAAGACCACCGACCCGATGGTCTGATTTCTTCATGAAAAGGCTAGAAGAAAGATATGATGCTCGACGAGTTCCTAGAGCAAGGAGGACACACTGGGCTACTCCTGCACGCGATAGGGAAAAATGGAAGTGTTGCTGGTGCACGCTCGAGTCACTTGACGATCAACGAGACGACAGGTGATTTAGGCGATGGCAAAATTCCAACTATTGTAATTATTATATTCTGCTTGAAAACTTTTGCGGAGATTTTTTTTTTGTAACATCGCAAATAGGCTCAACGGAAAGTTTGTACACGCAGCTAGAGATAAGAGATCTTTCACTGTGCTTTACGTTGATAAGTTCTTGTGGCTTTTTTATTTCGCTAGTACAATTACTTTTAGGCACATTGATTCTTTGACGAAGTTGCCGCAATCTCCATGAAAAACTCCGTCCGCTGGCAGCTTCTCACAAGAAAATCGATAGCGCCCCGAGGCTAAAATTTCATCATTGCCAAGTCTTTACGCTCAAAAAACCCAGCTATGCCGTCGTGAAATCCACTGTTGCTGAATCCTCCACCCGCATCAGTTTCTTGGATTTTCCTTGTCAGTTAGTTGACAATGAGACTGAAGTCTTCAATGCAGAAGCACTAGATGTGTCATGAATAATTCGCTGCGCTCGAATCGCGAGAGACTAAGAAGGGAGTTCTTTGAAAAGGTTTGTCGAATCGCGTGAAAGTTAGTTTCATCCAAAGTTTCTTCTCATACCTGCTTACCATTTATTTTAGCCAAAAGCACCTTCTGGTGAACAGTTATGGAGCAATTTACTTCAACAAAAAATTCCTGATAGCCAAAAGTTGGCCTTCCAGCAGCTTACACGAGAACTGTTAGAAGGTCGAAAAACTTTACATAGTGAGTTTCTTGGAAGGTAAATACTTATGTTTTTGAGCCCTACAAGATTTCACTGAATGACATGTGATTGAGGAGAAACCTACTTCTTCTATACAAAAACTTTTTTATCAGTTGGGGGGTTCGAGTTAGAATGAACCTTTACATGAGTTGATAGGTAAAATATACTGCATTCATTATACAACCTTAGTCTTCAGCTTACATCATCAAGTCCCCTACCAAGGTTGTTCCTCTATCAAAGTGTTTGTATCGCTTCAGTCCGTATAGAAATTAATATTTTAATTTTATATTCGATCTACTCATTTACTAGATAGTGAAAAATTTAGCAACTTCACCACTGATGTGTGGTTTTTCAGAGTTATGGAAATATGTTGTTTTGTTCCTAATGATCGGTATTGTGTCGACGGTAATCGTATACTTTCTCACTTGCTGGGTGGATTATCTCGAAACGATAGAGACCAAGTACATTATCCGAGCCGAGATTTACTCTTCAGGTCTGTCGACAAACCGTGACGCTTTTCAGCTAAACTTATTTCGTTGTCAGTGAAGCAACTTTGTTCTATGAGAAAAATCTGATCTAGTCGATTAGTGATATAGTGAGCAGTGGGAGAATAACCAGGCTCAAATAAGCATACGTTTCTCAAAGAAATATCTGCAGTTGTGATGGATCTTTAATACTGACTCATCAATTTTCTCAAATTCTCGCATGTCGGACTTGAGCACACGTTCTGTTTGTTCAGACACAACATAAACATAGAAAAAGATAGGGCAGAAAGTTGAAAGAGAACTTCATGGACAGAATGAAGGAAGCAATGTGGATCCATATTAACCTGTCAAAGAGCTCAAGTTTTGAAAACTAAATATCTTAACAGTGCCTATCACCCTTTGAGAATCAATTAATCATGGATTTAGTAGTCACTGCTCAAAATCGGTATTTGCCATCACCTAAGTTTGGACGCGTAAAACTAATTTGTCGAGACTGCTTCTCTAATCTTCATTTTACAAATTATTGAAAAGGTTTCAAAAAGGACTTAAAGGGCTCAAAAATGGCATAGATGTTGTGTCGTAAGTGCACAGGCGGGTACGCGTAATGTTCAAGGGTTTAATAAAAGTTGCTTTCAGTCGCTTTGAAAGGGAGGCACTCAGTGAAACGTCTAACTGGTTAAATGCTCTTTTTCAATTTTTTGAAAGGTGAATAACTAAAAATTTCAGCAACGCGAATAATCCACATTCAAGAAAATTGTTCATTCTCAATATGCTATATGGAAATCAAGTACATTCATAAGCTCAAGCTCAACTAATTTCCAGCGTTTCTTGCAACTCTGCGTGACTTAATTGTGCCGACATGTGCAGCTTTCTTTTTTCCTCTCACAAAGTCCCCGACTCGGATCGATCCTCACTGATGGCGGCAGACTCAGGGTATTAGCCGTTCCTGTTGGTGGACATCGACCAGCTGATGTTGGCAGCGCATTGCTGTCAAAGTCGCCAAAAGAGATTTTTTTTTCTACAAATCTTTAGGCTTGGTAGGCACTTAGTAAGAGGTCTCAAAATCTAGGAGCTGAGTTTGTCTAACCCTTAAAAATAATCAGTTCTTCGTCAGCTAGAAATTGTGAAATACTCATAATTTTTTCCTATAAAAATTGGCGTTCCTCGTCGCAATCCAACTCGTTCTCTTCAGCCACTTTTACGTTGTTTCTTTTCGGCTACTATCAGCTGATCATATTTCGTTTCAGTTGTGCACCATACTTTAACACGATGGAATCTCAGCAATTCTGTATGTGAGTTTTTTGTCAACTTACATCGAAAAACAAGCACAAGTTCTGGACTTCATAACAGTAACCTCTTGGTCATCAATGTCGCGAGTCGTGACACTATCAGTTGTACTTGTTATATTCATTACTGATTATATTTACAACTTACGACTAAGGTAAATTTCTGCCCTTACTGTTTGATTTGAATTCCCTTAGTGCATGATCGGCTACACTTCGAGCTAATAAAATCCTGAATATCCACGCATATTAGAGCTAAGCGAACTTCTTGAGCCTAACACTTAAGAAACAAGCGGCGAACTCACCAAATTCCAATAATGTAGATAGCACCGTTTCGTGCACTTGAAACAGTTCTCTAGTGTCGTCTAAGAGTTCGAGTAGTAACTAATTGTTCACCCAGTGATTTCTCCTATTATCTTTGTTGCCATAATCTTTTCTGACATGGGGGTTTTTTCTGAACCTGAATCACGTCTTAAAGGGGTCGACTTTCTAGGAAAATTGATCTAATAATCTATGAATTTCGGAAAGTACAAAAGGCGTTGTTGTGACTACCTCAGAAAGCTGGGCAATAAAATAGATTAATCGTCCGTGGACCAACAACAGTATTCCACTCATGATCCTGTCATCTCGTACATTGGCTTAGATAGAATTCAACAAAAGCATGCCTTAATTGAAAAGAAGTATGGTACATTTGATTCTGTGCAAAAGCAACGAATCCAGTATGGTAAACGTTCGGCTTGCAGACGGCATGAATATCTTTTCCCGGTAGCATTTACTTTTTCCAAGTTTTCATAATGATAGGAGTACCAAGTGACATTTTTGAGGAAATCAATAGCAAGATAACTTAACACAGAGGAAATGCTCAAGATTTCACTTGCCACATACGTTTATCAATATCTAATTTAGACTCATTTGAGCTAATGTTTCCATAATCCTTCATTCGATTAAAGATCGTTGTCTGGTTCTTTAAGCCAGAAATCTGATAATCAACGAATTTTACAAGGGATATCAAAGTGGGCACGATGCCATTACCGGCATTATGCAGGTTGAATCAAATCGAGATTGATAGACGAATGCGTAATTTACGACTGCAGAAGTTTTTCGTTGAGTTACTTCATTCATCAGTGGCCAAGTCTCTCGCATTGTGAAATCTGCGGTTATGGTGATGCCGCTTTTTGATGCTTGTTCTCCGGTGAAATGTACAATAAAAATAGATTTTGAATCAAAACGACACTCTATTCACGTGTTTATGTGAATATCGACGGCATATGGCGATTCAAAAGTAATGGAAAGTACTGGACCAGCTATCATTTTGGTGTCGCCATAAACATACTTGTAAGAGAGTCAGACGTCCTCTCCAATTAAAATCCATTCGTACCAGCTCTGTGGCGACAGTCCGACAATTTAACCTTCGCGACAATTTTCAGTCAATAAAAAAAATCTTTATCATGTAAATGATGATTATTCTAATTCACTAATTACCACGAATTACCGCTCAGGAGTGGCTAACCAAATATTGCCACTGAGTGGGATTTATGCAAATTTTTGAGAGCCTTTCGGAAACAATGATGAAATCCAGGAAGAATGGGAGCCTATCCTTGAAGCCATAAGGAATGGCGATGTGACAAGTTCAGCTTCGAGGTTTCATGGTGATCAGGCGGCTATTACACATTGTTGGAGATAAGCATGCTAGTGGCCTCTCGCTTAGCACATTTTTTAGCTATAGAAGCTACAAAAAATCTCATTTTTTCAATGACCTGTACCTTTGATGCTCCAGATTCCCATACCATTTAAGAGTACCATCTAAATTCCTGATGTACTATAATCGATGTTTTGTAGGGCATTTAAGTTTGAAACTTCAAATTGTATGATCAGCCTCACATCGAGCATCGCTAATCACTTGGCCATCGCCATTCCTTCTTCCCATATCTGGTATTATTGTTTATAAATTTATAGACAATTTCTTCCATTCATGTCACTGTGAACATAAATGGCTAATGAATTTTCACTGTGTGTTTTTTGATTCATGAGTTGCTTTAATTTCGAGATTGCAGACGCGCCAGTTTGTCTGGGAGTGCCAGTGCGAAAACTGGGCGAGCCTCCGTCTCGAATCATTGAGACTTGCGCTCGACTTGTCACTATCATCTCCATTGTCATGCTTGCAAAGGTGAGAGCTCCAGCCAAGTTTTGGGTTAATTCCACAAAATTCAAGAGCCTCAGAAAAGTGGATCGCAAGATACAAACAAAGAGTTGTCTTCAGATCAAGGAGAAGTGGACGATACCATCTGATATGATATGATTACCTTCTGGTGTTGAAGACATCTTATAAACTGATATTTTAACGCGTCCTCAATTTATTAAGTAATTTTGAAGACTGGTTTTCTATATAACCCGGAGTTTGTTTGTAAATCAAAGTAGCGTCTTTGTTGAGCTCACGTGTGGTTGGCATCCGTTATCGTTGTTCGATGGGTGAAGTTTTGACGACTTCGCTTCGTTTAAGCCTTAACGTATTTTATGTAGCGTTATTCCCATAAATCGGTGGAATATCAATAATAGCAATGAAGATCTATAGTGATAATGCCACCTTGCTAGAGAAAAATTACTCGCAGCTCTCTAAGATGTGAGCCTAGCAGCGCAATTCGCTTGGAATGACAAGTAAAGCCACCGAGATAAAACAAATTATCGGGGCCAGTCGCTAGTTCTCCTGTGATGTGAGACATTCGTCTTTTCAGATCGATTTTGGATATTTAAATTTATCTAAAGCGCAGCAAGATATTTCATTGGTTTAGCAGAGCCGCGGTGTGCTCAAAAGTCAAAATCGAAACTTTTGTAGTTTGAGGCTATCACCGTTAAGCACACTAAAATCACTTTCTTACAACATCTTCACCAAAAGGATCTCACAATGGTCATAGAAGTAAAGTTGGAGGTTCCGAACTGTGGAAGCCAGCGCCTTTTTAGAAAACATTTTGCTAAAAAGACGGTGAGCCTAAACAATCATAGAAGGTGCCTTTTGTGTCATGATGTCGAGAAACACGTGAGACGATAACGTGATAAGTCTTGAGACCAGCGCTAAGTGTTGAACGTGACAATAATACTCTACATTTTCAAAGCTCAGATTTCATCGTAAAGAAGACTAAAATACCTCAAGCAACAGCTAAATACATACGAAAATCTGCTGACCTTCGTGGATGCGTAGAAGCGATTTGAATGCAAAAATGAGATGTACACGAACTATGTGATATTTTGTCGTGTACGGCCAAATGAAGGAAATAGCTTCATTGGGAAAATATAATGATCACCAGGAAACAGCAACCAACCGAGTAACCTTACGCCTCAGAGATGATTTGAACTCCTGTCTATGTCTCTAACTGATTGGTGGGACGTTAACTGGCTAGGTAATTGTCGGTACTGTATGCATTGCTTTGAAATAGAGATCTTATATCATTGTCGGTGATGTGGTCTTTTGCACTGCAAAATGCAAAAAATATAGTGATGTACATCTTCTCTCCGATGCCACTTGTTTGAGGAACATTCAGTGATTTCAGGGAATTCGATTGGGTTGGAAAATCTGGCACATGCGGCATACGACGGTGAACACTGAAGAGTTAGAGAACGATCCCATTAAAGTGCTGTCGGAGACGCTGCAGAAGGATTTCCTCAGCCATATTGCCGACTCTGGACTAGCGTTCTAAACTCTTGTATCTTTATTCAGAACATTGTAGTTGGTAGATTTGGTCACTTGAAGAATAATCTTATAGAAAATAAAAACGACGCTATATTAAGTTGGTGCAAATGTGACTGCGATTTATCCATTGCTCAAATCTACCGTTTATTTACGAAATCTACCAAAAAACCAAAATTACCTCAAAATGGAGTCAGAAACCGCAGTTACTTTTGCACCTGCTCGCTGACTAGGATTTGAATGTGAATGTGTCCTTATATCTCACTAAGACTGAACGACACAAGAGATTCTCAACTCACATCCTGTTTTTAAGAGCTTAATCCTTTTCATGTGAGATACATCGATCTTTGTTCATTATGTGAAGCCAAAAATGCGCAATAATCATTAGGATACGGTCTACGTATTACGGTGTCATTAATTGATAACTTTATGCTGCTGAAATTGTTGTTATTGACTCCATTCATTGAACAATTTGATGAGGATCACTTCAAAGTAGATGATGTGAATGAGAAGTTACGAAACTTTATGAGAGGCTGTATGTAGTTAGTATTGAGTTGTATAGTTGCTTTTTGCATTTATTATAGAATGGCCAGTGTATTATACGGTTCAGTATCTTTCGGGTGGTAAAATTTTAGAAAATCGGCAAGTGGTCTGTGTTTGGCACTTACAGTAACACTTGAATATTCGTTAAACGTCACAGAGGGAACAATTCTTAGTTATACCATATCAGGCAGTGCTTCCATTTGAGGATGAACTCTAGAAAGATGTCAAAGTTTTCCTTCGTCAATAGGAAGAGAATAATAACCATGGATGTAAAACGGATTTTATCGAACTTTTACCATGAAAGGGCAGTTACAGAAAAAAAGAAATGGTTTGGTTACGGATCTAAAGTGGTTCCGATCTCGATGACCGAAATATCGAGATTTTGTCGCTGGAAGAAAATCGAAAAAGAAAAGCCGTGAAGAATGCACAGGAAGTGAGCGCAAACGGAAGTATGTAACAGAAAACAGCTTCTACAATGAATTTTTTTTATTGCGACATATCGACAGAAGGCTTTCCTGTGGTAGATTGTCGTCAAACAGACGCTGATCTTGTCCGACCACAAAGAATAGTGACGAACGAAGATGAAAACTGGCTAGGATTACCAGCGGAAAGAAAAGTTGTGTCTGATGGTACCAAAAAAATGTTGAACGCAAATCGGACGCCATAGCAGCATATTGTTAACAAAATCTCACAGAAGACGCTTTTTCATAAGAAAGGCAGTTTCCATCTAAGAACGTGTACTTACCAAAAATAAATTGTGCGAATTTTTCACAAAAAAAAACTGTACTTACCAACAAGCAATTCTTTCCTGAAGCTAAACTTATGCATTCCACGAGAGGCTAGCATATTCGGGAGATAAAGATTGTTCTGACTAAATTAACGCTCTGCTCAATGCAATACATCGTCTTCTCAAGCACTCACTTCAGTGATTTTCTCGACTTACTTTTTGGATGTACTGACAAATTTTTTATACCAAAAATTTGTTTATACCGCAATATTTAATTTGAACAATATTGCTATGAGTTATTTCTTCTCGCTAATTTTAGAAAAAAAGTCAAAAACAACAGCGAATTCTTAATGGAAACCTATGGCTTTATTCCGACCTATTTCAAACGTAAAAATCAAAATTTCATTTATACTAGTAGAATGACTGGAACAAAATATTTCATAGTTTGTAATCATAGAAAGGTTTTCAGAGCTGTTGAAAGCACTGAAATAACGACAGGACTCGTTAATCTGGTAATTTTGCTCCTTTTATGAATTGCTCATTAATATCTCTTCGCCGTATAAACCCCTTTGTTAGGTTACGTGTCTTCCTTTTGTGTTGGAACTTTGAAGATTTCATAAAGAATAAGTAGCGCAACTGTGGTGATGATATCAATTACGAGCAAAGCGTTCGACCTCGTTCTGGGCCCACCAGGTAATCCATTGCCTGTGCGGTTTGAAGAAACTAGGTACCAGACTTGTCTGAGCTTGGCTCACTGCAGCCCAAGTGGAAGCGATCTAGATGTCTACCTCTATATAATAAGACTCGACTCTATGAGAATCCAACGGCATTCACAAAGAAAACGAGAGATCTCCAACCTGCTACAGTACTTGTAAATTTGAACATTACGGAGATGAAAGATACAAATCGAACGCTAGAAGCTCTGGAGATCGCAAAACATTTAGTGCCGCGTCATGGAAAAATTATGCAATCAGCTTAATTTGACAAAAACCATTTAAGTAGAGCACACAAATAAAACTACTATAGAAAAATGTTTGTCCGTGGATTTTATGCGTATTGTATCGTATTTAGAAAGGTGCTGGAGACCTATGCACTCGCCCTGATTCCGTCTTGCAGACTTCCAATCGCACGTGCGAGTCCCTCGTCATGTGTTCCGTCTGGCCGTCAACCGTCGACGTGTCGTGATAGAGTTTTGTCAGTCGAAGTGCCGGTGTTCGTCGCTGAAACAATGTTTTGTGTTGTTTTTTGTCTTGTTCAGTTCGTTCGCAATAAAATCGGTTCAGTGTCGTCTTCTCGCCAATTAAATGTCGTCTTTATTACAGTTTACTATGAAAAAACACGCCTTGATTTACGACGGTGTGTAAGATTTTCCCACGATAGCTGATAACAAGGAAAGAAAAAAAGAGAAAGCGGTATTTTGACAGAGACAAATTACTAGTGACGAAAATTTGAACAGATGACGAGCATTTCTTTCAATGCTAACGTAACACGACCTTCGAGTAAAGCAGAATTGATCTCTAATTCGAGTGATCATACTCTGTGCGCTAACTACTTTGACCAGACCACTCAGTAAATCGATAGGATGATCCAGAATTCATCGGATTGGTTGCTTTGGATACCTTTCTCAACAGATTGCAACTTTTACATCCGAAACCATGACGACTCGTATATCCTGTAGATTATCTTTCCGTGAACTTCGAAGACTCTCCTAGATTTTTTCCCTACCAAGGTAATTATTCATCGTTCCGAGACAGAAGTGGTCTTTCCGTAGTTTGCGATAATTTGACCATAAGAAGGGCATTTCAAAAGTTCAGAACTTTTAAGACTTCTAGAATAGACTTTAATTTGTCGCATTAGCCTCTTGTGTAATTTTCATATAATGTCCTTTCAAAGTAAAGTTCTTTCCAAGACCGACTGTCTATTAACCTCGGCATGCTTCAATATAATTACTGTTTTTCTTCTTTAAGCAAAACACGAGGTGTTATAATAAAATTTATTCACAGCTGACGTTTCGGCAGTTCGCCTTCTTCAGAGCCGCTTTTTATATGTGTTCCACTGAATGATTCAAATAAATTTTATTATAACACCTCGTGTTTTGCTTAAAGAAGAAAAACAGTAAAGTTCTTTTTTTTCCAACAAAAGATTAGCAATTGCAAAATCACAACTTTATCACCACAGAATAGTGCACCTTATATCTTTTAGGCGAAAATTTGTGAAATCTGATAGTTTATGTTGCTATTAAAGAAAATCACTATGAGCTGAGATGTATGGGTACAAACTTGAACCTGCCATTATCTTCTTATCACACGACCCCTGTAGAGATCACGTTGCTACGTTACTGCAAAAGGGCCTAGAATTTGTAGAGAAATTGTCTGTGATGACTCTTCATAGCGGTCTCGTACATAACAGAAGACGCCCGTCTCATTAGAAGCACTTAGAAAGACCGCTGCCACAGGCAGCAATATTTTACGGGCATCCTCAGCAGTAAACAAACATTTGAAATAGCGGTGTGCTGATAAGGACCAAGCTTTTGGCAAACAAAAGTAGACCTTGGCTTTACTCTCAGATGAGCGAAATGTACCCTTTAACACAAAAGGGGAAAATAAGGCTTAACAAAAAGTCTGTAGAAATCTGTCGAGGTTCTCTCACGTGGTCTTTGTATCAGTTGAATGGAGGCAATGTGGCCTGATTTTCAGAAAAAAGAATAAGTTGGAAAACTAGCCATATTTTAACTATTTCTGCATGTAGCAACTGTCTTCCTCTTATATTAAAATTCACTTATGTTTGCGGACATTTACAGAAGATCAAGTTTCTCAACTATGTGAGGAATTGATGAAAAGTAGCAGTTAAACAAGCAATCGTTCAAAACGTTGAACAAAGACGGGGTCAAAAGGTTTGTGTACTTAAGGAGTTATATGCCAATGGCAGTATCATTCTCATTATAATTTCTCGGATTTAGTGGCCAATAGCAAAATGGGATATAGTGGTCGAGGTGCTATCAACAGTGGATACGATCTGGATGACCGGCGCTATCTGGCGCTATCTGGTGCCGCTCACTGAGCGGCTCTTTTTGGCCTTAGAAAAACCTACAATTATCTTGTCATCTATCATGTCCTAATCAGATTCCGTACACCTTATTTACCGTATCATACCCTTCCATAGCATATTTATAACACAAAAAAGAGCCTATGATATAATGACAGCGATTTGTGAAATATTAACCACATCTAGATAAATCGATCTATACAAATTTATTTCAAATAAAGCCACAAAAACATCATCGCAAAGATAGTTGGATAGGTGATACGAGTCAAGGCAGCTGTACCTTTTGACTAATAATACTGAACATCCAGTAGGAAATAATTAGTGTCATTTTCAAGTCTCCCATCTGAGTTAGTAAATGGTACACCGTCATCACAAAGCAACACGGTCCCTGGCTCAAGAGACGCGACGCGGAGTGTTTAATGTCTCCTTCGTTTTGCGCTTAATTGATAGCTGTGAAAAGGTGCGAAATCGGGCCACGATGACCGTAAAAAACTGCCAGAGCGACTCGAAATGGACGATTATTTATTAGCACACAAAGCGACGTCTGTAAGACATCATCATCGTTGGCGGTCGCAAGCGCATAAAGAAAAACCACCCCGTGAACGTGACTCCAAAGGAAATACAGTTGACCACCACCGATAACATTGATTTCTCGTCTAAAATTTGTTTTACCAAAAACAGTGAGCACTCCAGATCTGAATGGAGGTGCCTATTAACTAAGATATGTTTTGCTCTGAACGAGAATTCTGTATGATTGCCGCAAAAGGAACTCTAGACCTCCGACTGGTGGGCTTGCATAGGATAAATGAATTTTCTATATTTAAACAATAGCTATCCCCTAAAGAGCAGTTTTCGCTTAGCAGTCAGTCAATGTGTTGGTTTTTCGCACTCTCAACTGCCTATGCGACAGTAATTCGGAGTTTCTTACGTTACCGTAACCTTTACGATTCCGCTAAAATGGTGACGTTGCTTTTTACGAGCATCGAATGATGCCTTGATTTGCACTGTGTATTCGCGTCCAATGGGTCGTAAGTTAGCGCAGCTAAACGCTCACGAAAGAGTTGAGCAGATTGTGGAGACGACATGGAACAATGAGTTACTGCGCGACGGTACAAGTGGTGTGACCAAAATCGCCTAAGTTCACGATCCGCTTCACCTAAATGCACTTCTTCCACATTCAATTGCCCGAACAGCATTCAGTTCAATAGCTGGAACAAATATATTCTCAACGCACATCGGATGCGATATTGTTAGTCAGGCACGTGAGATATCGACTGCGGAAAACGGGAAAAAGTTTGACAGTAGAGATGATAAGAAAAATTCTGTCTGCTGCTTGCCGCAACTGGTCTAGTCCAAATCAAGCTATTGATGCGATAGAACGTTCTTTCTTACTTGACTCGACAAATTATGTAGCACAAAATTATTTACGTAAATTGCACGTGAAAATTGCTTTCCGGCGCCGAAAAATTTGTGCCAATTGATTCCGCTCTTTATTGACAAGTAGTTCAGGATCGACTCTATAGTGCATCTCCCGCAGTTTGGTCGTAAATTTGTCAGGTAATGATGAGGTAATAAAGATGTGCGCATAGGTATGGGCAAGGTGCGATAGGAAGATAAGCGCCAAGGACACATGCACCATTTGTCAGCAGAATATCGGGCGAAGACCCCCCTCGGCGACTACGACGGCTCTTCGCCATCGCCGACGCCAACAGCATATTGCAGAGAGGCACTGCGTACGACCACAAGATGGAGACAAACATAGGGTTAGAGAGGAGTTGTTCACCTTACAAATGAGAAGCCAGGATCACCAAGATCACTGATGACTGATCAAGTATTGTAATGTAATTGTGGTCTAACCTAGAATGTTGTATTCGGACATACAACTTATAGTATTTATTACTTGGAAAAAGAAGTGAACAGAAACCTATGGTGACATTGAAAAAGGCACAAAATATACATTTACCGAATACCAGTACAGATGAGAGGCAAGAAAACGAAGAATCCATCGAAGGCAGCAAATAGCGATTTTGTGGAAAATCCTGCATTAGGTCATAGTACAATCGTAATTTAATCAATAAAACTCGATTGATAATAAGTAACCAATCCAACACATATTATATACATAAGCAACAACTTATTCCTATGACATAGCTGAAGAAGGAAAAGACGACAAAAGAAGTGGTGACGTCGTCATGAACATCGGTAATGGTGGTGGCATTGGAAACAGTGGTCGCTAAATGCAATGTGGTATGTCATGAGACTGAGGCAAACAAAAGTTAAACGGGACTCATACCGTAGCCTGCGATGGTGACGGGATGATTGCTGGGAACATAGTCGGATACATTGGTAGGTGTTTCCTGCAGCGAGCGCGTCGATTGGAAAACCATGTCTAGCAAAGAATTCAGTTCATTCAGAAGTGATATTTTTCACACTTTCCCTTTCCTTCCTTTCCGCGCCATGCGGTACGATCAATGGTTTTTTATATAGAAACAAGTGCCTTTTATTGTTCTATGTGTTTTATATGGAGCGAGTACATTTTCAGAATTCTTTACTGAGAAGTAGTCTTTCCGTTCAGAAACGCCCACCATGATCTTCTCCTCGCTGAGACCTGTTTGTCGGGCAATCGTCTCCCTTTCTGCTGCATCTGGGTATGTGTTTGCTTTGAATGCATTTTCCAATGTCTCTAACTGCTCGGCTGAGAACGATGTCCGATTTCTCTTCGATTCCGACAATGGGAAGAAGTCGTCGTCCGAAGAAGAAGATTTACTGTCTGAATCTGAAAATGTGCGGTCACAGCATAACATTTTACCGTGGTTTTATACTAAAAATGCGAAACTTTAGTGTTCTGGAATGTTAGCGGGGCTCACAAAAGTCTCACGCGCAAAGCACATTGAAACAACTTCTACAGATCATCTAACGAGTACGTCTATGAAGAGGGACGTTCGTAGAAGCAATAAGAAAGTTTGTGGCACATTAAGGGAAAAAGTAGTGAAATTTCTAGATTTTTTATTGCATTTTTCGTAGTGTTATAATTCTTCGTATATACCTAAGAGAACTGAGTGGTGAGCAAAAACACGGCCTCAGGCGGGGGACGCGTGCTCTACCACTACACCACCGAGGCACATTTGCACCATCACTCATTCTTCAACATCTCTATGTTAGCTATCAGCAATCAACCTTTTAATAGGTTTGCTCGGGTATACGATTCCGCTTTTTAAACCCAGTTGAGCTGACAGCCATTTTAATAATTAATACTAGAAAATTCTGGTATTTTAACTGCACTGTTTTTGCTCACCACTCAGTTCTCTTAGGTGCATAAGCAGTGAGCCGAATGTGAAATATTGTAGTGATGAGATGATGAAGTCTTGTGAAAACGACGGGTGGATTAGACGACTGAAGTTTTAGCGGCAACAATAAAAGAAACGCAGGTCGACATCGAGTTTCGCTATCAGTGACAGTTCGCCCGCCACCTCTCTCATTACCTAATCATCATACGAAAGGTGAGAAAAATGACGCTGATCTGCGCTCAGATACAGACGTCCAACCGAGACGTCGATCGCACTACACACTACTGCTGAACATCGATTTTTGAATTACTACAATACTTATTGAAAGCATTGGAAGGAGAGAAAAAGAAGAGAAAAGAAATTTATTCAAGTCTATTGCCCATTCTGACTAAGTGCTGCCTTTAGTCGTAAATAAGCAAATTGGAAAATGCAATGAATGTGGGATAGAAAGATAGAAGGATCGAAAGCATTTACCTCAGTCAACAAAAGCAATAATTGAGGGCTGAAAATAGGAATTTTTGCTTCGTTTCATAGAAAATGTACCAATTTTCATAAAGCTTGGAGCACCATGTCATGCGGACATTTGAGTTTAGATATGACATTTTATCGAACATGAAAACTTCATGGAGGGAACAAAGCGGTCTCCCCAGTTCTGAAGCTGATTATTTTGCTCATTAAAGCATTTTCCAGGCAAAAAATTTTCGTCTCAGTAAGTTATGGTTTCTGTTTCGCGTTTAACAATATCCTCTAAACTACTCGATAGCTTTTGTAGGATTAATCGTAATCGACTACCAACGATCCTACGATCGTGGTTCACCTAATCACTTGAATACTAAGGCTACTGTATTTCACTTAAGGCGGCACTTCTTGTACAAATGGGATTACATCAACTGTTCTCGACGACACGCGTCGGATATCGCTTTCGGTAAGGATTACCGCTCTCTGCAAGTTAGCTCCGGCTCGATGATCCTATTCTCTATCCACTGATCTTCCCTCACTGATTTGATGTCTAGGAAGACGAGAAAACCACCTACACCAGACAAGGGTGCAGCGATTCCAACATAAAGTTGTGTCTAATCGTTCCACAGATGTTATCTATTGCTAGAAAAATTTATGGTGGTCGAGTCAATTAGTGGCGAAATGATTCACGAGGAATTGTGTTCTAATGAGAGCAATTGCCTACTGAAGTACTCAATATATATTATCAAAAAGCAATTCGAGAGATCGTTTGCTGCGCGAATTTTGAGGTGCCGATCGGCCAGCAACGACCTCAACTGCAGCTACAGTAATCTGCGAGAGAAAATGCGAGTTCTGGGAGGAAAAAAACGAGGCCGACGATTATCGCGCGTGAAATTAAATTATGAAAAAACGAATAACCGAAATGAAACGTGTGAAAGACAAATACGGACCATCTTCACGAACGAACGTTAGCGACTTACCCAACGATATCCCAAGAATACTGTCAATACTGTGATTGAGGCGTTTCTTCTCCGGCTTCTTATCGCGATGCAAACCTTTTCCACGAATAAAACGATTTATGGAGGCGACTGTGGGAGCAGTGGATCGTGAACACACTTCTGAAACCGATCTCTTATGCAATGCACACGTAACCGTGAAGGTGACGTGCCTCGTAAATCCCTTCAATTCATGCTCGGTAATCTCCACTAAAGATTCTATCTGACTCCGCAGAATTGGATGTGTGGGAGCATGTACTAACGGGTATACAGCGTCTAAAGCATTCAGACCCTACAAATCAAGATTGCTCTCAAAGTTTTGCTCCATCGTTATGTATTGTATTGGAGGATTTATGAGAGCGTAGTTATTTATAATCAGGTAACAATATTCAACTTCCCTTGCAATTTCACTATATTTGAGATTGAGATACCTACACTTTTACCGTTCACCTGAATTTAGCAAAGAGATTTCACCCTGTTCAATGAGAATTTGTCTGAGTTCCGCAGCACAGAGATTAGGATTCTCCTCGTAGGTAAGCATTAACTGCTTCTCGATTGACTGCAATGAAATTTTCGCTCGAGGACTGCCACCAATCTGAATTCAATAATTTAAATTGATTTTACAAATCTGGCCGCTTTTCTTTTATTTTTCTAAAAAGTAAAACAAGCAATTATAACGTTTTGATAGATCACGTCCAAATGAACCTAATCGACAGAAAATACAGAAATACAGAAGGATGTAAAATCTAAAGTTTCTCCAGTCAACTCTGTATTTTGGCAGAGATATCTGTGGTTACAAATCAATATATATAGCTCAGTAATGATATTAGTATTAATAACAATGATAATAAAATAATATACTAGGATGCTGAAAAAACAACTGCGATTTTACATCATGTCCAAACAGCATTTATTTTTGTAATTTGCTTCAAATGTCGAGAATGGTAGAACGCTAAAGGTTAAGCTCTTCTGCAGCATTTTTCGTAGGCTTAAAAAGATTAGCCTCGATGAATGCTTCTCCCACGACTTTTGATGGTTGGTGCAAACGTAATTGCGGTTTGAGCACTGCTGTGAGCGCTGCTTTACAATTATTCTTGAACCAACGTCACTATATGTTTATGAGTATCTTTTACGGCTGACGCGTTGGTAATGCAAAAATTTGTCTCTGCACTTTTACAACCAATTTTAACCCATGATCTCTACCCGCAATTACTTTTGCATCAACCAGCATCCTACTCACGGTCTAAAACAAGCTTAACAGCAATAATACCTCATTAGCAGCAAAACATAAGAAATCATTGAAATGCGCTTATTATGACCCAATTCATCCGACAATATGCCACAGTATCAAGTGGTACGCTTTAGCAATGCATGAGCCACAATTACTTTCTCATCAACCTAATAATAATAGTATCGACAATGAATGATTTAAACTCGAAAAAACAGATCTTTTTATAGCTATGGTGAAGATTTAATGAAAGATAAACAGCAGTGCTACTGCCTCATTAATGTATAATGGAAGTCCTGCTCAATGTCTACAGTACGCCACCGTATTGCGAGAGTGGCAACTAACAGCCAAGCAGCTGCCGCCAAACATTGCATGCACAGCTGGAGACTCTTTGTCTACAGCGACCATGATCAGAACAACACCAGTCAAATTCGAATGTTCGTCCTGTAATAGTTGGGAAGGAGAAGAGTTAGTTACCTGTCCTGGAGAGATTGATCCCGTTTCCGCATATCGATTCAAAATTTTCGACACGGCACCATGAGAGACACGAAGCTGACGACTGATATGACAAGGTCTAAACTATTACAAATGAAAGCTTCGAACAGTAAATCATTGAGATGACTGTAACATTTTCCCTGTTTTTAGAAGCACATAACTCACTACGAATGTAATTTCGCCAAAGAATGACTGGTGATGGAAAATGAAGATAAAGTAGTATTTTTGGAAAAGGTTTTTAGGCTGAGGTCAACAACCAAGTCATGTATGTAAGATAAAAAGTCTAGCGTTGGAGTTAAGTTCTTCAAACGACTATACAATAAGTGACAAAGCACACACTTCACTCCTTTTGACGCCATTTCAATGATTTGTACTCGAACTGCTTGCGGAAGTGGGCGACCATTGATAAATACTCCACCAAGTTGATTCACCCGACCCTAGAGAGGCATAAATAATCCACGAATTTGTTTCCATCTCAAATTTAACGAGACATTTTTCAGCACAAAGATCTCTAGTAGTCGATGAATAGTCGAATGGGAATTGCAGAGAGTGTATGTGTCCAAATAGTGATGTAATATGGGATGAAGTGAATTGATTTACCTGACCAAGTATATGGTTGAAGGTGATCGTTTCAGTTGTCATGGTTGAAGTGCTTGGAGAGGACGGTTGTGAGTACCAGAGAGAATGTTCCGGCCTGGTCCGCCCATTGCGCTAGGGTACGGTAGTTTCACCACCAATTACGATGAAAGGAGTGCCGAAGAGGACAGCGAATCATCTCAACACCGATTTTATTGCAAGTTTTCAAAAACACTGCGACATCAGAACAATCAACACAGAAATGAGAGATATGATGGTGAACTCGGAATACCACAGAGAAACCAAAGAGAGGGCAATCATACGAATTTCAAACCCTTAGCCATATTTTCTTACTTTCCTCTTTAGATCAAGCGTAACATTTTTCGTCCATATTCATTTCTTTGCTGCCCTGGACTTTCCCGTGGAGTTATTTTGACTATTTATTTCGAAAATTTCCCAGTTCCGGAGGTACGAAATCACAAATGAGGAAATAAATAGACAAACAAATGAATAACGAAAATAATGGTAATTTGTTGAGATTCATTGAACCACTTCAGGCTGGTGCTGATTTGAAAAATTTACACAACTTGGACAATCACATCGATCATGTGCGGTGTGTCAGGGCGGAGTGAACACGACCACGTCACGCCTCTCCTGATGCCCGTTGTGAATTTTCACGACATGCAAGAAATTCCTGAGTGGAAAAACGGGTAAAAGCGAAAATCCGAATTTTATAATACCAAGACCTGAGACCTAGAAAATCAGAAACGCTTGGCGAAAATTGTGATAACTACTGGACGCAAAGACACCAAACTCGCCACCACTGGACTTTGGTAAGTTTTCTTCCTATCTGATACATGACGCGATATCACATATACCATATATGCGAATTCTAGTAATTGTTGTATTCATCCCACGTCGCCTCATCCGCCATCCACGAAGGCGTCTAAACTTCTTTAACAGGTTGGGAAAAACTTCTGAGAAAATGCTTGTAAAACATTTATTTATGCACCTAATACACCCGAACAAGGACAAAACATATGTATATATAATATATATAATCATTATATAGTACAATATAAACTAATAAAAATCTAATATAATAAACTTCCCCCCATGCCAGATTGATGCGTTCACTTGCCACCGTTGCATTAGAACCCAACAGCCAATCGTGAATCATCAGCACCTTAATTTGCTCGCTTATTAACTCCATTTTGAAATATGGAGGTAAAGTATATACTGATCAACGCGGGAGAAGACGGGCTTTCAAATGAGCCCAAAAACACAAAAAATGGCCGACACCCAAGAAGTTACAGGCATTTTCTCAGATTTTTTTCCTCAACATTTCATGGATTCACTGGTTGAGGATCTTCGCCCTCATCAGAAATGCTATTAAATGATTTCGAGTTGATTCTTCATGGAGCCCTGAGTTAGCTATGTAAGGGATCTTTTGCGCGTAAGAGTGAGCCGAGCTCATACAAATCTTGCACCTGCTTCTCATCTCTGGAGAGATGGTAGGCTTGCTGGACTGAAGGCGAAGTCGAAACTGCGCTGGGTAGATTGTTCGGTCCGCGTAATAGACAGATACATCACTAATCGCCACCTAGGTACTATTACTAAAAGCTTGTGAATATTGTAATACAGCTCGTTAAACGCCATTCCACTTTTTATCTCATGAAATATCAAATGGGAAGAATTGACCCTTTTCAAATATCTCAATATACGTGATCTGTAGCTGGCCTCAAGTATCATCTGTAGATGGCATTGAGATTGAAGCGATAATAACAAAATTCCCCGAAAAAGTCGTCGGGCCTTTCGGCAGTTACTGAATGTTGACAGCAATTTTTTTGGGAGCAAAAAACACGGAATGAAAACAAGTCAAGCCTAACAAAGAACAGTTGTAAAGTTTTTAGGATTGTTTTACGATGTCGGTCTAAGCAATAATGAGAACAAAGATCTACTGCATTACCGCCATCATCATCAATGCCATTTCTGTCCACTGAAACTTGAAAGCAGTCTGGAAAAGAAACACGCTACTTCAAACGTGCTACAGCTTTTAGAAAACTGGGAGCTTCCAACTTTGGCAAAATTTTACACTCACCAATGGTTTGGATTGATATACTTATTGTTCCTATTTTCCAACCACCACAATGATAATAGGGCAAAAAGCATTCCTATTTGAAGAGTGTTGAAGAGTGGCCTCGTGGTTAGAGATGCTATGAAGGAAAACAGAGTCATTGCTTCGATTTCTCGTCTCGAATTCTTTCGAGCCATACAGTTTTCCAAGATTGGATGCTGACTGGTCTGCTCTGAAGAGTAGATGCATAGCCTTGATGCGTTGGTGGGCTACCAATGTACTAAGCTAAACATGCATTCAGATGCCTCTCCGATGTCTAGTTGTCGAAGGCATAACACGTCCCTAGGGATTTAATCAAAGCCGGACTCTTTTTCAATATTGTTTTATAGTTTATCGCTAAAGATCGAGCCAGTACAAGGTCTAATCATCACAAGAAGATACGATATACGAACGGACGACCTCAACTTGGAACATGCTAGGATTTCAGCCTTGTCGAGGCGTTTCCCGTCAAAATAGGACTACAACAAAGATCCAGAACGAATGAGCAAATAGTAGTAGTTTAGGGAAAAAGTTCTGAAAAAATGCTTGTAACTTTTCTTGATGCAGCCCACTTTTTATGTTTTTCGGCTCATTTGAAAGCTCATCTTATTCCGCGTTGATAGGTATATATTTTATCTATTTATTTCAAGATGGAGACAACAAGCGAGCAAATTAGGTTGCTGATGATGCACGAATGGCTGTTAAGTTCAAATGAAGATGAACATCTTCACCATCTCCATCTTCACCGCTTGTAAAGCATTATTTTCGAACCTATTTCAGCCGAACAAAGACAAAACCAATAAGTCAAAGTACTCCCCTCAACTTCAAGCACTTTCGGCCACTTCTCCGGCAAAAGATCGATTCCACGAGCATAATGCGTTCATTTGCCACTGTTGCATTTGAACCCAACAGCCATTTGTGTATCATCAACAAGCTAAATTGCTCGCTTGTTAACTTCATTTTGAAATAAGTAGATAAATTATATACCAATCAATGTGAGAGAAGACGGGCTTTTAAATGAGCCCTAAAACACAAAAAATGGCCGACACGCATTTTCTCAGAACTTTTTCCCTAACATATTACATTACTTTTTCCTCCAACATATTGAGTACTCAAATCACGCCCATGATTAACAGCAAGTTCTTGTATACGATCAAACTGCTATATTACTATATTAAACCACTGATATGATTCTACTGACTTTTATTAGACTGATACAAGTTTGGACATCTTTCTACACAACAAACAAAAAATTCATGGATCAACACAAGTCGGCACAACTTACATATATTTGCATCGTCAGATGCGAAAGGATCAGTTCACATAGGGTATGATTCAAATATGCTAGGACAAATGGCGACAACCAATGACATTCCTTGAAATCTGACCAGAAAGTAACATCTTTTGAGCCGTTAGGTCTAGTGCAATACAGACGCCTGTTTCTCCCTATTGGTACTCATCAGTAGAACCCTCCATTGGTTCAGCCGATCCCCTGAGGCTAAATAATCCTCTATAAAGCAATCGACGCCGAGTAAAAAATCGTCGCAAGTCAGATGATGGAATTATCTAACATTATGGTGATCGACAGTCGACGTTGTGGCTTACAATGAGTCATACCTCTTCATTCGACCGCTTTTTTACAGACTCGCTCTAAATGATATACCCAATAATGTGGAGTGCTGTGCAATAACGTTTGCATCAACCGGGAATCGAACCCAGATCTCACTCCTTCCGGTAGCGTATGCTAACCGTTGCACTAAAAAAAAGAGTGATGTGCAAAACGAGCGTCGGTGGTACAACGGTTAGCATACGCTCCCGGAAAGAGTGAGATATGGGTTTAAATCCCGATTGACGCAAACGTTTTTGTACAGCACTCCGCATTATTAGGTATATTATAAGACCATGACACCGCAAGAAATGGTCAAATAAAAGTACTGCAAAATGATATAATCTAGTAGGGATGTAACATGTTTCGAGCCGTTAGGTCTAGTGCTTCTTGCTCATCTAACTTGCGGCGATTTTTCACTCGGCGTCGATTCCTTTATAGAGGGTTATTTGTCCTCAGAGAATCGGCTAAACGGAGGGGTGCTACTGATGAGTCTCAGTAGGTCGAAACAGGGGCCTGTATAGCGCTAAACCTAACGGCTCAAAACATGGTACATCCTAAACAGATTATGTCATTTTGAGCGGGTCTCAAGAAGTTGAATTGTTTTTGAATTTAAACTGTTTGATAGCATAATTTCTGGCAATTCTGAAACTTACTTTGGTTTGTAGAAAAGCCTTCAAATAGTACTGTAAAATCAAAAGGATGATTATGTTACATCTTCGAAAAATTCTTCGAACGTAAGAGTTGCATTTAGATCGAAGATTATGAGCGTATAGAGAAAGTCGGGGAGTGTCATAACAATACCAAAACCTGAAATTTTTCAGAAACAGAAGAAGAACTTGTAGCGGAAATCGCGCGCCTTTGTGGAATCGATCTAGTATCGTTCCAACCGGGTTAACTTATTTGAAAAACTTTACAGTAAAAACCCTCAACGTTCACTAATACAAGTAATATCCCGCTTAAGCACTAGCCTTTTAGCATGGAACTTTCACATAACTTGGGTATTTGTCAAATGCCGATTTTAAATGTCTAAGTCAGGCCCATGTTTAATGATTCAGGATCGGCAACAGTCATTCTCAGCTGAGCTCCGCTTTTGGATAAAAAACACTTCAACAATGAGAATTCGACAGCAGTTTCGACGTTTAATAACGAGAAAAAAAGCAAAAGACTTGCATGAGTTTTGTTAAATCTTTACATGAATGATCTTCGAATTTTCAAACTGGAAGCCAAGTAACAGGTTGGGGAAAAAGTTCTGAGAAAATACTTGTAACTTTTTTGGTGTCAGCCTTTTTTTTTGTTTCTGAGCTCATTTGAAAGCCCGTGTTCGTCCGCGTTGATTGGTATATAATTTATCTACTTATTCAAGATGGAGTTAACAAGCGAGCAAATTAAGTTGTTGATGGTGCACGAACGGCTGTTGGGTTCAAATGCAACGGTGGCAAGTGAACGCAACAGCCGTTCGTGCATCGTAGACAATCTAATTTGCTCGCTTGATAACTCCATCTTGGAATAAGTAGATAAATTATATACCAATCAACGCGGGAGAAAACGGGCTTTTCAATGAGTCCAAAAGCAAAAATGGACGACACCCAAAAAAGTTACAAGAATTTTCTTAGAACTTTTTCCTCAATCTAGTAGTTATAATGATTTTCATTCCTGCTTATTTTCAAATCTACCTATTTTCTTCAGAACCGGTTCTGATACTATATTTCACTCCGCTAATTTAATCTCGAGAAAATTTACGAACTGCCACACATCGTAAGTCCTATCGCTTGAATTGTTTCAGCAAATGGCGATTTCTGGAAACTCACTCCTCAAACCTCGTCCTCTTTAGTTCCAGCAAACACTATTAAGTTACTGTTCTCTTCATACTCACAAGTGAGAGCTTTCTTAATTACCTGAATAAAGCATACCTCGTGTCTGGCAATCTGGTAACATGCTTTGTGCCTTTTTTGAGCTCTGGTATGGCACTTATACAGTACTAAACAGCCGTTTCGCCTTTCCAGGCTCATCAGTAATACAGTGTTTTTAAGTCCAGCCAATCCCTTGCAGAGATATACCCCTACTTATAAAGGAATCGACGCCGAGTTATTTAAATCACCGCATGTCGACTGACAAAAGCTCCTGACATTGCAGTGACCACAGTCGAGCGCTCGTGGCTGGTAAAACTAATTAAATCTTTACTCTAGACTATTTATGTAGATTTCGCTCGAAAGCAATAATAATCTGATGATTTATTAAGATGTTTTGGGCTTTTTTAGATCTGGTATGACACTTAAACAGTACTAGACAGCTTTTTGCCTTTCCAGGTTCATCAGTAGTACGATGCCTTGCGGCTCCCTTGCAGGGGTATATCCTCCTACTTTCGAGGGAATAGCTGCCAAATTATTCAAATCACCGCATGTCGAGTGCCCAATTCACCTGACACTGCACAACAGTGAGTCAAGAGTAAAGCCATATCTCTTATCTTCTCAAGTTATTTGAGTCTCAGCACTACTCAGCCGTTCGTTACTACAAGCTACCGTTCACAGGAATAATAGACTTTCAGAGCGGTTATAACATTTTTTCAATTTCCGATACAGCCATGATAGAGCGCTTACGAGATCTGTCATATTCAGTATTACGGCTTTGTGGATTAGTGAGATGTTCGTTGTTCATTCATAAGAATTCTCTCACGATGGTAACGCTGCTCGCAATTACTGTGCCCTACCACTTCTTGACTATGTAATAGATGATGATAGATTAGAGAGCAGACTTATCTGTAAATGACGGAAAGAACAGAAATTTTGAATCACAATCAGCACGGCTGATCCGTACTCCAATATTGAACAACTTTTACCTTATAAGGAATGTATCTGAATCAAAAACACATTTGGAAATTTAAGAATATCAGGCTATCTCCTGAATAGAGGAATTTTAAGACAAGAGAGTTCAACGAAATGATGAGGCGAAAAGACTAACAATCCAGGGCAGCTAATAAACACCAGTTTTCAGTTATATTGTGACAACTCAGTCCGCAAAATGAGATGACGAATTTCCAAGCAAATCCATGAAGTTGACGATCTATAGAAAAATCATAGAGGAAATAAAAATATAATATGATAAAAATACCAGCCAGGGAGCAACGGCTTCGGTAATATTTTCACTTGACTTACAGTGTGAAGCGTTCATCTTCGATACCTTTTAGTGAGGGGACTGGTGCACCCACAAAGGATTGGCCAAAAGAGGTTGGAAGACGACGGCTTCTGCTCGACTGACGAGACTATGAGGTCGAAACACGTGTATCGGGCTGTACAAGAGCTCATTTACCAGCCCACATGTGACATGATGGCTCCAATAATAATGAAGAGATCTACTGAAATTTGAGTGTGGTCTCAAGAAAACAACTCGAAATAAAGCTATAATATGAAAAGCCACCGTACCATATTATCTCACTAGAAGATCTCAAACCTTGCTGGTTGTTAAATATTAATGGAATGTTAAAATGTGTAATTGAATAGACTACTTCGAAGCTCTTAATGATTCCGAAATGGTGTACCGGCAGAATTTGATTATAATTTAGTCGCAAAACGAACTGTGTAATAACTTCCGCCTGTTATATACCAATCAGCCGGCAAAGAGGAAAAGTTAGAAGTAACAGGTTGGGGAAAAGTTCTAAGAAAATGCTTGTAACTTTTTTGGGTGTCGGTTACTTTTCGTATTTTTGGGCTCACTTGAAAGCCCGTCATCTCCCGCGTTGATTGGTACATAATTTATCTACTTAGTTAAAGATGGAGTTAACAAGCGAGCAAATTAGATTGTTGATGATGCACGAATGGTTGTTGGGTTCACATGCCGTGGCAAGTGAACGCATTATGCTCGCGGAACCAATCTTTTGCCGGAGAAGTGGCAGGAAGTGTTTAAAGTTGAAGGGAAGTACTTTAACTATTAGTTTTGCCTTTGTAAAAGCGGTGAAGGTAAAGATGGTGAAGATGTTCATCTTCATTTGGACCCAACAGTCATTCGTGCATCATCAACACCCCAATTTGCTCGCTTGTTAACTCCATTCCGGAATAAGTAAATAAATTATAAACCAATCAACGCGGGAAAAGACGGGCTTTTGAATGAGCCCAAAAAAACAAAAATGGCCGACACTCAAAAATTTACAAGCATTTTCTCAGATTTTTTCCCCAACCTAATATTTTGCAATACTGCTTGACCGGATAGGTACGATGCGTCGCATATTGAGAGACTGATTCCTGCACCCAATGCTCAAGTAATTTGTATCAGCACATCACACAATGGAAATCTGATACTTTTACAGTGGAATTCTGGTCCAAAGAAATATTACTGCTGATAATGTTGGAATACCACTAAAAGGGCTTCTATAAAGATAATAGAACGCCCAGATGTTGACAAATTCCCTATGTTTAGACAAGGAAAACACATCCTCGCACAGAGGAACAAATTTTCAATTGTTATTGACCATTGAATTCTTGTTCTACGAATGTTTCTGCACTCATTCGATAGCTTGAGAAGTGCTTATTTCAATACTGAGCTTGAATTGTGAGATGACTTTCAAATTACATTCTAGCAACGAAAAAAGATAGCGTTTTGTTTTGGAGATAATTAAATCGTTTTTTCAATCTCACATCGGATTCTTTCGCACCTACATAATAAAATTTCGTCTCAAAGGTGACTTAGTTTCTATTTTTTGAATACGTTGCATCGAATGGACTAATTTGTTTCCAATGGGTTACATCGGGCCTTACCAAGCGCTCCATCTTCCGGGATAGACAACATGATAATTAATTTGTTTAGGTGGATAGCAACACTTACTAGCTCCATCAGCAGGCTGCCGCAAGTCATTGTATAGAACAGATACGGATTTGGCCATCTTATATTGAGAAGACATTTTTATCTGAGATTATTAGGTGAAAAAACAGTCTACATCTTTAGCCATACACCTTCAAATGGCATACGTGTTCTTTACAAAATCCATCATTTCAACACAAATATGAACACAACGAAAGCAGTTTTCGATGTGCGCTTAATACTAATTCCTAAAAAATCTTGAATAGAAGTGGTTTTCTGGAAGTAGGTCTGTGCCTAAATGCGAATAGAAAAGCTACGGCTAAGTGCTGTAGGTAACTAACAAGTCAGGATGCAATATATGCGCACCTCCAGAGAATTATAGACACAGAAAACTTGTTCTTTTATCTATCGTTCTGAATCCATAGATCAAGTTCCGCTGGAGACTTTATCCAAAAAAATGAGTGGTTGCATTTCGATTCGTTTCAAGAACTTATCCACTTATTTGATTACCATATTCTTGTTGTAACGCTTTCATCTAAATGATGTCGAGATCCACTAAGGTCGAATTACGTACACTACTGCAACAACCACAAAATCCTAAATGGTCTACCGCCTCATCGTGGTTGGAACGTGTTCTTGGCTGTAGGAGTGCGAAGTACGGCGGTTGTTCAACCCTCAGCAAGGCCACCCAATCCTAGAAGAAGTCCAACCTTTCCGCTTGGAAAGCCCAGCTGAGAGTAAACCATATAAGGAATGACCGCCGTCATGGTAGCTACTAGCTACAAGGTGATAATTTCCCTCTGATCCACAAGAGCCGGCTACTGCTCTAGTGTAGTTAAGAACTGAGGAAGCTCCAGCCAAGCTTATTTCGCAACTCCTGGGAACAAAACACCTAATCCAGCACATTTTCATGTGCTAGGGCCCACACGATTCGTGAAGACGGACCGCCCAAGTATCCATGTACTTCAATTATGACGGTAAACCACTCTTTAATGTCACTTTACATAGTCGATATCTAGCATGACACGATTATTATCAGAAATTACGGAAGTCAATTGGACACCAAATATCTTCACATCTTATGACTCTACAAATCAGAGCAAAATAAGTTATATTCTAATGAACTCAATATCCATAAAGGTTTACAGAAGAAAAAAAAAACAAGCCGGCAGTTAACTGCTGATGATTAAGACATCGTGAGACCGGCACAGAATTTTGGTGGGCTCAGATTTTCCGAGACGTAAACGACAACAGATGAGAAGATTGAAAACTGACTCTCTTCTGCGTTTGTGAAAAAAAAAAAGAAAAGGAAACAACATCCGAAACATCTTTGAGGAAATCGAACGATAAACAAACTTTGAAAGAAAAAAAATTAATTACGGGCGAAATGCGGAAAAATATATCTAACGCAAGTCACCAAACTTTCAAGAAACGATAATACCCATACTGAATTACAAATAGGCCAAAAACCAGGCGTTGAACATTCCTATCAACAAAATTTCCAACGATTTCCACATTCAAGACAAAATACAAATGTGGTCATTGGTTCATCGGACGATCGCGTTTGGAGCTGGGTGTAGGTACAGTTCTTCTTACCACATTTTCCACACTTGAACATGTCAGAAGGTGTTCCTAAATAGGAAATAAATCGGTGAATGAACATAAAAAGTAGTATACAAGAAGACGATGGACTAATGGACGGAGTCGATTCTATTTTCCTCATAGACCATCAACAATGACTATCGATTCATTGCGAATAGTGTAAGAGAATTATTACCTTGCTGAACGCTCATTTGGTGCTCCAGTATGGCAGCTTTGTTGAATTTCTCGCGCATTTCGCGCACTTCATCTGAAGCCATTTCTTCGCTAGTCATGACAGCGAACTTCTCAGGCTTCACAACTCCAGTCAACACATTCTCCCTCAATTCAAGATATTGTTATCATATAACTAACACACTCCTTTCTTACGAATGAAGGTTTCAATGTGTTTTCAGGCTTAGTGCACGAACAATAGCCGTTTCCGTTCTTAAACTTCAAAAAATTTATAGAAACATTGCACAGTGATAATCTTGACTAGCGTTATAGTTATGCACTATTAGGGTGTTAGATAAAGTCTTTCTTTTTTCATTTTTACTGCATTTCAGCAGTGGTATGATGCTATAAACTTCGATCTAAGAGTATTCAGTGGCGTGCAAAACATTCGACAATAGCCGCAGTTGAAACCACGTTAGTTGCTGGCAGATAGGTAGGATATATCGAAAAGAGGAAGCAGAGCGGTGGCACTGGTGCTCAAGTGGTAACGTGCACTCTCAGTATCGGTGAAACGCCGGTTCAACCCCGTCTTATGAAACGTGTTTGGCAATACTCCATACTATTAGATGTGTATTTTAATGACTACTTTTTGGACAGTATGGTAACTTTTCTAGAACTCTAACTAACGACGATTTTCAAGTAACTGTAATGACGTCTTCAGCGAAAAAAAAATTGTATTATTTCACTTAATGACTCCATGTTTGGAAATCCTAAGACACTTTCAGCCGGTTCGTTGCAAGGCTCAGGCGGGAGACACAGAGTTGAGTAGGGGCGAAACAATCTCTACTTTTTATTTGTCTGACACGTACGTTTAACCAAGGATGGACTTCTTGTTTCAGCTACAGCATACTTTACTTTATGTATGCCGGTGAGGGTGTGTTGACGTTTTATGTAAAGAATATCTTACGAGTACTGGTGCGAAAGCATGCAATTAACTATAAAGTAAGGGGGAGAGCTTAGGGGTCACTTTTAACAATTAACCCCACGTCTATCTGGTAGAGACTGGCGCGTTACCTTTGGTTATATCCAAACCCCATGTTACGAGCTGGGCAAGCTATGCTGAATAATAAAATCCGAACACAATGAATGGGTCTTATTCTCCTGAAACCAAAAGAGTGGCTGGTACGACAGCATTGAGTAGGACAAGTACGAACCATCAGCTTATAACCTGGAGCCACTTTGAGCTGTCAAAATGAAAGGCCTAAGGTGACGATCTGTACCTACAACGCAAGTCCAATCACATCTGAACCTTAGTTGAGACAAGACCAGTAGCCAAATAGACCAAATGTAAGACAAAAGATTGTTCGAATCAAGATGACGCCGCGCAAATAGTGCCGTTTGTAATAACGGTAAAGGACGTTTCTTCTGAACATGCGAAAATACAAAGGGTCAGTAGTGTTGGTGGCGTCCCAGTTACCACAGGTTTGGTGACGTAGATCGATTCATCCAAACAACTGATAACCGCGATCAGGCTCGTACGATTGAAGATATATGGTTTAACACTGGTTTTGACAATGCTGTTTTGGAGCTCACATCGATCCACGACGAAGACAAGATAAAAGCATTCTGCATGAACTTGAAAAAGTTCTACAGCGACCACACAATCTTGAAAACACCATTAGCTTGTACCATCGTCTCCTTGGATCGTCATAGGAGATAAAGCCATGGAGTTGAAGTGCAAAACTGTGAAAAGTGATTCCAAAACCACTGTAAACTAAGTTTTCAGATCATTAATCGGCTATTGGGGATGACATTGTTATCAACATCAGCGATGAAAGATGCAGGTGCAGACGGTTTATCCAACTCTTCATGTTTGCGTTATAAAACTTAAGAGTTCAAAAGTTAGAAAGGAATACCTCTCAAAAGGAACACTCGGGCTATATGCGTGCCGAGCGTGAAACGTAATCCTGTCTCTTTGCTACAATACAGTGAAATGCTTTACCAGAAAACAAGCGCAATGCTGAAATTTCCGAGACTTGATCTTTCGAATAATTTTTATAGATCTAGAGGATTAGGTTTGTTCAGCGAAAGAGGCTTTTAAAATAATCGTGTACCTAGGGAGATACATGCCGTCCCGAACGGGTTAAAAGACCGAAGTGATATCACTTCGAAGTCTACGACGGATAGTGACGGCTTCCAGAAAGGCAGTGGAGGAAATCACCCATGATTAACACTCGTATGTCTAAATTAGATGCATCCTCTTGCCCTTCAATGACACTCATTGATATGGTACACCACTGTATTCCTTCAAAAATCCGACATGCTACGCCCACGATGATGAAACAACCGGCACTTGATCCACAGAGGATGAGATCTAAAGACTTGAAGTAACTTACTTTAGTCATCGCCTCCAACTTAGCTCAACTTTCCATACATTGCCTATCAAAATACAAGGTACCTATATTCGATGGAATGCCACCAAGAACGTGTGATTGTTCAAAAACATAGACCTTCGCAGTATCGTGAATTCCCGCCCAGTTCACCTGCCCGCCGTCCATAAACTCTTCACATTAATACTTAACAAGATACACAGAAACGTACGCGAAGGTTAGGTAGAAGTGCAAAAAACTGCAGTGTATCCCGAAATTGACAACGGAAAAATCTCACTCCATCTAGTTGACTATACTCGACTAGACGAGGTAAAACGAATGCTTCCGAAGCCTTGAACACATCGCCGCTTCAAAAACTTCACAATTATACTCTAGCGAAATAAGAAAAAGATTTGCAAGCCCGCCGTGTTTGAGAAAAATTACAGCTTTTCAAGGGTCCCACCGCTTGGAAATGGACATTTACCGCATCATCCAAATAAACAAAAAATTTAGCAAGTGAATAAGCAAATAAACAAATGAATCAATAGGTAATCAAATGGAAACGAAGCAGCACCATAATACTACCTGACGACAATATGTATTCAAGCAAAAAACCATCGGATCAGAGGAGAAATAGAAATGATTCCGCCTCAAAAGGTAGACAGTTCAATGTGGAATCAATCGTCTGATGTGTAAGTGGCAAATAGAGTACTTAATCAAACAGTTTTCATTACAACAACGTACTTTTTTGTGAAGAGGTGCAAATTTGGAAGATGTCACATACTCCGACAGCTACTCAGAATACAAAAAAACTTGGATGATTGAGGTGGTCAGAAATAAAAAAGCTTTTTCCAATGTACCTGAGCGCTGGATTCTTCTTGTCTCTAAGGTTGAACACACGACTACGAAGGGCAGCTTTGTACTTGTCTCCAGTGCCTTTATGAACCTGAGAAAAAGTAATCGTTCAAGACAAACAAAACAGGCACAATGTCCTATGAATTGAACTAAAGATTGATGTCTTATAAACCCATTACTGTGAAACGACGTACGAGGGAAGAGGCAATGACCATTTTCAAAATGCTTTTTCCTCAAACAATAAGCTTCGCACGTCCCGTCATATTGTGCACTATGTGGATCCCAGCAATCCTTGTATTCGATTAGTATCCTCGTATTCCTCCTCCACAAAGTTTTTTGGACACTTCACGTATTTCTCCGACTGCTGTTCGAGGATTTTGTCACCTTTTCAAATGTCGTAGAATGCCAACTGGGACAATTCTCCCCGTTATCCTAGAGGTAGCCGAGCTAAGTCGCTTCGTGCTGTGTTCGCTGAGCGATTTCAAGTGAGGTTGAAGAAGGGCATCGAACCAGCGCACTGCTTATCACCTTGCTTACTAGTTATCGCATCAGTACACCACTGTGCACTACCAGTACGATCAAAAAGCCATAGAACTAAGACTTCATTACGAAAATATGTGCAGCTAATCAGCAGTTGCATCTTCGAAATAGTGACTAAACGTACTGTGAAAATTTTCTCTTCCACTTTGATAGCAATTTCATCAGGATCGAGAGTGCCGTCTGGAAGATCACCATGCCTGAGCGCGTTTAGAATCATTTGAACAGACTTCAATCTCACCTGTAAAATTTCAAAACTTACGTTCAAAAAAATTAGGCAATAAAATATCAGTCGCAGTGATAAAACATGAGCGAAAATACCAATGGTTCGAAGCACATCGAATACCTCATCATTTTCGAGATGTTTTGGAGGGAAGTTGCCCGAATACGAATGGTTGACAATGGATGGAGTCGGTTTTGATATCTGTTGATTCGAAGACGACTTATCATTTTTTGTTGAGGAATTCTCTGATGGTTCGCATCTCGGTATCTGAAGCAGTTTTCTCGCCAACTACAATGAAGGATCGAAAAGCTATATGAGAACAGTTATTGCTTAGTATTTCAAACGAACGTTGATAAGCTCCGTATTCTATCCTAGTTCCGCTAATAAAAAAAAATTCTAGGACAACGAGCAGTCTATGGGTGATCAGGAAACAGAAATTAGGGAAATCTCCGTTTCTAAGTAAGGCTAGAATTAAGTCTGACATTAACAAGGCACTATCACCACAGATCATGAAGTAGAATGATATGCAATAGAAGCAATTACATGTCCAAATTTGTTGAGTGGTTTGCAAAACACTAGACCCCAGGCGGGAGTTGAACCCAAGTTTCAGTCATATCAGGGGCGTCTGCTACCACTATTCCAGCAAGGTCATCGGCTGGCAACCACTCTCTCTTGGACATATATTTAGATTATTGGTGGTAGGTGCTAGCGTAACTCGGTTTGATGGTGAAATGTGATTACCAGACCCAACTCATTGAAGGTTGGTTTTTGTCAGCTACGATAGTTTTTATCGAATCAAAAGTGGTAACAAAGCAGTGGCCTTGGTGGTCCATTGGTAGCACATGCTTCCGATATGAGTGAAACGCGGGTTCAACTCCTGCTTAAGCCGCATTTTTGCCTACCAGTCAATCCCCTTAAAGCAAATCCAAAAAACCATAACACTACAAAAAACCGTGAGGACGAAGACATCTTAATAATTTTGTATTTCCTGCTGTAATATTATGCTGATCAGACCCTAAACCTCATTATATTGAGTAATATTATTAGAAATAATGAAAACAAACAGAGTTCAGCTCCAAATTCTACTATAAAAGCTAACCTTTTCCTTTTTGTCTTCCCTTTTGTCCACCAAATTCTTCCATTCCTTGATTAGGCTCTTCGCTTTCTTCGCTAGCTTCTCATCAGAAGTCTTTTTCCGTAAATCATTGATGGTCATCCCAATACGAGTCTTCTGAAAACCGCAATTCGTTAAATTCAAGAATAATGTAGATTTACACAAAAAAACTTCTGTTTTCTTAGAATATATTATCACTGAAAGTTCCTTTTACAATTTAGCTTGCACCACGAGGTTGTTATGAAGGTTTATTTAGCCCAGGTCTCCGTCTTCTTCTTCGAAGTCAATGATATGAGTCGATTATAGTTCTTCTTTTTTTTTATCAACCTCACGCTACTGGCTTATTGGGCAAAAGAAAACCTAATTCATGGTAATTTCTTCAATGATTCAAATAAAACCCTTCAAAATCCGAAATTTGAGGTAGAAACATTACAATCTATATGGGCAGTTGACTTTCGCAGTTTCCTCATCTTCAGATCCTGAAAAGATTAGGTTTCTCACCTCCTAGTTAGCCAGACACCACCATTACTTTAACAGGAAGAAATTACTAGATTTCAAATACATCGAACAGAAGATTGAATGTTGAGAATCGCTTCGATCTCGATGCGATTGAAGTCAAGGTTTGCTTTTTTTCCGTGGAAGTAATGGATTATTTGGCTGACTGAGCCATGCACATCCTGATCCTCCCAGACTCTAAAGAAATTGGAACTGTCGGAAGGCCAACTGTTCAAATGATTTGTTATTTGGCTCTCCCACAATTTCTCCACCTTTCAACTTCTCTGCTAGGGCAACTATTATTTGAATGAGGTTGGCGATCAAAGAAGTCGGCGAGGTCACTTTCAAGCTGGTTGTAGTTTTTTAACTTTTTCTCGAACAGATACTGTTTCAGTGCGCACAGGACATCGTAGTCCAATGGAGCAATATCAGGGCTATACGGTGCACGTAGTACCATGGTCCAGTCCAGCTTTTCAAAGAAAATTTGGAGGGTCAAACAGGGTCAAGCGTGATCCTGGAGAAGAGCGACACTGACTCCTCTCTCACACTGTTGCGGCTCACTTCTGGAACTACTCCCGTAGACGTCTTCATTGATTGTCTGCTTGTTGTCGAGAACATCCCAAAACAGCAAGCTCTGCCAATCGCAGAAAACTGGGAGACAATACGGGCAAAAGAAATTAGCCAACCCAGTACTATAAAAACCTTAGTTTCGGCTTGCAAAGAAGAAAATGTGGAAGAAAACGTCAGTCTTTTCATAAGTTCTGGCAATAAAGCAATAAACACCAAAGTGATTAACCAGAAGTATTTCCATTGGACTGTTGATAATCATTCAAAAGCTTAAATCGTTGCAAATTCAAAAATATACTTTTTTTTCGAAAAGGCCCTTTTATAGTGCTGTAGCATTCAAAATAAAATTGTTTCACACACGTTGCGTGCTTTTGTTATAAATAAATACTATGTCAATTAATTGATCAAATAGTGTTAATACAAAAAAAGCGGCGCGTGTGAAATATAATTTTTTCAAATGCTACGGCGCCATAAAAAGAGGTTCTCAAAAGGCAAGTACATTTCTGAATTCACAATAATTCAAGCTTCTGAATGATTATCAACACTCCAATAGAATCACTTGTTTGGACACATTATGATCCGTTTTCACAGGTTTTTTCCTGCGCGGATCACAGTACTTCTAGCATCCATTTCGCTGTTTCGTTCTCTTTTTAAACGTCGTTGGATACTCGTTTAGAGCGCCTCTTTGCAATCTCGAGGATAGCCAGGCTGTGGTGTTTCACAGGACGCTGTTGTTGACTGCCGGTGAGAGCTGGGGCGTGGTGCTCGGCTCCGCACGTGCCGTGGTGCTCGGCTCCGCACGTGCCGTGGTGCTCGGCTCCGCACGTGCCGTGGTGCTCGGCTCCGCTTGTGCCGTGGTGCCCGGCTCCGCATGTGCCGCGGCGCCCCGGGGGACGGCATTTTGCTTGTAGGCTTACTTCTGATCAATGAATTTGGTCTTTATTGACCTAGGGTCAAAGCTGTTGAGAAAAACTGATATATTGATTGGTGATACCGAAGTCAAAGCAAAATTAGTTTCCAAGATGATTCTCGACGTTTGATAACTCACAGTTAAAACATCGATGGTTATTGGGAGCTTCGAGAGAACATCCAGGAGATCGGCTGCACATTCATCCTACGAAAACAGGCAGTTAGTAGCGAGGCAACAGAGCACTTCTTCCTTAGATTATGCAAAAAAAAACTTGAAAAAGAAAGAAAAATTGCCGAAATTACGCGACTCACGGATTTGGTGCCGTCGATGATTCTGTCGAGTTTCCTTGCGATTGTCAGGACTTCGTCCTCACACGTGAGCATAGCCGGGGATACGATCGATCGAGCAGATATCCACTCAACTCTTCTCTAGAAAAACTCAACTCACCTGAGGAAATCAGCCGGCAGTTATGGAGATCAACGAAGAAATGCACGGATCGATAAAGGACAGATAGGAGGAACCGTGGGGAAGAGAGAAGATGAACGTCTTGACAAAATGTCGTCCCGCGAGGCGCGGTGAAACTCGTCCGGATTCGCACCGCGACACACCCATATCCGCAAATTTGTCCGGATTTCTTCAGTGTATCTCGTCCGCATCTATTGCGCCCCTCTCTGGGAGTTTAACCCCGCGTCGAGCGGCACTGCGCATCACTAATCACTCGGCCATCGGTCCTCATATTGCACCTGCTCTTTACTATTTTAGAATGACCTTGAAAATAATGTGCTCTTCTGAGAACTTTATTGTGAGCAGTCTGTGAAGATTTGAAGGACTTCCGGAGGTACTTCGCCGCTTTGTCACAGGCGAGCATCGCCGAAAAATTGTTCTATTCGATTACGACCTTTTCCATGAAGCTCTATTTCAACATTTTGCAATGTTGGGAGAGGGGATCAAACCTGAGCCATGCCCCCTTATACACCGCATCAGTAACCACTACACTATCCCGCCCAACTCCAGCATGCTACCCCTGCATATTGGAGTTTTTTTAGGGACTATCTCAAGGCAAGAATGATGATCGCGCGTCTAATGGACGAGTTTCTCCAAGTCGACGACGTTCGAGGATGAGTTTCTCGTGGACGAGTTCACATGTCCTCGTGAAAAACAGTTTACTCAACGTTATCCTCTCAGTCTCTCATCTCTATCACTTTCTTGCGCTCTCTCTCTTTTTCTCCTTCTCTTCCTATCTCTTGGTAGATCGGACATTTTCTCGAGCTCGCTCCAAACCGAGCGGTTGTCTCCCTGACCTGATAAGATCCGCCATCATTTTACTCAGTTACCCTTAGAGATTGGAGAAGTCCAGCTAGAGCCTAGTGGTTCTCACTTAGGATATGGAGCCCGTTTGATATCAGATATATCCTCTGATCCACTTCAGACGCGGTCAGATCGTCTCTATCTCTGTTCCTCTACACGAACCAGAACTATCTATTCCATCTCCATCTCTGCCTCTCTCTCTAGACAACCAGTTTTTCCATCGTCTCTATCTCTGCCTCGCTTCAGGCGTCCAATCTCTCGTCCAGTCATCTCCATCTCTATTTCTTCCTCCACGCATCCAATTTCTCCCTCCTTCATCTCTATCTGTATCCCTCCACCACCCAATTTCTCTTTCGATCACCTCCATCTGTATCTCTCTCTCTCCACGCTTCCAGTTTCCCCATCGTTCTTATATCTGTTTCTCTCCAGACATTCAGTCTCTCTATCTCTCTCTCTCACTCTGCCTCTCTTCATCTCCATCTGTCTCGCTCTCCCAAGCATCCACTTTACCCATCGTCCCCATCTTTGTCTCTCTCCACGCATCCAGAATCTCTTTCTTTTCAGTTTTAATCTCATTTTGAAACATCTGTCTTTTTTGGTCTGAATTTTCCTTCATTTTGTACTCGTAAGCCTTCAATTCTTTATCCCTTGTACTTTTGTGACAGATGCACTTTGCTTTGTGAAACTTCACCATCCCTTCGGCTCCTCAAGAGAGAGCAGATCGGTCTCGACCTACTTCATCAATCTGGTCTCTATCATATTTCCTTTAAGGAACCACTTGGATGAGATCATTTTCGGACTTCTGACTTTCTGACGTCTCTATTAATCCTGAAAATTGAAGGTTTACCTTCAAGCAAAGACAAGGCTGTTGATAAAATCTTGGTATTTATTTGTTTTGTTATTTCATACGATCCGTCATTTGATTCACTCCATGGATCGCAGTATCTCTAGAGTCGATTCATTTCGTTGCATTCATGCCTCAAAGCTCTTCGGTGTCGTCAAAAACTGATCGGGCAGATCTCTTTGCCATCTGAGGATAGCCAAGCCAGGATGTTCCCACGTGATTGCAGACGAGTTAAGAAAAGATCGAACCGGCAGGGTATTTGAAGAACTTCATTGAAAGCTAGATCAGCCCTAGTGAAGTAATAGTACCTAGTAGACCAAATTGGTCGCTCTTTGACGTCAGGCAATCTTCATCGAGGCGATTCTCTGGTAATTCCCCGGATCGACTATTTATTAACCTTGGCGTAGAAGAGTATTTCTGGGTTTTGTGGATCAGCAGAGGAGAGGTTGTTGGTGATAGAATTTATTGAATGCAAAAAATACGTAGATTTTATTGTTTTTAATAATTCTCATATCAACAACCTTGCCTCTGCTCATCAGGGAAAGCACTTATTTGATAGGTGCTTCTTAGATGATAAAAGTGCAAATAGTGAAGTGTTTTTATCCGAAGATGACGGTGCCTTTAAGCTCTTTCTTAACCGTCTTTACTCCAATCCATTTGTCACTTGTTTTGTCCTCGTCATCAACTGAGCTATTTTCGGTTACTCTCATCGGACTAATCAGCAGAATATCGGCGAAATACTGAATTATGCTCTAGTATACTCTCAAGAATGTTTTAAACCTTTCATGAGGTCTCCTATGACATCTCTAGTGGTAGACATACATTTCGGCTATCTCGCAAGCTTCATCAGTACCACAGAACATTTGGCTGCTGATCCCTACTATTACCGCGAATCGTCACCGCAGAAGTATCATTGCACGTCAAGTGAAATGATCACTTTATTTTCGTGATCTTTCATAGTGATTGATTGTCGATTTCTTGGCTTATGGCTGTGATGGAGCATATGTAGCAATACCTTTTAGTCGGCTGTTTTTTCCTATTCTATCTTACCATGTTGAATTTTTAAGCGAATTCCTAAAAGATCGATTGAAAGCTATTGTTACATATTCTCCATTACAGCCATGCAGTCGACAATCAATTGCTCTGAAAGATTACAAACTTCAAGTGATCATTTCACTTGACGTGCAGTGATACTTCTTCGGCGACAATTCTTGGTAATAGTGGGGACCAGCAGCCGAATGCTCTGTGCTACTGATGAGGCTTGCGAGAAAGCTGAAACATACGTTTACCACCAGAGGTGCCATATACCAGACCTCTGAAATGTTTAAAACTGACTATGAGACTGTATTGAATTTTAAGCAAGGTTACAAAGTCGGTTGGAAGGTATCGCTACATATACTCTGATAGATGCTTTGATAGAAGATGGAAACGCCGAGACTGAAGTGTTTTCACGGAGATGATGTTACCCTAGGCTCTTCCTCAGCTGTGGTTACCACCAGGATTTGACTGGTCTTCAAGCATCAACTGGGTGATTTTCTGTTGCTCTCATCGGTGTGACCATCAGATCTCGTCGGTTTCTTTCTTATTATAAGGAAACATGAAAAACCGACCTCATTCGCTGCAGAAGGAGTTTTCATAGGAGTGTTAGTAACCGTGCGAAGCTCAGACTTCAGGCTTTAACCCACGTCGCCGGTTTTCGAGAAAGCCTTCTATCTGACGTTGCTACCGAAGGAGAAATCTTGCGTAGCAGACGCGCATATTTCTCGCCTATCAGAGCTCTTTCTTTGGACTATTAGTAATCATTCGAAAGCGTAATTGAATTTGATTCTAACGCCGTGCTTATATCCTGAAAAAACCATTCATCTGCAACGCAGCAGGTAAAGTAAGTTGAATTCCCGCCTGCGATCAAGGAGCCTTTGGCCTATCCATGTGCATGGCCACGTGAACTCCTGACGCGATACTTCTCTACGCGTTCATATGCCCGGAAAATCGATGACCATTGCGATATCAAACGTGGCAGCCTCGGCCATCCGCACGTGAACTGGCCAGAAACCCCTTGATCGCAGATAGGAATTCAACTTATTTAGCTGCTGCGTTTCAGAGAAACGGTTTTCAGGGTATTCAGGATATAAGCACAGGATTGCGATTAGAAACGATTACGCTAATGAATGTTTGCTAAAAGTCCAAAGGAAAAGCTCCGTCCAGTGAGTACATGCACGTCTGCAACGCAAGAAATCCCCTTTGCAACGTCAAAATAGGCGTTTTTGAAAATCGCGACGTGGAGCTGTAGCCTGAAGTCTCAGCTTTCGAATGATTACTAGCACTCTTATGAAAACTTCTTCAGCGATTAAAGTCGGTTTTTCATTTGCTACCTTGTAATCAGAAAAAAAAACCACCGTTGTTCTGCACTGGTAATGTTTTGTCTGCTCACTGCATAGAAATGAAACAATAGTTAATTTTTGAATTTCCCCTTTTAAAGGTTTTAGCTGGGTTGGGTCCGGTCAACGAGAGCATGACAAAAGAGACAGAGAGAGGCGCCTCTCAAGAACGGCAATAGACTTTCTGCGCTCATTGATCTGACCACCAGAAGAATATCGGCAATCTCGTCGTTCCCCTTCGTTGATGTCCTGTCAGTCCACAGATCGCGAGACTACGCGTAACTCTTTAGATTTCTGAACTTTTTGACGTTTTCTGGCTGAGTTGAGCTTCGTCATCGAGTGAATAATAAGAGAGGAGAATGGCAGTAGATTATTATTGCTTGCGTGAAATCTCTCTCTTAATCTCTCCGTAATGTCACTTGAGCTCTCTCATCGATGGCACTTCGTCCGCCTCCCGCCTTTTGTTGAGCGAGACTCCCTTCAAGAAGACCTACCGAAAAACACGAATTCTAAGAGCTTAAATCTCCGTCGTTATTGAAGATGACGTATGCTTATGTCGAAAGCGGGCACATATGAACAACATTGGCTAGTCTTTGGCATAACAGGAGACTTTGTTTTCCGGTTTCCTCCCAATTTTCTTCTTTTCGAGTTCAGAATCCTCACTTTTCCTCTAGCTTTCCTCCTCTTCAAGTCCTAATTTCCACTACTTCCTTGACATACCGCTCTTTGAGTCCTGATTTCATCCTTTTCCCCCTGAAATTCCTTCTCTTTAAGTCCCGAATTCGCATTTCCCACCTATAGTCCTACTTTTGGACTCACAATTCCTCTTTTCCCTTGGCAATCCTGCTCTTGAAGTCGTAATTTCTCGCTTTTCCCTCAGTATTCCTGCTCTTCGAGTCCTAATTTCTCGCGTTTTTCGCTTTTCTGTCTTTCGAATCCTAATTTCTTACTTTTGCCTCAAAATTCCTTCTTTTTTGAATCTTAGTTTATCGCTTTTCCCTCGATATTCCCGCTCAAGGGACGTTCATTTCCTATTTTTTCCTCGATATTCCTGCTCTTAGAATTCAAATTGTTCATTTTTTCCATCGAAATTCCTGCTTTTCTTCTTTAACTGAGACCCATTTATTCATTGTACATAGATTTGGACACTTCGAGGTTACTGATTTTGCTCACATTTCTTTCGTAGTGCTCCAGTACAATGTCATGAGTTCTTTCCATAATTTTCGTTCGGTGGAATCCCTATTTGAAGACCTCACGAGCTCTCGAGAGTCTGTGACTTCAATCCTTTCGCTCAATGATGAATTCGCTTGTAACTTTGGTGTGATATACGAAACACTTTTATTCCTTCCTCTCTAGAGCATACCAACACATGGTCGTAAAATCAGAAAAATCTGCTTCCACAAGTCCGAGTGGCGGAAAAGGTACGTAGGATCCGCTTGTGGCATTGCTAATCCTAAATTTTACGACTTGAAAACCGCTCTCCTGTGAATTCGGCATTATTAATAGATCATATATATTGTTGATTAACCCAGTAGCACGAAACTGATGATTTATTCAGCTATTGGTCTCGCCACTTTCAGTCTTCTTCAGAGTCGATGATTCGAGTCGATTACCGCACAGTCGTTCGTCCTCGTTGTGGTCTTCGTCATCGTCTTTGTGGTCAATCGAGTCAAATCTTCGGTGGACACCGCTCAAATGAAGTACGTCACTTAGTGATGCTTTCTGAGCGGAGCGCACGGAAGAAGATATGACTCGATTGACTACAAAGACGATAACGAAGACCATAATGGGGACGAACGACTGTGGGGCAATCGACTCGAATCATAGCTCTGAAGAAGACGAAATGAGTCGAAACGTGAGCCGAGCGGTTTTCTTGATTACCAACCTCGTGCTACAGGGTTAATCAACAAAGTATTTGACTGATTGGGTTTCATGGCTTTTTCGCTTAGAGAGCTCTCCATCGTCTCCCGGTGTGCAGCTGATTCCATCATATTGCGGTGGTCTTCCCGGCGGTGATATGCAATTGGGCCGTACCCATGGTGGTCCAGATATCGATTCAAGTATGAATTCGGCAAATCCTTCAACGAGTGAAGGTAATATTTTTGAGTGTAACTGTTGACTGAAAGCCATTGAGTGCTCTTGAAGTGAACTATCGTTTTCATTTTGGCTGGAATGTTTAGAAGTTTCACACGCAGATGATGGGATCAGCACTTCCCAAGACGATCTATCCACCAGAGTTCCGCTTGATGAAAACGGTCATAAGTACGTGGGACTAATCAACCAGGTGTGTTGCTTGAGAAAATGCTTGGTTTTAGTGACTTTCGTTTCGTATCTTACTGGAAGAAGCGGACGATATGTCCAGTGCTTTCTTTTTCATGAGAAGTGGATGGAGTAGCCTAGTGATTAGTGATGCAGGCTAGTAATCAAGGTGCTGGTTTGACCCCTTCTCCCTTTCACTTCAGCACTCTTTCTCAGTGACTTGAAGTTCCTTAGCTCGGTTATCATCGAAATTACAAGGAGATTCTCCTTGGCTCGCAAGACAAACTCCTCAAACAGCAGCTGAAACAGCACGCGAAATGTTTTTCCTTTGTGGAAGATGAATGCGAGGAAACGAGTCTGTTAGAGCAAATGCTGGGATTCCCACTATAAAATGTAGTTACGGACCATAAATAAAGTTAACAAATAAGGATGTATGATTCATGAAGGTGCAGTGGCGCAGTAGTTAGAGGTCATCTGTCTCGGACACAAAATCATTGACTCGTTCTCGTGCTCATGGTTTCCCGAGCAATTCATCCCTTCGGGTTCGGTGAATCGGTACGACTTGTCTGAGTTATAAGCAGCACTGGCTCGATACAACGGTAGATGACCACAAGTCAATTGTAAGAGCCAGATATACCACCTCACCTAAAACGACCAACCCATCCAACCACCCTCAGACGAAATAAAAATTGAAAACGAATGCAGGGCGCATAACTTAGCGATTGATAAACGCCGAGAGCTACATTCTTTATCCTTTATGTAATACATAAATCACACCCTGTTGCCATCTTAAGACGGATCTGCTATTGATCAAATTTGTTGAGGTTATGAAGAAGGGTCGTGTTTTACAGTGTCTGGAATGTTACTCCGTTGGAAGTAGGACAAAGGATGATGTTTTTCAACGTATTAGCTTTTAAGGGTAGTGTAGGATAGAGGGGAGGGAGGATAGCGCAGTGATAGTGGTGCCATTCGTCACGACCATCAGTTTGATCGCCGTGATTGATTTGAGATGTCAAACACATCCTTAACTAGAGTTTTTCTATATTTTCTAATTCAGGCGATGACATGCTATCTCAACAGCCTTGTCCAATCACTCTATATGACTCCGGAGTTTCGGAATGCGATTTATAAGTGAGCAAAATTCTTATAAAGAAGAGATTTTACGAGGAGTCTTTGATATTTTTAGATGGGAGTATCATAGCAGTGGAAAATTAGCCAATTTTGGCGAAAGGGAGGCACGAAGTATTCCTTATCAGATACAAAAACTATTTCTGCTATTGCAAACGAGTGACGCAGGTTCGCTTGAGACGAAGGATCTAACAGCCAGCTTTGGGTGGTCTAGTAACGAAGGTGATCGGCTTTTTTTACATGATTATTTCCTTCTTTTTCTTTTCCTATTCTATCTTCCCTTTCATTTGGGAGCACTTATTCAAATTTAGTACCTTTATCGCACATGTTTTTCTTCAGGTTTATCTATAAAACTTAGCATTTTTAGCATACGATCAACACGACGTACAGGAGCTATGTCGACTTATGTTCGACGCCTTAGAGCTCAAATGGCGAGGTACTCAGAATGAGAAGCTCATACAAAACCTCTATAGGTACGCCAGCCATATTTATTATACATATGGGCAGGTGTGGCGCTGTAGTTAGAGGTGCCCTGTGCACCCTGTGGTCGATTGCTTGACCTCGTGCCCATAGTTCACCAAACCTTTAATCCTTCCGGGGTCGGCGACCGGTACTAGACTTTTCTGCTAGACTAGCAGCATTGGTTAACCTTGTATCCCTCCCTCTATCTCTTCTAATTCTTCGTAGATTTCTTTCGAACTTTTCATCGAATGTTTCAGAGGAAAGATGCAGGATTTTGTGAAGTGCTTCAATTGTGGTCGGGAAAATGTACGGTCCGATGTGTTCCTTGATCTACCACTTGCCGTAAAGCCTTTTGGGGCAGTCGAAGCTTTTAGCAGCGTTGTAAGTTGTTGAGCGTCTTCTAAATTTTCTTTATTTCATTATTTATATTCTAATCTTATGTTGTACCAAGTTAGCGCCATTGAATTTATGAGCAAGAACCCTCAAATGTTTTCTCTTCTCTCTAAATAGACACCATTTTAGGAAGAAGCCCTCCAAGCTTTCATAACTCCAGAGCTTCTAGAAGGAAGCAATCAGTATTTTTGTGAGAACTGCAATTCAAAACAGGATGCTCACAAGGTTATTTTGGTTTAAGTAAATAGATCTAGATGTAGTTATAGGTATCTATCGTTCTTTGGTGTTTCAGGGTTTGCGAGTTACGGAATTCCCTTATCTTCTTACTATCCAGCTCAAGCGTTTCGATTTTGACTATAATACTATGCACAGGATAAAACTAAATGATCGGTTTGTTTGCTCTATAAGAATTCTTAATTCTACTACTTTTCAGCAATATTATGATATTGTTATCGTGGGCGTGTGTGGTGCAATAGTTAGAGGTGCTCTTCCACATACGCGTGGTCGACTAATCTGTATCATTGGTTCGATCCCGTTTAAGACTCACCAAGTCCTTCAACCCTCCGGGGTCGGCAAGCTGGCACCGGAGTGTTTAGGAGTATAGCAGCTCTGATTTCATACATCGGTAGGCCATTGCGAATCAGTGTAAAGGTGCATTCAGTCACCTCAAACGATGCTTGATGAAGACGAATGCATGCCGCATTCCCCAGGAATTGACCAACGTCGAGAGATCTCAGTTTTTTATGCTACTGTAATCACATATTCAAGAATACCAAGTGATATGCAAAATTTTGGACCCCAATCGGGAATTCAGGCCGCGTTTTACATATGCCGGTGACGCGCGCTACCACTACACCACCGAGCCCATCGCTATACGTATGATGCGGGTTTAACTCTCGCCTGGGTTCCAAGATTTCGCACATCACTCATCATTTTTAGATAATAAGTGTGTCGTTAACTTTGTCCTGCAATGTCCACTGAACGTTTTTTTTAGGGTGACCTTCCCAGATGTTCTGGATTTGAACCCATTTGTATATTCACCGAATACGGACGACGGGATAGACATTAATATAGACGGACCATTCTCGTCTGGGCTGAATTCAGGTTGATTTACTTCACTTCTATAGTTTTACTAACACTGGATCGATGTTCAAAGGCTTCAATTCGGAAGAACTTAGTGACAAATCGGCATAGTTCCTGAGGAATTTACTGCATAAAGTTTGAAGGTAGAGATTTTAGAATATTTTTATTCAGAAGAAACCCTCGCTGGCCAATCGCTAGATCGTTCTCTTGTGAATCAGTTATTGGAACGAGGCGAGTACGTCTACGAATTGTTTTCGGTAATGGTTCATCAGGGAAGCGCTGCCGGAGGACATTACTTTGCCCATATCAAGTTAGTTCTTCCTCTTTACTTTCAATAAATTGCCTCTTCATAGGTACTTAAAAATTTACTATCATATAAACTCTTTGTTTCATTGCTCTTTATTGGTAGTGTGAAGTTATGAATATGCATCTAGGAGTATTGAGTGATATACAAAATATTCGACCCCAGGCGGGATTGAACTCGCGTTTCATCCATACAGTGGGCAGGTGCTACCACTACGGCACCGATGCCATCGTTCTACTACCACTCTTTTATCGATATAAACTATCAAAGCTGTCAGCAGCTGACCTTTAACGCCTTCGATATGGTGTGGTGAGTTCAACTTTCGCCTGGTGTGCAATGTTTTGTAAACCACTCAACATTACTGGACGTTATATATCACTCATTACAGTTTTTTTTAATCAATTTTCTCTACCGCTGTTATGCTGTGTTAATTTTTCGATCTTTCTGACTCGCCTACCAAAACTAGTTAGTCTTACTTGTGCGGCACTAATTCAGAAACATGGATCAAGGCCGATGGTACTGTTTCAATGATACTCGTGTCGAACCAGTCGGTCCTGAGGAAATCTCAAAAAGTTTTGGTGGCTCATATGGTGGTTGGTCGACGAGTAATACGAATGCGTACATGCTCATGTACAGGAAGGTAACACTTAGTCGTAAACGTTTTTGGATGCAATTCTTCTATCGCAATTTGCTCTCTAACCCTTTTTGGGCACAGTCATTTTCACTCTTTCCTGACATTTACTAGTCATTTTATAGCTTAAATCTTGGTGCTTTACAGACTGCGTTTGTTTCCTGTAAGGAATTTTTAGTGCGCCATAGCAGCGAAAATAGTATAGAGTTCCTCACTCGGCACATAATTTTTGCTCGGTCATTGTGCGTGAACGGCTGTTCGACTGTGTGAATTGGATTTCTTAGCATTCCCAACAAACGGCACCGATGCGGCTAGGACTTGTGAATGGTCTTCTAACGGAGTTTTAGCAGTTATTCTATGCGTAATTTCAGATGATGTTGAAGCTAAGTTTGGTTTTTGGATAGGTCTTTATGGCTCTCTGGAATTACATTCAGCACTCTCATGCTTGGGCTTAAGCTAGGTAACGGGTTTATTAGGCTGTATAAAACGAAAACAAAAGCATAATCTTATAGAACATGCAACTTCGTGTCCACTTTTTCCGCTCAACAGTTAGCCCTGCCTTAGCGAATGCTCCAAGCATCTGGTCGCTACGTAAGCAGGATGAAAGATCACTTGGCGTTATTGAACGTGCACTCGAAAAGTTGATGCTAGGAGTATCCCGTATTTCGCAACTGGGAGAAATGATCCGAAGTTTCAACCTACGTCAACGATGGGAGATTAGAGATGCCCTTCTACACGACAGGCTATTGAAGACGAAGTAAGCAGGATACGTAATACGCTTTAATGACGACCGATGACGAGAGCCATCACCGACTTGATTCCTTAGGATGTTAACCGAACCACAGGAAGACCACCCAATCAATGGTCCGTTTACTTCACGAAGAACCCGGAAGGCACATATATTTAATCAACGAATTCCTAGAGCGGAGAGGACTCATTGGTCTGTTCTTGCACACCACAGGGAAAAATGGTAAGTATTCTCGTGCCTATTGATGTCACTCAGCAATCGAGAAGATAGGTGATGCAGGTGGATCTAATAAATGCTGAAAGAAAGTTCCCTTTACAATTAAACTGCGGAAATCTAGCAACTTTTACGAAACTAAGAAAAAAGGTAAGTCTTTTCTCTTCGGTAGCACGGATTCCTGAGCCTATCCTTTTGGCTGGTCAAGAACTTTTTATAAAGAGTGTTAGGAATCATTCGAAAGAATATATATCTGGATAGCGCAGTACGTGCTCATTTTCCGAGAAGACCCATTCATAACGCTTCAGCGAAAGGAAAACATTTGTGTTTCACGCGCGTATATTTCTCGCAGTATAAAGCTCTATCTTTAGACTTAGTTTTTTTCTATAGCGTAAGATTTGAATATTCCAACGTTTTTTTTTCTGGAAAGACCGTTACTTAGCAGTTTAGCAGGAGAATTAAGATTGATTCATATACGCGGATGTGTTTTTTTGGCTAATTCGCAGGCTGTGGGTGGGGGCAGGGGGATAGCTTAGTGATTAGCGATCGATGGCGCTATGTGAAGTGCGATTTTTGTTCTTGATTGAGAACTGTTTTTTCCGAGCTGGAAGAACTTCAGATTAAACGTCTGACTCTGATACTAAAAGATTTTCTTTGCACGTTTATGTGCTCTTAGTGCTTCCATCGAAATGGTAGTTGAATTGCGCGGCCTATGTGAAACATCTTAAAAAAAATGCCACGTATGGCTCTAGCTCGAGATTCAAGCTTACAGATGATAGCTATCAATCTCTATGAAAAATTCTTGCCAAGCGAAAATGATAGGCCTAGAAATCTGTGCTACCCAACGGAAAAGAACCAAACGTTCAATAACGAAAATACACGACATAATACGCGGCGGGTGTGTAACACAATTCTGTCTTTTCTTCTGCACCACTCAGAAGACCTATTTAGGAAGCAAGCGCAGTCTTGGAATCGGTGAGATTTAAGCCATCGAGAGATTAGTAAAAGTACCAGGAAAAAGCGAAAAAGACCTTCCCCTTAAAGTGTCGAAAATGAATTCAGAAGTCAGCTTAGTATTCGTTTTGAACAATTATAGAGTCTGGAATAAGCTCACATGTTGCAGATCAGTAGAGCAAACGCATCATTTATTCGTACATCGGATTTACCTAAACACATCATTGAGTTGAAGACTCAGTGGAGAGAACAGGAAGCTGAACGTGAAAAACAGAGGATATACCAGCTTAATCTTGTCAACGTGGGTTTCCCAACCCTTAGGAGGGTTTATTAGCCTTTAGGATGTCCTTTACCTGCTATAAACTAGACACTCCACTTTAGATTACGGTGAAATTAAATATGATCTGCTACGATGAAGCCTTACTCGACGAACCGTATGTGGTGGATATGCCTCGATCATTTCTCCTACGTGATATCTATAATAATGTAATGTGCTTCTATATTGCTTAACTTAATCAGTGCGTTAAGAAAATTATGAGTTTTCCAGTCGCTGACGTTTTTCAAGGAGAAAATCAGTCTTTTGCCGGTGTTGAACGAGTCTTTTCTCAATCTTCATCATCATAGTCGTCTTATTCGTGTCACGAATAATCGAGGTCTTACTATCATTGAGGCTTACGTATCGATAGCCGACCTTTCTAAGGTGATACTTGGTTTTTGGATTGCCATTTTAGCAAGTTCTATAGAATGTGCGGTATTTGATCTTCCAGAAGATAGAACTTCTCCTTGCACCCGACCGCCCCAGCTGTCTGATGTTTTTGCTTGATGTCTGGCGACCAAGAGGTTTGATTTTTACCTTCATTGAAGCCATCTAGTCAACATTGTTTAATGTGTTAGGAGGGCTGCTAATTTGAACTTTTTCCCGTTATCAAAGAAAAGGATATATTGTATTCGGGCGTGTTAGCGCAGCGACTAGAGATACTGTGCGACATGCAGTCGACCAATCAGTGGTCAATGGTTCGACTCCATCCTCAGGGCTTACCAAGACTTCCATCTCTTCGGGGTCAATGAGTTGGTACCAAACTCGTCTGGGAGGATCGCAGTACTCACTTCGTAGATCACTAAGCCACTGCGAGTCATTGTAATCATTGTAAAGACTTGGTATGCATTCGATAATGCTTGCTGAAGTCTAATGGATGACGCATCTCTCAGGGATTGGTCAACGCTGGATTCTTTAGAATTTTTGTCCTTTTGTATTAGTAAAAAAACAGTGTAATCGTTCTTATTACATAAGTGGAGAAGATTTCATATTGGAAATTTTTAGGTATTCCATATACCATCGCTCCGCCAAACGGTCGAACAATTCGTGTTGCCCGTGTCGACATCGCTGCTAGAGTAGTACATCCATGTTTCTACGTATATGTCAGCCCTGAGCTTCGTACAGTGAGGAAATCTTTTTCCTGAGGGCATTTTCATTATCATCGTTGGAATCGATCTTGCCTCCAGGTAATCCAAGTTAAACAACTGATTGGTTCGATGTTTGGTGATGGTCAACGGGCCGTTGTTGCTTCTCGACTGATACTGGAACGTGATACTCAAACAAACGGATTAATATCACTCGACTCCCCTGCGGCGAATTTCAACGACTTGCTTCAGCAGTGCTTTTCTAGAGTACCTTTGGTAAGATGCTGTTATTCGTTATAAGTTCAAAGTTGAGCCCTTTTAAACGCAGTGGATAAAGGTGCTATCTGACAAACACATTGTCGATCAATCGGTGGTCGATGGTTTGATTCCGCGCTTGAGGCTCATCAAACCTACCGTTCCTTCGGGATCGGTGATTCGGTATCAGACTAGTCTGGAAGGATAGTAACACTACTTAATACATCGATAAGCTATCTCGAATCATTGTAGAAGTCAGATATACATTCACCCTAACGATGCTTGATGAGAACGAATAGATCTCGCATCCTTGAGATATTTTTCAATGCCGAGAGATAGCTTTATCCTTTTAGTCTTGGGTCTCTTTTTATAATAATAAGCCGGTTGTTTGATTGCTATGGAGTAATCTGTCTTATTTACCTTATTACAGGTATTCTGCGATTGTGGATCGAAAGGAGAGTCTCTGATTGTGGTCGAAGAAGATCGAATGAAGCCAATAAACGAGAGCATAATGTTTGCCGTTCTCGATCGGAAGAAATTCGCACAAATTTTATTAGTAGAAATGCCACCACAAGGTTAGAGTGAAACTATGAATACGTCTTATAACCTTTCGCGTACTGAGTTGGTTTTTCACCTAGCAGGCGAGCACACTCCAATTACAGTGTTCTAGATCATTATCAAAACTGACTATGGAGATTTTCGTAAAATCCAAACTTACTTTCAAATTTTGCATTTCTTAAGCTATCGATTAGCCTCAAAATATAGATAAAACTATTTAAAAAAATGTCCATTAACCCCTTGAGGACCAGCGATGATAAGCAGGCGGCGTCGTGCCGTCATTTTCTCACGAGACTTAACGCAGCCATTATCTGCGCCTGCATGTCTGGCTATCCGCGCCTGCTTTCCCACGAGACGCGGCACTGCCATTACAGTAGCTAAGTGAGACTTGACATCGCGCGGTACGGTATGAAAAGGACCGTTCGGTTCTCAAAAGGAAGTATGGAAATGTAGAAATATGTTCCTTTTGCAACTATGTGGTGTTCTCGTTCAAACGTCGTAATTTTTAGGACGTATAGGTATTCCTTTCACTAAAAATACCTTCATAAAAGTCCCTTTGTGATAATCCATATTTAATGAAGATAATATTCACTTGACACCTTAATTTAACAAATAAATTTCCTTATTTCTGTTGCGAATCGGCAATCAGTGAGTCCAAATAGATCACGCATGCATAAGGGTTAATATTTAAAAGCTATGAAGCTGAATGACCACCAATGTTAATTTTCTAATTTACTCCTTTCTCCTCTCCTATTTTCATGTTATAGAGGAGATTGCACGTGTCAAGTCATCGAGCTATAGGTATCAGCTAAAATCGGCGCGGACGGAAGAATTAAGCAATCAAGATTTGGTAAGTCGATTATATGTGGTGGACACAACCTGTAGTTATTGATTTATGAAAATTACCTAGCGAACGTATGACTTTTCCTTAGTGATTGTTTTTCTGCTGGATTTGACCTTTGCGAGATCCTGGACCTTACCTCTGCGTGTCTAGTCCCCAGCGTGTTGCGTCTAACACTGGAGTCCAACCCCAGCGTGCCATTATTAGACGCAAGACGTTGGGGATTAGACACCCAGAGGGTTGTGTCTGTGGTTCCGTAAAAATCAGGAGATACTTGCACCTATCTTTCCGTACGGTTTCCATCAAACAGTTTTCTTTTATGCATATATTAACACTTATATTTAACGTAACACCTCCATCGTGGAGATCCTGTAAAAAAATCACATTCAATCTCAACGATTTCAGAAAGACTTCTTTTGAGGAAATTCGAAAATATTCGCACTCTTTCTTACGGTTTCACTGTTTAATCTATGCATGCGTATATATATATATATATATATATATATGCATATATATACATGTATATATGTGTATGCACATACATGCGTATATATATGCATATATATGTGTATATATATATATATACATATATACGTGTACATATGTATATCCACGCGTGTTTATGCATATACACATTATATATGCACACGCGCTCATATATCCAGCGTATATGTATATACATCTACTCACATGTATATCTGTACGTATGCGTGCGTTTACACATAGATGAACTATGTACATGTATGTATACATATGTCAGCGCTCATATTATGACCGGTAGGTTTTGTATGAGAAGTCTCAGAAACTCTGTTGAAGGCAAATTTTGACAAAAAGTAAAATCTGTCTCAACAAAATCAATAAAATACGTAACGGTTTGATATTTAATTGGAATAATTATTGGAAAAACATCTTCATTGTTTGTCATTGGATGTTGTAGATGTTTGATCAGTTGATGTACAGATCATGAGTTCTTCGGTTTCTTCGTCGACTTTACCTTATCCTGTCGCATCATCAAGTGATGTGAGCCGATCGTCTTCTCAGGAAAGTAACATAGCCACAAGCGGAAGCAGTGAAATAGACGATGGTTTCTACCGTAATACGCCGCAGGTGCTTAGTTCTATTTTTCACTCAAGTCAGCGACTAAAGAAGTGAGAGCTCAATGAGCACAATTCTTCGATTCTTAGGAAATTTATAGAGGAAAAGACATTGGTCATGAAGTGGTTTTATGGCATTGAGGTTCTCACTAATAATGATTTAGATGTCACCAAACGTTTCTGATGTTGAAGAGGTCGTCGATGGCTCACGCTTAGCGGTCAGTGTATCTATTAATTTTAGTATAGTATCAGTCTGGTATATCAGACTGAGAGGTCAGTTCTAATAAAAAGGCTTGTGTCGTTGATAAACCACTGAGGGATGCCCCAGGCTTTCGATTTGTTTGAGCTGATTAAATACATATATGGCCTTTACAATGGCTCGAGTTGAACAACCGATGTGTCAAATCAGTGCTGCTCTCCTCCCAGTTAAGTCTGCTAACAGTTCATTGACTCCGGAATAGTGGAAGGCTTGGTGAGCTCTAGGCTTGGGATCGAAGCATTGGCCACCTGTGTCGTAGGACACCTACATCCACGGAGCCACATACTCTCACATATTTGGGCGATATCAAATCTAAGAGTAAATGACGTGATTTGGATTCACGTTTCACCAATGTTGCGAACATTCCTGTCTGTTAATTGAAGCATGTACACCAATTTCACCATTATCATGAGTTGTACTCCTGTGCTATTAAGCTAATACGTTCGTTCAAATTTCGTCTTTTCAAAAAGTGCCCAACCAGAAAAGAGTTAAGAGAATTAAGTTCGGCTTGGACGTTTGTGACGTAGAGGTAGAAGGTGCCCTGTGACGCACACGGGGAGAATGGTTTGATCCCGCACCAGAGCTCACCGAGCCTGTCATTCCTTCGGCGTCGACGATTGGTACCAGACTTGTCTAAGAGGAGAGCTGCACAGATTTGACATATCAATAGACCACTGAGAGTTATTGTAAAAGCCCCAGATATGCATTTGGTTACCTCAAACAGTGCTCTATGAAAATGGATGAAAAATCTCTCAGGGTTTGTTAAACTCCAAGCTTCATCCCTTTATTTCTTGAGTTCGGCGCTAAGGAAACATCTTGAAACTGGTCCGTGATTCTTTTTTACGTGCTTTAGTTCTTTTGAATTCCATGTGACATTTCCCTTCAGGCTCTTATCACTCTGCAAAGTTTTCTCTTTTTATAATTCAGCGCTCTCTTACGACACTGCCAAGAAATCTAGTACCAGAGAAATTGGAGTCACAACTGGTGGGAGAGCAATATATGACGGCATCATCCGAGGACACGGCCGTCCCGTCGTCGTCACACACTTGGAGTGCTGAATTTGGTCACGATATCGTCGAGTTAGCAGAAGAAGAAAATCGTTAGTGATTGTTTTTACGGAAAGAATAATATGGTCCATAGTCTCAATAACTTTTGTTCTCAGTTTTACAGCTCGATGTTGACTCTCGTTTACCATTTGAGAAATTCAAGACATGGCTAGGCAGGAAGCTGAGCATCGATCCAGCGCAGTTTGTTCTTGTAAAACACTACAAGGTAAGTGATTCATTTTCATTGTATTTTATTCCATTTCAAGTTGTTATAATCACTTTAATCTTATTTTTTAGTTGAAAATAATTTGTGCTTCATTTTGCTTGAATTTGTAGGAGGATGATAAAGGCTATGAGTGTAACAGCAAGGATGATGAGAACGTGAGAAGTGCTTTGGATAATGTTTTGAAGGTAGTGCGTTCGTGATCTGTCATTCGGTCGTTTTGTTTGTAAAATGGTATTTTTAGATCGACATCAAACTGAGACCACCTCTGAGAGAGGATGAAAAGCTCATTCGTATCGTACAGTTCGATTTAGAAGAGCTAAATGTTAGTTTAGATTAAATTTGTGCCCTTAGTTGTACTGTTGTTAAAGCAGTTCCGTTTTCTCTCATCCGCTTTTCAACCCCTTGGGGCAAGACTTTTTCCAGCTTTTTTTCAGGCTATCAGAAGTCGTTTGATAGCTTAAGTAACGGCGATCTCAATACTCTACTTGGTTTTTGCAAAGATCTTCTTTGAGCACTGTAGTAGTAAAATGAACACGTCTCTTCTTTTGGTGTGCATTATGACGCATCTCTGGACTCGCACTGCGCGCAGCGATCTCAAGGTGGCCTCGAAAATGTGCGATTCTCGTTATTCACTTGGGAGTTTTCTCTTCGTCTTGTAGGTAAGCTGAGGCTTTTATATATTTTATGTTGCCCGGTAAACCCTTAATAAACATAAGCCTATGAGTGCAAAACGTAAGCTTTTTTCGCCATTCGAGCGCTCTCTGAAGACATCTCCATAAACTAAACTAGATTTTAGATTCACCAATTTATGCTATCAGATAAATATTGAAGTTGAGTCAGAAGACGGTTCGCAAACCTTAGCCAAGTAAAAACTGCATGTCGAATTTGAAACGTGGTTTTATGTTCGATGCTGTGGCGCCAAGTAAAGTTTTAAAATTGCCGAGATCTAAGCTATTTTACGCTCAGAAAACGATCTTGGAAAAGCGGGAAATGTCTTGTCTCCAAGGGTTAAAAATTCGATTGTAATGACGGAAAAGTAGCGAATTCTTATGGATAATTCTGAGCACTTATGCTAATTCAGCGAGAAAATTGGAAAGTTCTTTTCGAGTGTGGAGCCTCAAAGGACACCACTGTTAGGGATTTGACGTTACAATGTATACATCTTTATGCTGAAATTTATGGTCAACAATTGCAATTTAATCAGTCAGTTTGTCAGATTCTCTTGATCCTCCAGAGAATAGAATAGAATAGATTTGCTTTTGTTTAGGATTCGTCTTCGAGAAATGCCGTCACTGAATCATTCCATGAAAGCCGTTCTAGATCCGGCTGATACCCTCGACTGTCGCGGCGCTCAGTGGTCAAATAACATTTATTTCCAAATAATAACAGGTATTACTACCTTGTTAAGCAATTCACTGCTAACATTTTCAAAATCGAGTGATTTTCGAGCCAAAAACATCTGCCTCTAGTTTGTATAGGTAATAGAATCAAAATTAATTTCTCCCATCTCTTTGTGAGGAGCTATTTCTCGGAGTGTTTTTTTGAGGAATCACTAACAACCTATGCAATCTGTGGGCCCGTGTGTAAATTAGTGCACACTATCTCATTCAGCTGATAATGTGGATTTTTTCCTTCCTCACACTTTTTCTGACTTTATTCTCTCTTTGTAGAATTTTGCGGCAAAGCGCTCAAAAAAGAAAATTAGCCTTGGAAATTCATAGGGTGATCTGACCACATCAAGCAGTTGGCTACAATAATCGAGGAGAATTTTCTTTTCAATCGTTTTTTTATAGTGGTGTATGTTATAACTGCATATCTTCAATAATACTGATGTGCAAAATTTTTAATCTCGGGCGGGAGTTGAACACGCGTCTTACCCTTTGTGGGGGCGCGTGCTAACTGCTGCATTACCGTTATTCCTGTTCTGCTCTCATTCTTTCTACGATACAAGGTATTGAGTCTACTAGCAACGAACCGTCAGAGGTTTGGTCTCCTAAGCACATATCGGTATCAAACTAAGTTAAGCTGACATTTATTGGGTATAGTAATCGACAAAAATTTTCAGTTTAATTTGTATTACAGAAAGAGTGATAGCAGAACTGAAATATCCAGTAAAACAGTGGTTGGCGCGTGTCCCCAAAAGAGTGTGACTTGCTAGGAATGACAGAAATAAAATTAATACAAAAAAAAACAATGATAAGTAACGATAAATAACCCGTTAGCATCTAAGGACATCAAAGTATTTTTAACCTCGTTTTGACTGTTGATCATCAATTTAATTATTCTATCTTTGATGATGATCTTTGCGTAATTTCTTTTATTTTTTTTTTAGATGAACATCTTATTGGTGCGCCGGGCGTGCCTGTGTTAGTGCGTCGATTTCGGCCATCCACTGTCGAAGTGTCCAATATACATGAAGTTCTTGTTGATCCAAATGCCGTTAGTCAGATGGAATCACTTGTTCATGGAGTTTCCTCAATCTCGGGTATTCCTGCAGAACGACTCGCATTTACTGAGGTTTGTGGCATCATGAATCTTGTTGTAGTTCGTCGTTGATCACGGACTGCTGTTTCTAGTCCATCCATTTTTAAGGTGGGCGGTTCTTGGGAGAAATGGCCGTTCGCACTGAGTAAGCTTGCGATGCTCGATGGTTCGGTAAAGTTCTATGAACATCCGTCTTATGCACCCAATGATGTCATCGATCGTATTGGAGGAAGAGTGATATACTACCGGTATGCTTTTCTTCTTAGGTAATTTTCGGTTTTCTCAATCCATCTTTGAGTACTAGGCCCTCTTCTAGTTTTTTTTTTCGGATTTTTTGTGTTTCTCTGATACTCCATGATTTCTCTACATGGTCATATGTTTTTCATGCATATACAACTTTTCTGTACGATAGAAACTTTGAGTGTAAAATATAGACTTCTTTTCGCTCTCACAGCGTTTTGTGATCACTTCCAAATAACCAATTACAACACTGAAATCATCGAGATTTGAGCTATCAAATGATGAACAATAGTTGGCTGTGGGCTATATATAAGCCCCAGCCGAGCAAATAAAGCAAACTGAGTGTGAAACATAATTTTATCTTCTTTGCTATAAGTCAATAAAAGGGATTTTTGAGAAATCATTTATTTTGTTGAATTCGCAGAGATTTAAGCTTTCGAGTAAATACGACTTATCTATAAGAGAGGTTTGACCAGCGAGAAATGCCTACAAGTAATCGTGTACCGCAGCTGGCCCACGTCGCCCTTTAGGATTAAATTACTACTACCATTCACAAACCATACCCGAGCAAAAATTACGAGTTAAGTGTGAAACTCAAGTTTATTTTTGCTGTTACAGTGGACTAAAAAGGCCTTATCAGTAGTCAAGCGTATTATCAAGATCACCGAAATTTAAACCGTCGAATGACCACTAGAAGTCTGAAAAAAGGAAAATGTCTTGTCATCAAAGGGTTGAAATATGGATTGAGATAAACGAATTGTGCCTCTCTTAGCTATGGAACTTATCAGGCTGTCGTATTCATTCATAATTCTTATTTCAAGGGATACTGCCGAAGTGCCTAAGGAGTTGTCAATTGAGGATCGTAAGCAGATCCAAATTAAAGAGCATGGACAGAATATGTCCGCCGCTATTCGCCGCCGAGAACGACCACTACGAATTCAGATGAGCAGCATAAGTGAACCGTGACAGGAACTGTCTAGCCTTTCTAGAAATCTCTAAACGTCTTCTGTCATCATATGAACTTTTGCTTCTTTTTTTTTTGTTGCTTTCTCATAAGTAATCGTATTTTGCCTTCAGTGTGACAGGTAGTTCCAGCACATGCTTAGAGATGATCACTAGCTTCTTAACCCTTTGCGGACGTCAGTTGATCGAGTTCCGCAAACGGCACGCGGTTTTCGTTACTTAATAGGAATTTTTTCTTCGTTCCTGAAGGAAAAACTCTAGATTTTTTCTGTTGCTCTGATACTTCATAATTTTCTCTACACAATCATATACCTTTTGTGAATATACAATCCTCATATGCGAAAAAAAAAACTCGATTGTGAAACGTAATATTCTTTTCGCTTTTATAGCGCACCGCGAAGACCTCTTCAGAAACCAAGCAGCGTGAAATTGCCGAGATTCCTGCTTTTGAACGAGTACTAAAATTGTAGTAGTAAAAGCTCTGTCCAGTCAAAAAGACCGCTAAAAAGTTTTGCATCGAAAACGATGCATGCATTCGCAAAGGGTTAACACTTAGGGTCTCCAACGTAAACGACTTTCACTCACATATGAGGTGTATAATGATGGATATAGGCCCATCAATTAGTCGTGATGTCCTCAGTGTCTACAGCAGACTTGCTTACTTCATGTTTTGCTCACAGTTCACTCTAGTTTGCTCGTCATAATTTTTTTGAAGCTTTCTCTCGCGTTGAGAAATTCTTATTCTAAGTCGTGGTTATTATTAAATCTCTTCCAGGCATTAATAATTTCGGTGTGCAATGGTTAGCTGACTTGCGCGAAACCATAAGATCCTAATAGATCTTTGTACAGATCATCTGAGAGTTCAAACTCCTCTGTATTCGGTTCAAGTGTAACGTTTCGGACAGGTGTGAATTGTTTTGTGCTAGTTTATGATCATATGCAATAGTCTGTGTTGAAAGTTCATGCTTCTAGTTTTTTAAAATGATTTTTGCAATGGATTTACATGCTTTTGATTTCGTTCAATTTCGTATCTTCTTGTGAACACTTCGCTATACCACTTGCCTATACCGCTCTAAGAACGAGCTGTCGTGGGAACACATTCGCCCGCTACTCATTCACGATTGGCACGTAGGGGAATATGCTAGTAAATCGGCGCGCAGGGTCAATGGAGCTTCCTGTGGGCTGCCCGAGTGCGAGTGATCCTCCAGACTGTTCTCTTCAGCTTTGAACTTCGTGAACCACTTCCTAGGCGTTCTTTCTGCAACCGTATCATCACCCCAAAGCCCATTAATCTTGCCGCTTCACTAGCATTCTCCCCTGCGCGCCATTCGTGCATGAGTAGCAGGAGGATTTGTTTCCAAGGCAGCTCCATCTTGAAGCAAGTTATAGACAAATTCTATACAGAAATGTTCGCAAGAAAATATGCAATCAAACGAAACTAAAATCATGCAGTTTCATTACAAAAATCATTTTGAAAAAACCAAAGTGGCACGAATTTTTTACGCAGCCTGTCATTTCGTTCAGTTATTGTTTGTATAGCTACCATTGTATAGGAGGAGATGAACAGAAAATAAAATTGACTCAATCGACTCGAAGTTAGTGACGCAGATTTTGTGCCAGCTTGATTTGTTCTTTTGTTTTTTTTATGGTGATTATTGTTGACATGAAGATTTCAAAATTCATCAGCAAGGCTTCCCTTTTGTGGTGTTCTAGTCTTCCATTATACTTAAGGACATCCATGAATAATCCGTCCAGTTCATCGTTTCATTTCATCTCATTGGTGATCTTTGATTGAGGTGATATCTATCTTTTACGGAGAGACATCGGCAGGCGTCATGCATAATCTATGGGTTGTAGTGAAATAATCCATGGATTCTAGTGAAACATCAGTTCTGCTGGTTGATTTCGAGCTACAATAGGTCCAGCTCATTTCGTATGTAGTCATCGTGGCTTCCGTATCTCTGTTCAAGGCTCAACAGAAGGTGCGTGTAACGCAGTGGTTCGAAGTGCTCTACGACACTTATATGGTCGATGGTTCGATTCCACATCCAGAGTCGACAAAGCTCTACATCCCTCTAGAGTTTAATTCGGTATCAAACGTGTCTGAGAGGATAGAAGCACTGACTTGATACATCGGTAGGGCACCACGGTTCTTTGTAGAGGCCAGATTTCTATTCAGTCACCTTTAATCATTCTAGTGGATGTAGAATGCGTGGAGCATACCTCAGTGGTTTATCAATGCTGAGAGCTTTAGGGCTAATACTCAGTCCTTCTCCTCCCCAGTCTATCGTCATCTACTAATGCGGTTCTCACCTGTATCCCTATCTATAAAAGTTTTCTCATGGGACCAGATTGGAATACCTCTTGGAGCTGTGAGCTATGTTGTCCCATTCGATGCATATACGAGTTTTTATTTATTGTGAAGTTGTCTTAGTGTTCTTCCATGTTCTCAGAATCCTCGAAATGCCTCTGCATCTTGGTAGGATACCAGAGAGGGCACTAAGGCCGGTGTAAAAGCTGCGTAAAAGGATAAAAAGGGGTGAGCTTTTGGCGCTGCTCGATTTGTGAGGGATAGACCATATACTCGACTTTATCTAGCAACGTTTAAGGTGACTGAATGCGTTTCTCGTCCTTACAATGACGCGCCGTGTTCTGCCGATGTATCAAGTCAGTGCTGCTACCTTCCCAGATAAGCGCGGTTCCGACTCGCCGGCCCTAGAAGGAGAAGGCTTTGTGAGCCTTGGGCGCAGAATCGAGCCACAGACCACGTATGTCACAGAGCGCCTTCAACCACTGCGCCACACGCGCTCTGAAACCACGTAGTACCTTTTTACGAACTTATCAGTAGGTTGCGTTCGGGACTAAAGTACTACACATGGAATGGGATTTAGTGCTTTAGTTGTAGGTCGAATAAGAGTCGAGACGGGTGGTCTATCGGTCATTTTTTACATGATAGGATCTCATGTATCGTGTGGATCCTAGGATATCTACCGCATGGTTCTCTTTCTCACGTCCATCATTCACATAAGTTTTTGCCCAATGCCGAGTTTGTCGGATCTCCAAAAGATCCTGAGTTAGTTGTGCTTGGATATTCGTACTTCAGAGAGCATGTGGCGCAGTGGTTAGAGGTGCTCTGCGTCGCACACAAGGTCAATGGTTCGATCTCGCGCTCATGGCTCACCAGCCATCCATCCCTCCGGGGTAGGTAAATTGGTACCAGGCAGGTCTCAGGCTTGTCTGGGAGGGTGGGCAGCACTGACTTGGTTCAGCGGGAGGCCTCCGCGAGTCATTGTAAAGGCCAGGTATGCATTCAATCACCTCAAACAAAGTCAAAAATTGAAGTCGAATGCATGGCGCATCCCTCAGGGATTGATCAGCGCTGAGAGCTTTATCCTTTATCCTTTTATTCCTACTTTAATTATCCAAGGAAAGTAGGCTGAATCCAGGTAGATCTGACAGAAATCTTTTGATTAGGGAAAAAAGTATGCCTGGTGGGCAGCATGTGGGACTGGACCAGCATCTTACTCGTACTGAACGACATCACTACAACTACGCTAAACATCCTATATTGTTAAATATTACATCTGTAGATGTTGCGATTGCGATGACATCTGTTCTTGTTGAATCCTTCATAAATTGCTTGCAGTAGCTGCCCTTGCACTCCATTGTCTTCCTGCGGAATTTCCCAGTTCTCTTCCTGGAAGACTTCTTCGCGAATCTGGACACGTGAAGGGATTTCAGGGCTGAAGGAATGAAAGCGTATTAGGGATAGTATTGAATTTTTCGCTTAGTATCTTGTGCTGTTCTATAGCATCTTGTCTTTTTCCCTTCCTAGACAATGGCCGGAGTTCATCTCTAAATTATTATCGTAATGCGTCGTCGCTTGAAGGAGGCAGTGGTCGGACTCACTGAAGAACTTTAATGCTGAAAAGATTCGGGTTGGCTATCATCTGCGTGTTGGAATGTGTTCCATCTTCGCATAAGTTGCATAAGATACGCGAATGTCATAGTACTTAGAAGGATAAAAATGATAAAGCTCTCGGCGTTGATCAATCCCTGAGGGATGCGCCTTGCATTCGACTTCAATTTCTAACTTCGTTTCAGGTGATTGAATGCATATCTGACCTTTACAATGACTCGCGGAGGGATCCCGCTGAACCGAGTCAGTGCTGCTTATCCTCCCAGACAAGTCTGAGACCTGTCTGGTACCAGTTTACCGACGCCGGAGGGATGGATGGCTTGGTGAGCCATGAGCGCGAGATCGAACCATTGACCTCGTGTGCGACGCAGGGCACCTCTAACTACTGCGCCAGATGCGGTCATAGTATTTATCCTTTGAAAATGGGTTTCTGCAGAAGAAACGTGCACTAAACAGAACAGTATTGGGACATATGGGCGTCTCATTTCGGTCTGGAGCAATACAAGGGCTTGTAGGAGTTTGAGGGCGCTAGTGGAGCGAATCTCATTCATCTTACCCTCAACACTCTTTGGCAAACAATCATCTGAACTTCTTAGAGAGCTCCTTACCTTGGCTAACTCGAAAGTTCCAAGGGGAATCGAGCGTTCTTTTCGTTTATAAAGAAGACAAAAGTCTGTGATGATGTCTAGGGTTTTCCAGATTGGTACGTCGGTTCCATACTTACGTTTCGGCCGTATCACCCGCTTCGTCAGTAGCGCACGCTCCCACATTGAAGCCTACTTTGTAGCAGGTATGAGGAGATGAAGACGAAAGCCTCAAGCAACAGTTGGTTGCGTCGACTGTGGAGTAGCGTTGATAACACCGATCTCGTTCGTCGGTATTTGCAGAATGATAGGCGAAGTGAAGTGATAAAACAGCTCATGAGTGATGGATGGGACAGAAAGCAGATTACAGACGAGGGTCACACCATCGAAACTTCTTCATATGCCGTCTGTCCACGGGCAAGCCATGTGTTGGGCTAGCGTATTATCTTTTTGATATTGGCGTTCCTTAGTGCTGCCACACTTGACTTGATATGGTCTACCGAGTACTGCTTGAGAATTGGGGTTTATTTGTCGTATCCGTCCCCCACAAAGGTCTCAAGTATCTCGGGTGTTGCTTCGTTTGCGGCTTGAAAGTAGCATCTCCTTCATGAATCACGGAGAATGTTGGTTGAGACGATTCTTCTTGAAATCTTCGAGTTAGCCAAGCTAATGCGTTCCCTTTAGGCGTTCAGATCACTCTTTGCAAAATAGTGTCGAGGGAGAGAGAGTCGAATCGTAGCGCTTATCAAGCCTCTTCCTGATACAATGGAAGATTAATCACTACGCTACGCTTCTCCCATTGTGAATGCGAAGAAAGAAACAGTCTTCCTTGTCTGTCGGATTGGTTTGATTTAGCAACATGTCTATTGCAATATGACAGTTCGCGAACCTTCAATGGTTCAAGGGTGTGCACATATGGAGCAGTGGTTAGAGGTGCCGTACTCCACACACGTAGTCGATTAGTCGATGATCGATGGTTCAATCTTACGTCCAGGACTCACCAACTCTTCTATCCTTCCGTGGTCGGCAAATCGGTGTCAAACGTGTCTGGGAGAATAGCAGCGCAGACTTGATACATTGGGCATGCTGCGGCAAGTCATTGTAATGGCCAGAAATGAATTTATGAACCTTTAACCCTTCTGGGACCGTGGACCCGACGGTTTCAGTCACGCGCGGAGCCTGAAATCGATTGATCGATTGACTCCGTTGGTGCGAATCACATGTGGAGTGCAATTTTTGTCAATTTTCTTCATTTTGAAAGAAATTTCAGGTAGAACTTATGACTCCAGTACTTCAAGATTTCCTCTACACTTCATATGCTTACTATGCTACTAGCGAAGTAGCAGTAAAAGCGCGCGGCCGATGTAGAACGTAATTTTATCCCGAATGCTACAGCGTCATAAAAGGGTCATTTCTAAAAAGGAGCATGTAGCGCAGTAGGCAGAGATCTGAGTTGATAGATTGCTAACTTGTCACCTTATCACTGTCTTCCCGTTGATCGTTGAGTGACTTGAGTGGCTACCAGCAACACCTCCATTTTTTCCCTATCGCGTGCAAGAGTAGCCCAGTGGGTCCTCCTCGCTCTAGTGATTCGCTGAGCATCATATCTTTTTTTTTTTGCTAATTGCCATCACTCCCATGAAATTTTATTTGTCCAGCGAAAGGGGTAGTTTCATTTGTCCCGGATAACCGAGAAGAACCCACTCATTACTCTTACATATCATATATATAATATATATATATATATACATTAAATACGAGTCTCGTATTCGTAGTTTTCATACCGCAAGTATATTTCGACATTATCTCTATAATTAATATAAAAGCCGTGTCATACAAAAGTATATGTCAGTTTTTATCTACCTTAGTCGGCTTCAGCATATGAAGGGAATCAAAAGACCTCGGAGAACGAGTAAAGTTTTGGTGGAAGTAAAACAACAATTGGTAGAGGATCATTCCCAATTGGAGAAAGGTACGGTTTTATAATCTGAAATTGGTGCTATAAAGGATTTTATCTTCGATTAATTGCACCTAAGATTTGGAAGTCCCTGACGTAATTGTTCTTCACTTTTTTACTCTTCAAAATTCTTAATGCAATTGTTCTTTATGCTTCACACTTGTTCCTATAAGATTCACTAATGATACAAACTTTGAATGACTTCTTTTTCACTGAAAACTCATAGATCTAAGTCTGAGGATGGAATCACGTGCCAAGCAGGAACACCGTACAAAGAACAGGAAAGAGAGGAGGAAAGGTATGAACTTATGTAAGATTTATTTGAATTTATAAGGTTTATTACTTTCTAAGTGTGTTATGATATTGTAAATATATTTCCCTGTTGCAAAAGTAATGGCGGTTTCAGTATCGTGACAGTCAGATCACGATAATTATGCTTACAAGCATCTCTATTATTCAAAATAGGAACTATTACAATCCACATATTTTCTTTCAACGGGAAATGAGTTTGTTCTCTCCTGTAACTTAAAAATGGGTTACTCGTGAAATGACGTACACTCGGAAAGCTTTTTCTGCACTCTGTTGGTTCAAAAGTTCGACTTTCTATAAACCTCGGCATAATCAATTGATATATATGAAAATCGAGAAGAACTTATCTTGATTAGCTGGCGCGAGGTTGGTAAAGTAGTTGTAGAAATTCGGCTGACGTTTCGGCGACCTTCCTTCTTCAGAGCCTGGGCGTATGTAGTATCAGTCTAATAGTCTCTATTAGTCTCTATTAGTCTAATACTAAGTATCAGTCTAATAGTCTTCATTTCTGTTGGTTGTCGTGGCTTTTCTTTGCAAAAGTTATCGAAATGCCCGAACAAATAGTTGTCGGTGGGCGCGAGGTCCGGCGTATATGGAGAATGAAACAAAAATTCGTAGCTCAATCCGTTCAATTTTTGAAGCGGTCAATGTGCCACCGGGGTCAAACCATATTACTTAAACCACCAAACAACATACTTTCCACCGTTTAAAATAAGTATAAAATAAACAGCAAGTAAGTCGTAATTACCAAGGAAACATAGAGTGAGAAATGCGCATTGATATGGTATATGACATGATCACATTTATCTACGAATTTATTCAAATATCGAGCGGTAAATTTCAACAATTTAAAGGCCGCTATTACTTTTGCACCAACGCAATACATCCGAAATTGTCGAGTGGAATGTGAAATCTTTGATCTCGGAAGAAAGTTGAACACGTTTCACCCTTACCCGCAGGCGCTTATTCTAGATTATACTTCGAATAGTTATCCAGCTATATTGGGGTTAATGCTCATCTGTGCTTACTCGGCCAAGCCCATTAAAAGTTGATCGCTGCCAACTACGATATGACATACCGAAGAAAGAGTGGTACCAGAGCGATCAGTGGTGTAGAGGTAACACACGTCCCCAGTATGGCCGAAACACGGGTTCAACTCCTCGCCTGGGATCAAATGTTTTGCATACCAATCAGTAATCTTAGACATCAATTCGGGGTTTTCTACTGTGGCAAAGAGACGATCAAGTTGTTCTTCCGATTATAGCTATTTAGTGCTCCCAAAAAAGACGAGAATGTTGAAGATAGCACTACGTTTGCGGAGGTAAAAATTGAAGAAAGCAAGGTTGATGGGACCGTAGTTGCTCCAGGTTTGTTTCATTGAGGCAGTCAATGAGTGGTAGTGATGCTGTCCAATAACCACATGACCTAAGTTCGATCACCCTACCCACACCCTCTTTTCGTCCCGCTGGGGGTCCCGGGAAACTCAGTCAGTTCATAAGCGGGCGAGCCAATACTTAGGTCGAAAATTTTCGTAAATAATGGTTCTGAGGAATCGAGGCGAATGAAAGAAAAGCGGGGATTGGTGCAGTAGGAAATTTCGGTACAGAATAGAAAAGGAGGATACTCATTAGAAAACCGCCTCTCACCAAATCTCGGCATGAAACGTGAGAACTGTCTCACCAATTTCGTTCAAGCTTTGTGGAAGAACACTTCCATGAGGGCGTGAAAGTGCATGTGGCGCAAAGGTTAAAGGTGCCCTGCGCCACACAAGTGGTCGATGATTCGAGTCTCGCTCGAGGCTCACCAAGCCTTTGATCCCTCTGGGGTGAGTGAGTTGGTACCAGACTCGTCTGGGACGATAACAGCACTGACGTGGTGCATCGGTGGGCTACCACGAACTATGTAGAAGCCAAATATTCATTCGATCGCCTCTAACGTGGCTTAACGAAGTCGAGTGCATGGTGCATCCTTCAGGGATTGATCAACGCCGAGAGCTTTATGTTTCATCTTTCTTCTATTTTCGTAAAGAAGTTATTTGCCTGATTTTACGAATAAATGTTGTAGATGATCAAGAGGACAAAGACACAGTGGTTCAAAGTAAAGAAAATCGACAAGGAAGAACCAGTAAGTAGGACACTGACTTCGACGCTATTTCGATTTTTTTGTGCTCAGAATCTTTTGCTTTCCGGTTCTCCAGAATATGTATCAATTTCTATTCGTTTTCCAGGAAAGTTAACTAAATCAGAGGAAAGAGAAGATTTCCAGGCAGTAAAGAGTGAGTGAGAAATGTTGTGAAAGTTTTTCTTCGAAGCGAAATGGTGTTTGGTGTGATCAATAGTAGCAAGCGAGACAGTTTTTCTATTTTTTCAGGCATTTTTAGAAAGATAATGTAAGCTTGATTTTGTAGACATTTTTAAGGAAAAAGAAAAGACGAAAAGCCATCGAATTCTGGTGAAAGTGATGTACAGCGACATTCACGTCTAACGATTGGAGCCAAAGTTAGTTTTTGTTCAACCAACTGCCGACAGTAGCGGTCATCTTGTTTCCTTGATAATACTCTCCTACTCTTTTCATGCTTCGAAACCTGACATAGTCTTTGTTCAGGTGCTTGCATCGGTTGGAAAAAGCAAGAAGTTCCTGGGTTCTCATGTAAGCGTTGCTGGTTAGTTTTCCTTGGAATGCTATAGAAAAACTACTATTCTATATGAAACAAAGGTAGTTGCGGTTATAGACCGTGAATTTTAATTGATTCCAGCTAGCTATTTTATCCACTGTTTCCTAAGACCTCCTTTTAATTCTTCAATATATCTTAATAGACTTTTTTAAAGCCTTTTCGAGGTTGGATATGCTCAGTGGCTTATGCACTTTTCGGCCATGTTGAGAACCACGCGCCCCATATTAGAGATGGGAAGACCAAAGAATGTGAAGACCAGACAGCACGAACTGTTATATCTTGCTGTTCAATAGTCGGTGGCTTGCGATTTTTTCTGTTAGCCGGTTGACTTCCGCGTACCCATGCTGGGCGTGTCCGCCGACTCAACTCGACTTCACCTTTTCTGCCCCAATTAGTCACCAACCATAGTACTACTTTTTGTTGCCAGACCCTCGGCTGAGTTTTGGACTGATTCGCATGCGGTCTTTCAGCGAAAAGTAGTACTGAGTTCACGACTAATCGGGTTAGAGGAGGTGCAGTCGAGAGGAGATGACGGACATGCCCACCATGGGTCCGCGGAAGTCGACCGGTTAGAAATATGACCACTTTCGAGCGCGAAGTTCTAGAAAACTTCCTCGGGGCCCCATCTCTAATATGAGGCGCGTAGCTTTGCAATAAGGTGGTACTGGCGAAATTTGCGTTAGCCATTGACCAAATAAAACCTTGAAAAGGATTGAGAAAAATCTATTGAAATATCCCAACTAGGCTGAAACACGGATTTGGGAAAATGCTATAGTTTGCACATTCTGTGAGCAAGATGGGATATACATCTAAAACTGTTGAGTCGTACATGGAACATTCGACTTCAGGCAGGAGTTGAACCAATATTTCGCCTATGCCGAAGGCGCGTGCCACACCACACCACCAAGGCCACCGATTTGATGCCAAACTTTTGTCGATTTATACTATGGTAGCTGTCAGAAACCAACCCGTAATGGGTTTGGTGTGGTAAGCACATATCGTCATCAAACTCAATCAAGTTGATAGCTATTGAATGTGTATTCTATGAAGTTCTTATGTGGAAAGATTGATGGCAAAGCGGTGGCTTGGAGGTGTAGTGGTGGCACGCGCATTTGTAAACTTTGTAATAGCAGGATCCATCATTATTTTTACGTTGATATCTTCTACTTACTTTGAGGCGGGTTGGAGCAGGCGATTTACAATGCACGAGCGGAAGGCAATCGCAGTCTGGCGATGTTTGTAAGAAATCAGAGGCAGTGGAACGCGAAACCTATGGAGGATGCAACCGTTCAGCGTTGGAAATCAGCGCTCGAGGTACATACTAAGCTTGTTTTTCTTCCAGAAAACGTGGGAAAAGTACGTGAATCCTGAATAATTTGTGACAGCTTTTCGAGACAGCCCTGTCTATTTTCTAGTGGTATACATCCGAGTTAACCCTACCTTAGCTAAAATTCTCTTCTCGAGAATCAGTCCATCACTTTTGCCGCCTTTTGTGCTTTGAATTTCAGTTCCCCCAAGTGTGTGGGTGGTAATTAATTTTTTTATTCTTTTGATATTTTACATATTCTCTGAATTCAGTATTTCCTTGTCTTTAAACACTTCTTACCTGTATATGTAAAGAGGAATGTTTCATATACCGTCAAATCACGGCTGCACAATCTTTTGGTGATTAGGCTTTATGGCTTCTTTGAGTAGTAAGCCCTGTGGGCTTAGCTACCTTCAACACGTAAGAGGCGGAAGTTGATCAGTCGTGCAGCGCAACTCGCAGGAGGCTCGCAAATTTTGTAATTCAGTGAAGGATTTTCCTTTATTTGAGAAGCAAAACTTTTGGTTTTTTGTATTACTCTGATGCTCCTTGATTTTTCCTACATGGTCCAATTTTTTTGAGCATATATAACTTTCTGTAGGGTACAAGCTTTGAATATGAAACGCAATTTTTTCGCTCTTACAGCGTTCTATAATATCTTTTATGAGACCAGTTACAGTATCCGGGTTCTCGACATCTGGGCTATTGAATGGATAGTAAGGGTTTGACGAAGAGCCATATGCAAGCCCCAGTCAAGCATTTGAAGCAAATTGAGTGTCAAAAATAATTTTATTTTCGCCGCTATAATCTAATAAAAAAAGCCTTCTCAAAATTGAACATATTAGAAAAGTTTTGCTCAGTGATAAAGGCCTTCGCACAATCGTTTACCTCATGTGGTACACGTCGTCCTTCAGGGGTTAACTTTCCCGAAGATTCATTATGTATAAGGCCAGTAATCATGGCGCGATGTTAACCTCTGTCGTGATATCTTACTACTTTCGTTCCTAGAGGCTTTTGTTGTGGGACGACGTCTTAGCATCCTCTTCTCACTGACGATAATGTCGCTGAACCTACAGTCTCGTACGAGGCGCTGCCTCTTGTTTTTTTTTTAAATATGTATCCCTTAGGCAGCAAATCAATGATTTTCTATGAACTGATTGTTGCGCCGTGTCTTCGGCATACAGGGGCTTACTGTGATAGGTGCGCACCCCGATGCAAGTCTGGTTGTTCGTCACTATAACTCTCAAGAAAACAGGATTCCCACAAGGATGAAACAGTGCGGATATCGGAAAAAACCATTTTTCTGTCCCTATGCCTGCTTTTACAATATTTCAGATCAAAACAACTTCACAATTCATATTTCTCTTGTTCTAATGTTCAAGAATCGAAGAAATAGTATTAACATTCTTTATAGCACTTATTTTGTTTTTAGGAAACTGGATTCCCGATTTCTCAAGTTTTGCCACATGGTTCATACTTGATGAATCCAGGTTCATCGGACCCAGAAAAGCTACAAAAGAGTAGGGAAGCTATGCTTGATGAGTGTAAGCGCTGCGAACGTCTAGGAATTCTCTACTACAATTTTCATCCAGGTGAGAAAAACAGGGTTGGTGCTCACAGTGTTGATCAATCTCATAGAACTCGCATTCATAACCAATTAATAAACTTTGGAGGAAATATTGGTCTGATAGGATGTTTCAAGCTTTTGCTTTGGTACACTAGTGTTTTACATGTGTTTCGGCGGTCTCGTGCGCCTTATCAGAGCCAAATGTTCTACGACTCATTCCTATTAATAGCAAACATAGTGGCAAATGTATCAGTCTAGACAACGTGAAAAATATCGTGTGATGTTACGGTCTGCACTAAATTTCGATTATTGGTAGCCTAGTGGCTTAACAAATCTGAGAAAGGCTTGACACATTTCATCAAACTTTATTGGATTTTTAGCGAGATTTCAGACAAGGTCGGTTCAAATTTATTCTTCTATCTTTTAACTGCCGTCAGCCATTGATTGAAAATGGTGTAGACCGCATCATGACGTGTTACTTCACGTTTTATAGACTGATACAACTGCGATTACCGCTGGTACAAATTAGTAGAGATAAACCCTGGGACATGTGGATCTGATGAGTGCGAGGACGCCGAAACGTACATAGTCCACTAGGGTACCAAATCTCAGAAAGGCTCAAGAAATCTTATCACACGATATCAAATCTTCAAGCAAGATTCTAAACACAGTTTTTTTGAAAGGAAATGCTAGTGACTTTTTTTTCGTGTAATATTTTGCTCTAAACAAATGGTTCATTTACGGGCAGAACTGAATTGTGTCTAAAAGAGCAGTCTATTTGCATTTTTTTTTTGCGTGGGTGCAGTGCGAAATGACTATTTTTGAATTCAAATAAACTATCTCAGCTCATTATGAACATTTTTAATCGAAATAAACCCTAGAACTCATAGATCTTTGCTAATACAAAAAAGATTCGTATTCTACCAAGTATTTCTGATTTTCTGCAGTCCACAAGATTGCTATCAATTTTTCTCTACTTGTAAAACAATCGTCAAATACTCATTGTTGTTGTGTTTGAGGTTCAACCACGGGCTCGTGTACCATAGACGAATGTCTCAAAACAGTGGCTACTACTATTGATTACATTATTGACAACACTAACTTCATTGTTATGGGTACATAAGATTTAACCTTCTTTGCATTTTTCAATGGTCTGTTTTTGTTCCTTCGTGAATGCTCGCTCTCTGTGCACCTACTTTCACGATCCAGATTAGATATCGCTAAATTTGTTGATATAATTTTCATTTGCAGTAATTGAGACCATGGCCGGTCAAGGCAATACTGTTGGGTCTACTTTCGAAGAAATTCGTGACATAATATCCATGGTAAGCTCTTGGAACATGCCTAAATAAAGAGTATCGCTGAGTCTGTTACCTACTCCCATGTTTCTAGGTGAAGAAGAAAGAACGTGTAGGAGTTTGCATCGACACTTGCCATATATTCGCTGCAGGTTCGACCATTTTTGAAAGGGCCTAAATGAGGAGCTGGTGTCACAGGGTTGCCTTCTCCATGTGTTTACGTTACTGTATCAAAGCTTCATTTCTTCTTGCTTGGCGACAGGAATCATCCAAGGTTTCGTGAATTAAAACAGTAACTACAAGACATGGAGCTACGGACCACTGTGATCGATCTTTGTCTGCTGTATAGAATAATATTTTGCGACTATTTTGATTTAGGATATGACATTCGTTCGAAAAATGACTACGAAGAGACTATGAAAAAATTTGATGACATTGTTGGACTGAAATATCTCAAGGCGGTGCATCTTAACGATTCCAAAGGTCCGCTAATTATTCTAACCTTAATCAGTGAAATCTTCTTCTCAAATTTGTTACATCAAAAATTTGGTGGAACACGCAAAATTTTCCTTCTTTCATAAGAGCGCGAAGAAGTGTTAAAAAATCTGAGGAAAATAACGTAAAGCAAGAAGTGGATAAAATTGCTGACTTTTACAAAGTATTCTTTTACACTTGGAAAAAAGTATCTATGGAATTTGGGAGAACTTTCATTCTACGACGTTTTACAACCATCGGTCTTTATCAGTATCTGAGAATTTCTTATGGATTTGCTAATTTTAAGCATTCTTACTGAGATACGAGCAAAATTCTTAACTTCATTTGTGCTCGGAAACAGCGATTACCCTTTCCGGAGGCTCACATCCAACACACCAAGCGAGCCCTCACTTCGCCCTTTCTCTCAGCCGCTTGTAACCCTATTGGTGCTATCCGGCAGTCGCCCGTCACCGCGAGTGATCAGGGAAGCATGAACCGCCTTTGAACCCAGTTAAACTGAAACTTTAGTCGTTACAATATTTCGACATTATCCACTACCAACTCTTCTCATGGCAGAGGCGATGTGAAATGTAACCATAAAGTTGCTGGATGGATAAAAGCCGATTTATGCTCAGTCGATGAGTTATTGCTAATAACAAGAATAGTTTTCAAGCATGAGAGAGGAGGAAGTAATCTAGAGCTTTACGATGTTGTGGATCATATGAGCCTCAAATAAGAGCAATCGCGGGTTTGAAGCCCAAGTAAGGTTCTAGGTTTTGCTCATAACTCAACATCCATATGTTTGTTTTTCATCGTAATCTGCCACGAAAAAAGAATGAAGAAAGAAAGCCAGGAAATGAAAATCTCAAGCATTATGGTTCCTGTTGATTTCCATTTCAAGATGCTCACTTTTCAAAAGTTTGGAAGGCAAAATTTTTGAGAGAAGTAGTTTTGAACGATTTTTGTAACTTTGCGATCCAAGAATTTCGTGGAACTGAGGTGTTTGTGACTCAGCACGAGTGTTGCAGGTGGTGTTGGTTGTCGTGCGGACCGTCATGAGAATATAGGCAAGGGTAAGATCGGATTAGGCGGATTCAAACATATTATGAATGACCAACGCCTAGATGGCATACCACTAATTCTGGAAACTCCTGAAGGGAACTATCCCAGTGAAATGATCACTCTTTATTCGCTTTAGCATCCTATACATCCATCATCTTACACTGTGTATGTTTATTGAAGACATGACAGCTCTGTTAGTTCTTTTTTACGCATAAATTGCTATGTTTACATGTTGCAGCTTTGCAGGTCATCATTTTTGTAATGAATCCTTGTACTTCTCGTTGATTGAGGAATTGCTTATGTTATGTTGTGACACCACAGGTTAACCTTTTTGTGATTTTGTGATCACGTTCATTGAGGAAATAAATATCTTATTCCCACTTTACTTTTCGGGAAAATTACACGCAGTTCTGAAGTAGTCAGCCGTGTAGCTATTGAATGTAGCAGTCAACTGGTTGTTGACCCATTTGAAACTATCGTCTACAAAGTATTAGCCACTCAATGATTGCTGAAACGTGAGGTCCATTGTAAAAGCCCAGAAATCGAACGGATGTGTGAGTTATTCTCGAGTTAGAGCGATAAAAACGCAAAATTCTCCAATTTATATCTTACTTTTGTTAACCTGTAAGGGGACGGCTATAGAAATCGATGCGCGCAAAGTGAACTGCGCAGCGGTGCGCGATTTTCGTTGTTTGATTAAGGTTTTTTTTTTCGTCTTTGCAAAAATTTTTGGAATTCTTGTATTACTTTGATAGAACAAGATTTTCCCTTCTAGCCTATATACTTTTTGTTTAGATATATGCGTTCTGTACAGAGAAAAACGCTAACTTACTACGCAATCAATTGAATTTTACAAAGAAACACCAGTTTTGATCTTCCCTAATTTTTTGCAAGACTCAAAAGTCTTCATAGTGAATAAAAATTGGAAAACAATGAGCCGTTCTCTTAAAAATGATGACCCATGCTGTATTTGATACGAGTTCATCAATAACTCTAGCTATAACTAACTTTATATCAGCAATTCGTTTATTTTCAATTATTTAGAGTTGAAGTATGTGAGAAAACGTATTGAAAACTTGTGGACAGTGGAAGGATTCTGAGTGGGAAGGAACAATCGTGTTTGAATAAGAGGCTTAGAAAATTGGTAATATGCAAACTTTTGATGAGAACTATGTATATCAAAGGAAGTATGCGGTACTTTTCGCTTATCCGTACCCATATTCAAGAGAACGTCTTTTTGCTCTTCCCAGACGTTTCAGTAATCATTCGATAGGTTGAATCTCGAGACTTCAAACGATGCTTTCTATATTTTGGATACCTTTTATATTACATTGTAACGGTTGAAATAAAATTTTATTTCACAATCGTGCATTTTTGCTGAGCAGAGGTTTTATCCAGAAAATTCAGTAATTATTTGATAGCACAAATTTCAAACAACATAATAGTGCTTTTAGTTTTCCCAAAAAAAAAAATTTTCGCGCTGCAACATTGAAATTAAGAATTTGTTTCACTTGCTGAACGCATTCCTCGCGTCGGTATATCTGTGGCTTTCGCAACATCAACCCTAAATAGACGACTTGTACCAGCTGAGGTGCACGAATGTTTAAAGGTCTTTATCGTTGCATAAAAGTTTTCTTCCATACATTTGGTAATTATTAAAAAGACTAAATCTTTGCGATCTCAATAATCTGTTCAGTTTAGAAAAAAAGGCTTCTTATTACGGTGCAGTAGTGAAATTAAAACTAAGTGTCACACTCAATTTTCTTCATTTGCTCGGCTGGAGCTTCGATTTGGCTCTTCACAAACGCTTTAGTAGTCATCAGATAGCCCAAATCTTGAGAACTTTGATGATATCATTGGTTTTCTCAAAGGGTACCACAGAACGTTGCAGGGGTGAAAAGAAGATCACATCCCACACCTAAAATATTAACCCGCCGCTTGGACGTCATAGGTAACCACGAATGAAATGAGATTAATAACATCATTGCTATCCAAAGCGCATTATACTACTTCAATCAGAAGAAGAAAAATTTATCATTATGAATAGCTTGTGAAGTTTAAAGCTTAATATTCTCATTTTTACACAGAAGATTGGAATTTTCCTAGGGAAATCTAACCGAGACAATATCTGTTATATCGGTGATAACACAATAACAAGTAACACTCTTTTATCTTCTATGCCGTAAATCGGTAGTTCCAATAGTCAGGTACTGCTTTGTGTGGAGTAAGACTTCATTGCAATTTTATAATTCACTCTGCTGTTTCACGATATTGTTGATAGAAAGGAACCATTTCATCTAATAAGAGAAGCCTAAAAGCGAATATGGCTAGACTTGAAAGTAAAGTAACTACTGTAAACCACTTAATTAGCGGAAATTTGCAATGAAAGAAGTGCCCACTTTTTGGTAATCAGATGCTTTATTCCTCAAAGTATCAAATTATAACAGAGATTCCATGGGGGAAGTGTCGTTCAGTGATTCTCCATCGTACACCATCTTCATAGATTTCCTTAGTTTCAACAACATATAAACGAAGCTGAATTGTTCATTTATCAGATGTAATAGAATCCCTCGTTATTCTTTATTACTAAGTAACTTACTATTCAGTCGGAATAAAAATCAACTATTAATTCCTGTGTATTTTTGTTGTTCTACACAACAAATGAGCTCTGCTTCAGAACCGAGATCGCTGCCTAAAACATCTATTATTAACAAATTTGTAATGCTCCAAGTGATCGATTCAAACGAAATCATGCAAGTGAATAAAAATTATTTTTTTGAAGTTTTTTTTTTCATCTCCTATGCATAGATGAACTTTGATCGGAACTAGTAACTAATTAACCATTACAGGAAGATGACACATGTTGCAACGATCAGCGCCCTATTGCTGACCTGATGATCTGTTGAACTTCCAAGAAAGTGATACACATTATTCTTCTTAAGTGTAACTTCCTTCTCGAACTCTGGCAAAGGTGACGAATATTCATATGCCGTCGTTTCATCGCGTGAATCGTTATAGGTTGATCGAAGTATTTCAGTAGAAACCGAACGTGCCGACCTGAAAATTGTTATCTCGATGACATGAATTTTTATGAAGGGCACAACACAGTCTTGTTGGAAGCCTATGTCGTCAATCACCCACTCACTTTAGCAGCCTGGACTGATCTGCAGGCTACTAGTTTTAGGTAAACTACTGCAATTGTTGGCATTCTGTCTAGAGTTAAGTGACCACGTTCAGTGGAAAAAGTAGATTTCTAAGATCGTAGAAAAACTCGTTTGTGACAGTCTTCCGAGAAAGAGCAGATCATCGGATGTGGATGTCTGCATTGAATGCGCTTGCCTTGTATCATTCGTTGACGAGCATAACATTGACGTTTAACTCAAATGATTTGATGACTTTGCCTCAAAAATTAGATTTCTAAGGAATTCAATGTTACATCTGTAACGCATGCGAAAACGAGCTACAGCCAATGTTTGCAATTATTTAATACTCCTAGGCAAAAATCGGCCTATTCAAGTGTTTGATTATCAGAATGGTAGACTGTCATTGATGGCTATCACAATATGTAATAATGGGTTTTTCAGTCAAGTCAACGGCGTGGAGAACATAAACTAATGATTGTTACCTAGTTCTTTTCTACCGATTTATTTTGATCCGTCTTCGCAGTTTTTTTTTCTTTCACTGCGCGAATCACAGTATTTTCAACATCAAAATCGTTCATCCATTTTCTTCTTGAACGTCGTAAAAAATTAGTCGAACACGTCTTGCAATCTCGAGGATATTCTGACTATGGCCTTCATAGGGCCTTCGTTGTTGACTGCCGGAGAGTATTGGAAAGAGGTGTTTACTCCGGGTGCGCCGCGACGAGCAGCACCACTGCTCGCCCACTCCACCCGCCCCCCTTCCGTGGTTCTTTACGAAAACTTGCAAAAATTTTTCACTAACATTTTTACAGCATTTAGTATGCTATGTGCCGAAAAGTGCCGTCGTAGAATGTATATGCTTACTTTCGCTTGATCACCGCCTACCGAGGAGATTGGAGTTCTTAAAGATGTGCACCGATTTCTTGAAAATCTTATCTGGTATGATCGTGTCATCGGAATTCGGCATTTCTGATGATTATTTTGATATGCCGAGTGCGACGAAGTCATCATAATCAGTTTCGGATTATAATTCGATCACAAGCACTGCTTCATACTTCCAAGGCAGTGAAAATCGTCTAGAATCTAGTTTTATTCACGCGAAAAAATCAAATCCCCTATGTTTAATAAGAGGGAGTTCTTGGAAAACAAAACAGAGGTGTATTGCCTTTGTTTCAATTTGATAACCCTAAGGCTGAGCGAAAAGTTATGGTAAATTTTTGAAAGTTTCGTTTTTATGCACAAATTATCAGCTAAAACAACAATAACAATTCTTCAAAGTTTATATCGCGTGAATATTATGTCTGGAAAGAGCAAAAAAACTTTTGCAGTTATGAACGCGCGCCCTTCCTACAACTACTCTAGTTACACACTACAATCTCCTTCACACAGACATCTATTAGAGATGTCTGGTTGTAAAAACTATGCTTCTAAGCTACGTTCCTGCAAGACAGGCGACGTAAATGCACGATAAGGGTTGAAAGTTTGCTTATTTCATACAATGCTGTGGTGTTAACGCCGAAAACAAACATTCTCAAGATAAGTAGTCGATCTGTGTATCAAGAAAACCTCTACAAAAGTTTCATTTTTGAATTCCATTCTTTATGTGACGGTAAGATATCTTCGACGTATAAACTCTACCAATTTACCAATAAATCAGCTATGACGTCCAAGCGGCGGGGTAACTTTTAGGCGTGAAATCTAATCATTTCCGTTCTAAAGCGCTCTGTGATACCGTTCCAAAAAAACCAATTATCATTCAAAATCCTCGAGACTTAGGCTATCGAATGACAAGTAGAACGTTGGTGACGAGCCATATCGAAGCCTCAGAAGAGCGAATGAAGCAAATTGAGTGTGAAACTTAATTTTAATTTCGCTGCTACAATGTAACAAAAAGTCATTTTCAAAAATCAAACATATCTTTGAAATCACAGAGATTTGATCTTATGCCCAGCGAAGAAAGCGTTCAAGTGATCATGTACTCCAACTGGTACACGCTGTCATCTAGAAGTTAAATTATACTGACAATGAAATGACCCGTAATCGTCGACTTTCGAATTCGTACTCAAATTTTTATACCTGACGCTTGTGTATGTTCAGTAGTTCAACTACATATAATTCTATGTGACTTTTGACCTGGAACAAAAGCATTTTTTACTTAAGCCTAGTCTGCACAAATGAATAAGTGTAAGATACAAAGAATAGAACGGTTAGTTTTCAAAAGATGCTCCCACAAGATAGCAATGTTGGTTTTGAGTATTTTCTCAGCTAAATCAAACAAGTATTTGGCTTGATAAATTGCATGTCATTTCCATCCTTTTAGGCTTTAAAGAAGGCCAGATCATCCGAACATTAGTCAGTGATAGACAGAAAATAGTAACTCAAATCAAACGTCGCTATCGCATAAAGAAGAGAGGTTGACATTTTTAACGATTGAAAAAAAAACATTGGAAATATCACACCCTTTATTTTCCATCATTGCTAACTGGAATTCGAGACGTAAAGGAAGAAATTTTCTGCGAATTCGGAAAATTGGTGACTAGTTGTGGTGAAGAGATAAACGCTAAAGTACTTCTTACGCACGCTAGAACGTCCAGTGTAATCGACTAGCATTCACAGTGCCAATGAGGAGAGCAAGTCATCAACTTGAGCAACTGAACACCAGAGCCGAACACGGCCATCACAGTTGCAGGACAACGAAAAGAATGGAAGAGTTTTGCGACTCAAAAACAGGCCGTCCAATCATTTAAAGAACAAACGTAATAAATGAATACGTCCAACTCTACTCGTACTGCAGATCAAATGCAAAAACCTATATGTCATAATGTACCAATCTAGAAATATGGCCACAGTACACGAAGTTAGACATTGTAATCGTTCACTATATACATAAACAATGTTAAACTACGGTCATGAACAGTATTATTTACCCATAGTGATCATATTCTTAGAGCATCATAGAAAATTTCCTGAAGGAAGGCACGTGATTTGGATTTGAAGCGATATTCGTCGAGAAGCTCAAGCACATCAGCATAGAGGCAGGGCCATTCGAATAACCACGGAAAGGACTTCCGAAGCCTGAAAGTGTCGTCAAATTGGAAGTCCAACGATAATGAAATTTTTTTACTACAAACTAACATAAGAAGTTTTTTCTCTGGAGTTGACTGCTGGATTTCCAACATGTCCACTTGGTTAAGAACTTCTCGTCGTAATTGTGCGACATCCTCGTGCAATGGAAGCACGAAATCACCTTGAACACAGATTTCTAGCAGAAATGCTCAATACAAAATGATCCACTGCAACATAGCGCGATGTACATATGATCAAACCTTTTTCGGTAGAGCTACAATAGAAACATCGATAAGCGGAATGTTTAATTCGTGCGTTGCTCCTCTGACTACGTCCGTGACCACTTCGAGCGCCACGATCATCGAGCTAGAAACTGATAATTTTCAGAAAATTCACAAGATCGGAGATTAATGAACACTTAATATTATACCTTGTTATCGATCTCGAACGATTGTGAGATAAGGGGCAGTTCTGTCCTTGATCGTGATGGAAATATGTTCTAAAAAACGTGGTGTACAAATCTGTACGCATTGAAGAGCAACTGTTTAATTTTTGATGAAGCTTAAAAATAATCGAAAAAGACCAATTTGAACAAAAGATTACGAACAGTTTTTGAGTAATTTTCAAACTTGAAGTCCTTCTTAGTACCTAACAAATGTAGCTCACTCTGTAGTTCGAAAAAAATGTGGAATACACATTGAAACCTCAAACTACGTCAGTGAGAGAGATAAAATGAAAACTTTCGAAGATAGCGTCTCTAGAGTAGAGATAAAGTGTAGTACAAAAACCTGGTGCAAGTATTAGATGGAAAGACAAACAAGGTGTTAACACATACGGGCCTGTGCAATTTTTTATTCGATTGAAGCGCGATTTCTGTGTGTACCCGCCTTAAGGCATATTTTCTGTGGGACCAGGAAAAAGAGGTGGTGAACAATTTTTCGAAACATTCGTTCCCTTGCTCGGTTCTCGGCAACGAAAGAAGAAAAAACGAATTACAGGGTAGAAGAAGGCAGCTCTCAAGGTTTGAAGTAATACTACATCATGATTGAACATTATAGCGTCGTCATGCGAAACGAGTTGAAAATCATTTTCTCGATACTTGGGCTTTCATCGAAAATTTCAAATAGGTGAAAATCTTTGTGGATCACATGAGCTAAGTTGCTAAAACACCAAGAAAGTTAAGTGTCTAACCGTTTTACTATGCTTGGTACAAATTTTAGCTGAGAAAAACATCTTTATCAAACGCTCCAAAGCATAGCTTATCATGAAGCTTGTCATGAACTATAGGTATGCCCGGAATCAAGTGACAAGGCATCCGTAAGAAACTTATAACTTACCGAACACATGACGTCAATATCAGAAGGTAAAGCAATGACATGAGAAAGATGACTTCTCCGTGTAACAGAAGTCGGGTGTAAACTGAATCGACATAGCTCATCAAAAAGCCAAGGATCTGCTAGCATCTCACGGCGAAATCGTGACAACGACAACTCCTGATAAATTAATAGATGATTATCCGACGACATACGCAAAAAGACAAACCTTAAAACAACCGAAAGTACTTATGGACCTGTGTAAAAGAAGAACGTTACCTCGTCCCTTGTCATGTACACATATCTAGCATGATCTCCAACGCTTTGATTCACTTCCACGTATCGTTTCGTTTTTAGAGGAGCTAACTTCCATTTATCTCTAATTGCATTGGCGAAATGAGGATCACGAACCAAGTCGGCTACCTGTCAAATGTCAATGATTTCGAGCAACCTGCTCGATTTCAATCAAACAATGGTGAACAAGTTCACGGCAATAATTGATCTAATTGAAACGTGAAAACTGTCTCGCTTGCTAAGTCACTGAAGCAACTTTGATAAAATGTGCCAACTTCTGTCTCCTTTAGAAAAGTCAAAAGTCAAGTAGTTCTGAGAAAACTGAAGTACCAGGAGCACATCAGCCAACAGAGGACGAAACCATGTATACTGAGTACATGTGTGCCTCGTTTTCTCTTTTATAAAGTTGCTATTTTTGAACTCAACTCTTAATACATTTACTTCTGTATGAATAAACTAATCATAATCAAGAAAATCTTCTACAGATCTTGGACGGCTGACACCGAAACGATAGCCAAAATGTAAATCTTAGCAACAACCTCGTGAAAGCTTAATGATACAGTGAGATACACTTAATAATGTTCCACATTGCACTCATCTCCGTTTGATAGTAGCGGTATGCGTGAGGATGTACTATCATTTTATTATCTCTGAATTTCGGATTCTCTCTCTTCCTCTTTCTTATTTGCATGATAAGAAGAACGATTGCCGCAATCGCTCTCTGGACTGCGTTTTTGACAGGGCTCAATGATTTTTTATTCTGATATGGACCACGTGACACATGCATACATCAAAGCAGAGAGAAATATGGATTCAAAAAGCAAGAACGGAGACGATAGTTCTTAGTTCTATCTGCTCAACTATGAAACTAAACTGCTCATGATGTTGACATCTCGAGCTAGATACAAGAAGCTGAAGCATGTAGAGTTCAATTCGCCTAGTGAATGGACCAGTAGAAGGAAGTTCGTTTCTCAGAGATACCATACTTCTAGGATTAATTCGACGACTGACTCCTCTGCAAATCCCAAAGCTTTTGGTCAGTAAGTAATGTCAATAACTGATGTGCCTAATTTTTCAAGTAGTTTATGAATACAGAGGTCTTGCATCAAATGCAGCGCGTTTTGGTTATAAAAAACTCCTGTTTGATCGCACAACACCTGATGGATTACAATTCAAGGGAAAGATTTAACACGAAAGGGCTCGAAAAAAATAAAGTGTCAGATTACATTGTTTTGAGCGAGGCTTAAAAAAGCAGTCGAATATGAAAAATTCCACATTTGCACATTTTGAGACGTGCGAAGTGCCAGATTTCTGAAACATCTTTTCATCGAGCATTTTATAAATCTTACCGTTCCTTGCAGTATGAGATGTTTACGGTTGACTATGAATCCTTGATTAAGACAATACACAATAGTGGAAGTTCTTGAACGTGACTCCCATTCGCTTACCATCGAGTCCAACGTCATCGCTGTACGTCTTCCAGCTAAAGTTCATCTTATTACTAAAAGGCATTCAAAAAAAAGTTTACACATAGAATTAGATAAGCGATTTACCTTCACTACCTTCTTCACTAGTAGAACCGAAACCACCAGTGAGTACAGAAGCCCACGTAACATCTCGTTCATGACGTAGAAGTACATCATCACTATGAACAAATCCGTTGTTTTGACTGTCCAAAGTGAAAAGATAAGTGTTCAGAGAAACATACATGTCATTCAGCGAAAATTTCTTGGGGTCTTTACTTGTATGAACGGCAGATGAGCTTTTAGTTCGCCGCAACGGTAAGTTGGCACGAAGTGGAAAACTGGTAGAAGTGATTCCTGTCATGCTAATGGATCGACTTCGCCCATGAGAAACAAACAGAGTGCTATTTTCGTCGGTTGAAACTTTTGGTCCAATAACCTAAAATGTAGAAAGAAAAAAGCAAGCTTAAAATACAACACTGTGTGCCATTATGAAGTACCTGAGGAACATGGGAAGAACGCGTCTCAAATCTGAGTCTCTCATTATCCCTCTTCTGCTTATTGGCGACATCACAAAAACGATTACTTTCCCATCCAAGACGAGCCAACGCTGCAGCTCCTAAAACCTGCTGATCAAATAAATCCACCTCTGTGATATAAAGCACATAATTTACTGACACATATCTAAAGCTGAGTAGAAAAAAAATGCACAAATGCAGTAATCAAATTTCAATCTCAGACTAAGTCTCAGACAAACACTGACGAGATAAGAATTTTAGCAGATTCCTTAGTTTTGATCAGAACACCTCTGTTTTGCACAATACAATCGAAGGATAAAAAATAGGCTAGATAGCAGTTTCCAGAAAACTTTCTAATGATTCTATTAAGTCCAATGATGTATAAAGAAGCACTTAACCTTTCACAGACGGTTCCTAGCATACTGGGCGACTTTTTAGTCGCTTTGGCAGTAAAAAAAATTATGTTTCACACTCAAGCTTTCTTCGCTGATCAAAGCCTTTTTCCAAACTTTCAATAACTATTCGATAACACAGATCCCGGCGATTCATCAATGTACATGGTTTTTGAGAAGAAAAAGATGCGCTGTAACACGGAAAATAAAGTTTCAATTCACATGCAGCGCGGATTCTTTGCTCCGGCATGTGGATGGGATTTCGCAATACTGGCATCAAGTTACCGCGCTTTCGGAACACACACCCCAGCCGACAAAAAAGGCGCGTCGAGTGCGAAACCCAATCTTCTTTTAGTTGCTATGATACACTGTGGACCTCTTCTAAAAAATTCCATTATATCACTAAAATCGTCGAGGTTCGTGCTATCGAATGGTTTCCGAAAGTTCACGAAAGAAGCTCTGTCCAGCGAAAAATTCGTGAGTGCGAAACATATTTTTGTTCTAACTGTCACTGTTTGTAATTCTGCATTTCGGCATCTTGTAGTCAGTAAATGTAGGTAGTTGGTGCTGGGCGAAAAAACTTGCAGGTGGCAGACCTTCCTTTTGTTCACTTTCCCATCGTGAGTCGGACTTGTTAACTTTTATGTTACAAACTTCTTTCCCATCGGTTGTGAACATTTAATTCTTGGTGTTCAATCTATTTTGAACTTTTACCTTTATGTCACATCCTGTATGCGCGCGCAACCCTTTGTGTGCTTAGATTCTTACCAAACCATAGAATTACCGTAGAGCTTCGTCTGGCAAAGCCTCTTATGGTCCGAATATAAGCTCGATTCAGAATAACCGTCAACACTCAGCATTTAGCGGTCAGGTATACTGTAATTCCACCGCTGCTTCCACGCTTTTCCTATTGGTCTACTCAAAGTTTATTTACAACAAGCCTCAAGCTTTATCGTGTTCCGCAGAACAGTGCCACTTGCAATCACCTCGAGAAGGTCAGAGCTATTCCAAACACTCACAGCGCAGTAAAAAAAAAAGGCATCATGAAAATAGAATACACCATTGAAATTCTCGACATTCAATCTATCAAAAGATTACTAAAATTTGGGAAAAAGCGTTTTTACCAAAGAGCTCCTATAGGACGAAAATAACGGAAAAGTGCCAGATTATTTTATTATTTGAACAAGCAATATTACGATATTTATCTTTAGTATAGACATGCTCTCTTTTTACACAATACCAAAGCAATCACATCAATTGACAATTATAAATCAAAGAACTTTTTCTCAAAAATGATGTTCCACACTCTATACGCTGTCAGTCCATCCATAACTCTCTACATTTCTTTGATGATCAGAGTACGTCAAAAGTATAGACTTCGTAGAATTACAGAATAGAGTTTGTCCTATCGCTCCATAGGTATTGATGTTTCTAGACATCCGGTCATTCCGTACTATGATCATCATTTGTCGTAACGAGGTACTTATATGTTAGACGGCGACAAATGACAAAACAGATCTCATTCACTGAACAGGAACTTATCACAGGAGTGTTAGCAGTAAGACGAAAGCTCAAATCTCTGGCTACAGCTACCCGTAGCTGGCTGTTCAAAATATCACATTCGCCGTTCGTCTTCATTTTTATCACGCGCACAATTCGCTAGAAGCACGAAAAGCATATCAACGTGTTAAGGAACTTTCGTAGTATCTGAGTCGACCGATTTATATAGAGTTTCATTCAAAGTGGAGGAAGAATTCCCCATTAAATAACAGACTGCATCCCACATACCTAGCGGCCAAGGGGAGATCAAATGGCCCTTTCCCTCCGACCCCATGGACTAGCGGATAAACAAGTTCGCCGGAGAGGTGAAACTCGATCTTATTCTCCCTGCTAATGATGTTCCTAAAAAACTAGGCATAGCACTGAAAATTTTCTTTATCCTACAGCACTCAAAATATCTTTTCCAAAAAGCGAACATATTTCTGAGCCCTTCGAAAATTGATCTATCGAATGAGCTTTAATATTCTGAGGAAGAAATTCTGTCCAGCAAAATATGAGCGAGATGAGAAAAAAACACGTGGTCGTGTGGAACACAATTTTATTTTGCATTTCAAAGTGTTATAAAAAGGATTTAAGCTTCTGAAATGATTGCTAACACTCCTATGGAATGTTCTATTCCATAGATTGAGATAGGTTTTTCATTTGTCGCCGTTTAACATATAGATACCATAACGAACTCAAATGCAATCAATAGCTCGAAAAAAAATCATCGTTCAGATTGTGAGATTGATACGACTATTCCCAAGGAAATATCGAAAGCTGTCCATCTTTCCACAACTAGATTCAGTTGAAATTTCTGCAGAGGTTGTTGTTGTAGAGCGTCGCATAAACTTTTAGCTGAAGCTATTGAATCGCTCTCAAATATATTTTACTAAGCTCGGTCACTTTTTGTGAATTTTTATGCTCTTCGTTCAAATTCTTCTGCCGCGTGGTGATTTCAATAGAACAAAGTTCTCTGCGACAACCGTTTTAATTTGTGTGATGCCATGGCATGCGATGAACTGAGCTGCTAAATTGTATCTTCTGCGAAACCATCCAAAATCTCTAGTTGAGATCAACTCTAGCAACACTTCACCTTTTGTAAAGGGAACATAAGTAGCATTAGCCTGATCAATCGTCCAGTTACTTTAGTCGTTAGTGTCGTTAGCTCATTCTGGTTTCATCCTCTCTCATTCTTTTGCTCTTATACAGCTCATATTGACATTAAACTTCCTACTCTACATATTTCTGTCTTGTCAATATTTTAGTATTATAATGACGATAAACGGTTTAATCCAAGTTTGAGACTCTGCTCTATGACAACATTAGCAGAATCTTGCGTGGCAAACTTGTACAGGGTCGCGCATCCGACTTTTATTTAGGGGTATGCGGTGCCAAGGATAGAATCGAAGACTTATTTTGCTAATTACTGGCACAGGACTCGCAATACGCTTCGCTCAAACAACCTGTGTATGTTTCAAGAAAGCAATGTTCTAAACCTACTCAAACTGAGTAGACATTAATGTCATAAAATTACAGGTATATCATATGTCGGCTAACTTGACGGATGACTACTGTGCATCACACTCTTTTGCCTCCTTCGTTTCCTTCTATTTAATTCACTTTCTGATTTGATTGATATCCATGACCTTTCTCCAACTTGGAACATGTTTTACTGCAGATTATCTGGAATTTTATAGATTCCGATTATGATGGCGAGCGACGATTTCGCTGGTGCTTTGCGTGAACTGTTCTCCACGAGAGATGCTGAAGAAACATAAGACACAGGAGGCACCGAACCGGGTGAGCAAGCAGTTTTTTGCGCTGGATATTTCGCAGAAATGGAATCAGACAATAAAGATGGAAATCGAGGTGAAGGTGATGACAACGTGAATGATGCAGTGAGCGATGAGTGGTCATACGATGTCGCGTCGCATTAGCGCGTTTAGCGACTTCAACAGACATGCCTATCCTTCTTTCCTTTTGCAAAATGAATAAGCTGTAGTCACATATCATGGAAACCATCCCTTGAAAAGACTTCAGAAACTTTAAGAAGTTATATTGGCTGCTAATAGGCATCACTGACAGTTCAACATGTTGAACCCGCGCGCTCACATACCGAAAGGTTTTACACTAAATTACGCCAATCTGAATATATCTTTCTTAACTGCTTTGACAAGGCTCAGAATAAGTAAAAAAAAAACATGTAAGATGTGTTTGTTAGCTTTGAAAGTTGCTCAATACGAATTGCGCGGATTACAACGACAGTGTCAGAGTGTGTCAGAAATGCAAATCACTAAAATTTGAGACAATATCTATGCGAGTTGTATTGCATATGTAAGGTGTACTAGTGAAGTGTATTGTATATGTAAGGTGTACTAGTGAAGTTTTACATCAAAAATTACAGAAAATATTCATTATAGAAGATTGACAATGTTGAGATTGTATATCCCATGTAAGAAGTTTTTATCACAAAAGTTCTGTTTGATAATTTTTTTATACGTGCACAACATTAATCAAATCTTATGTACACAAGAGTGGAATTTTATGCACTACATGAGAACATCAAGGCCTAGCCCTTCCATACACAGAAGATTTTCGTGGCACTTAGTACACAAATATTTTCCACAAATCACCTATAGAAGTATTCTAAGTGATTTACGATCTTATTATAGTAGAAAAATGCTCATTATTTTTGAACTTTAGTTTTCAAGTGCAACAGAGACGTCTCTGTTCCACCTCAAGCAATGAGAGCCCTTTCCTCTGAAATCAACTCACCCGATATGAGTTTTTGTGAACAATTAACGAGGAAAATTATTTGCAGGACAGAATTTTCTGAACTAGTCTCGGTTTTACATTTGCAAAAGATAAATCACCGAATTATAGCAGAAAATACCAGGGAAAACTTTAGTGCAGCCAAATAAATGATTGGAAAATATAGCGCCCATAAACGTCATGTGCGTGAATGTTTAAATTTGCTTCGCGCGAGATCCCAACCAACTTCCTATTCTCTCACATTGATCGGGTATCAACTTACTAATCCTGGCGGGATGGAGAGCTTAGTGAGCACACAAAGCAGGATCGAATCAAAGATAGATGGGATGTCTCTTTCTATGCACCTGTAACAGCGGTGCTTCACACACCTTTCCTTTGAGCAGAGTAAATGCAGACTGCAAACAGTTATCCTCCCTCTTGAAACGTTGCTATGTGAGTTCTCGGTGGTCAATAAAGACCGACGAAAGGCGCTGACAACTTAACGATTCAAAGCGACTGATTCAAAACTTGAGGGTAAAAAAACCCCGCTAGATCAACCAGGAACCAGTCTCAATGCTTCGCACAATGGACGCTCCCGACTACGACGCAAAGCGGAGAAACAACCGGTAAAAGGTGATGAGATCATGTAGCGGCGGATATGATTTCTGCTGAATTGAAATAACACGTCTGCGACACCCCATTTCGGCTGATTTCTGCTGTACAGTAATAAAACCGGCAGTCTTCAAGTCCCCAATTTCTGTGCGTTTGCAAGGGCTATGGATCCCATCAAAGCCGAATTGATAAATTCTCAAGATTCCGTAATTACAACCAATATTCACCAACTAAAAATCCAACTTTATTGATGATAACAATCACAACTCCTCCATAATGGTACAGCTATTCCATCAAACCCATACCACTGTCGTAAAAGAGATGATCCAAGGGCGAGACATTCGACATAACTCAAGACACAACTCGTCAAATTTGTTCACTATCGCGACACATGGATGACGGACTCGCTTTGTTGGAACTTATGAGAAAAAGAATCTTTTTAATATTCATCCGAGAAGAGTTAGTGGTACGTGAAAAGTCAACCGTAAGCGGGAGTTGAACCCGCGTTTCACCCTCACCAAAGGCGCGTGCTACCACCACACTATTAAGGCCACCGCTTTGCGACCACTCTTTCTTTGATATGAACTATCGCAGCTGTCAGCAAGCAACCCTTAGCGGGTTTGGTCCTGTAGGCACATATCGGCATTAGACCCAGTCAAGCTTTTCTTGATATTTACACGCTCAAAAATTCACATTGTAGATACCTGAAGAAAACTGCATTGTAAAACGAAAAAAAATTGCTGAACATACCATTGACTGATAGACTTAAGATGTTGAGAGCCCAAAAGCCATATCCGCGTACACTAAGGATCGCCGATTCCTCGGCTAATCGAACCATCTGTGGAACAACATCAGGAGGCAACAATTTGAAACCTAGTGGATAAATTGCAATAATTAGATAATCGGTATTCCTGAAAATTATATTGACCTTTCATTCACCTTCGTTGACACTTCCAATGTGACCAAGAGCCATGAGGGTAGCCTTGACTTTTTTCGGTTCTTGAACCCTCAGTAAATCATTAACGAGAGAATCGATCACGTTCAAATTACACAGAATATTTCGGCCAAATTCATGGCTACACAGTGCGGCAAAAAGATGAGGTGGAGCAGGATGACCAAAGTTCTCAGCACTAGAATGCATGAAACATGTGAACTATTACTACTGCAAAATTGCACAAAATAAATGTATAAGCGTATACCGTTCCCCGCTAGATCGTGAAAATGTTCCGCCTATGGTTCTTTGTATAGAAAAAAGTGCCTCCCTTATATCATCGTCGATAGCTTCGACGTACCTCACATTGAATGACTGAAGCACAACATGATGCGCATAAATTGTGTTCAGTTTCAGCAAAAAATTCCAAACCTCCAACCAGAACAAAACAATCTCGCGAGTTTTATCCTCATCAAGAAGACATAAATGCTCATCTCTATAGATATGCACTTTCAAGAGAATTCCCGCCTCGCCAAAATTGTCTAGTTGAGCAGTCCTTAACCATCGTGCAGCATCCTTATAAACCTAAACGCACAAGGAAATTTTAACAAACAAAACTAGAATAATTATTATTTTTCGGTCCTTTTCGCAGTTACTTAGTTACCATGAAGTGAATGAACACTAACCGGCAGCCATGTGTGTAAGATCCGGATAGCGTGACGAATGACCTTCACTGACTGGTCCGCTAACTGCCCGAGAAGAAGACGAAAGCCCCACTCGGAGAAATTTGGAGGACGTCTATGAGCTAATGTGGATAAAAATTTCGTACACCAACGGCGAGCAGGCTATAAAAAGCAAAAAAAAAATCCGAAACCATCCGCTGATACCATTTCACAGACGCTCAAAATTACCTGTCAGCGTATCTAAGGAAAAAAAACATCAGAAAAACAATTTGAATGATCTCGATAGCTATGTTTTTTTGAAATTATACTTAAAAGTTCAAAACACAACACATGTCCCGCAATTAGCGTTTCGTGCTATTCTCGCTAATCTTTCAACATCAAAACGTTGTTAATCTTGACATTTTCTATGAAATTTATAGGCGAATTACAGTTTTCCAATGAAACTACGTAAAATTCTACCGCCTTGTGAACTGATCGTGTTTACTTAGAGTATCAGACTTATTTTGTATACACTGCTGGGTAGCAAAGCCATATCAAGTAAATTTGTAATCAAATTTCTCGGTTGTTCTCTACTTGGACTCGTAAAAAGCAATAAGTATGTTGAAAAATTAAATTACACTTGGTGCTATTGAAACCTAGGTTTGGTGATTTTTTCTGTTTGGGTAATGGAGACATTTGGCTGTACCGAGTTGTAGGAAATCTGATCTTTCCTGGCTCTAAAGAAAACGAAACCGCCGAAACGCCAGCTGATCGAATAAATTATATTATAACAAGCTCGTGTTTGGCTTAAGAAAAAAAAATCTCAAAACCAGACTTTCGCTCCGAATAAGGAGAGTAATTACCGCTTACCTCACAAGTCGACGTTAGAGCTTTTTGTAGTATCACTTTCGAGAGACTACAGTAGTCGAATTCATAGTCAAGACAGGAGACAATTAGTTTTACGTACGCTGCATGAGTCGACGGGGTTATCAAATCGATAAAGCTGTAAGAAACGGCTTTTTGCCAAAATCATCGACATCAGTAGTCTAGAAAAGGCTACTCCTACTTAACTTTGAATAATCAGAGATCTCGCACACTGCAGAAAATAATTATTATATCGCGGAGCAGAAGCTTCAAACGACTTTTTGAGATCAATTTTTGACATATTCATGAGCAATGGAGCATTCTTATCATTTTTGAATGATATACTGTGCAAAGAAATTGTGAAAATGGAAGTTGTTAGCCCAGAACGGTGCGTACGTGAGTAGATGTTCCCACAACATCAGACCGGATCGAGGACAAACCGTATGACAAAGCTGTGACGTCTTTCTCACGCTAATGTCCACTTCACAGCTATGCAGCCACACAAAGCACTTGATTTGCTTTTTTTGCGGCAACACTGCGGATATAGTGTTGGAGATTTCTTTGTAGCAAACAAAAACTGCTCGACAGACTATGCTGCATGATAGTACATGGCATAATAGACCTACTAACACTTGAACACTCCAAAGTACTGAACCAGCCACGAACATGCAGCCGACGTACAAAACTATTCCGTAAGGAGAAAAAAAAAGAGCCTGGCATTCATTTCATTTTTGATATAACACTTCTTTTAGAGTGCGGAAGAAAGGCTCTAAAAAGTGAACATCACTTACTAAGCGAAAGTAAGTGTTTTAGCAGCAGTTTCATTCCTTACAACTTTTTCCCACTCTCTGCGTCACGAAATGCTGTGTTCGGCTTGGATTGATCAGTAATGCATCAACGAAAGCGGGTAAGGAAAATGCATACTTTGTCTTTGTATCCTCCAGGTATGGTATTCTTCTAAGGAATCAAAGCAATTTAACTGCGATATCAGATAGTCATACACCAAATAAAAAAAAATAGACACTCGTCTGTGAACCGCTTCAAATCGGTTTACGTTGTCAATTCGATCAAGCCATTAATTTCTGATGTCACTGAACTTGAAAAAATCACCAAAGGATGATCACACATTCAGTTATCTATGAGATTTCAACATAAATAAATGCATACACGAGTCTCAGGGAACTCATAGATAAACTCCTCACATAAATCAACATTGGAAACTAACGAGTAAACCTGTTTCTTTCCGCCTCTCATTAGAAATACTTAGTATGCCTCAATAGAATAAGAGACAAAGACCTTTGCACATTATGGATACACATTTTTACAAAAAGATAGCCAAAACGAGTTCGCCAGCCTTTGCCATAGCAGTTTACTCTCAGGTGTGCTTAAGTCGGCAAAAGTCGAATATCTCCTCTTCAATGTTATAACCATAATGAGAGAAACTAATGATGTATATGATGGCTCATCGGCCTAAACACTCAACAGCCAGGATTTAAACAAAAAAAGCACTGGTCAAAAATCAGTAGTGAACTACTGGGTATTGGCAAGAACTTTGTCAACCATAATAATTTAAACCATGACATCGACAATTTTCCTGGATAATCCAAATTTTAGACTGAATTATACTTTTCTTGCAGCACATTTACATAGAATCTTAGACAATCAATTGATCGTTTTCTTATTTAACAAACTCCAAAAATTGTGAATGTTTTAAGTTTTACGCAGAAAATTCGAAGATATTATTATATTACTGCTACATCCGGCTATCGTTAGCGCTCGGTGATTGAAACTATCGCTGCCGAAAGTGGATAATGGCGAGATGTCAGAACTCTAGGGTTGGGAATCTCGTGTGGCGAGAACGAGATTCAGGATAATGAGTACGGGAGAAGAACAGGTCTTGTTTCGCTCAGTTACCGCAGAGATCGCGGCTCATACTCTCCACACATCACGAAGGAAGCACCTCAGCTTAAATATTTTCATGACCATAGTAATACTTCTTCCATTAGTCTGTCTGCACAGTTCTCACAATTACTATAACTCATTTTTCAACTGACCACTTAGATAGTTATTGATTAATCTTCAAACTTCCGCTCCACTAACTTCAGCAGTGATTACATACGTTTCACAAAACTATTATGCTTCGTTTTCCAAAATGAGCCTACAGATAGCTGGTCTCTCTGAGTTTATATTATCACTGTAAATTCGTGTAATCACTTTTTAGTGTTCGTTCCTGAGATTTTTTTGAGTTTTTTTTTATTCTTGTCATCCTACATAGCATTGTCACCAGCTATCCGTAACAACCGTCCTAAAGTGAGAATTCAAATCGCGATCAAAAAAGCATTGCAACGAAAAGTGACACAGTTCGGTGAAACGATTTTACAAGAATACAGGATAAGATGATTGGCCTATTTTGTATGAAATGCTGTTAATATTTTACGACATGTAATAATGAAAATGAAAGATGTTTCTGTAAGGTAGAATCGACATTTCGATGAATTTCCGAAAAAATTCTACACAGTTGTCTCCAATCCTCACTAATGCTGGTCAAGTGTTCGGATATGTTCCTTAATCTCTCTATAACGAATGCCCTACGGTGAATAAGCGTTTATACACTACCAGAATCTTTTAGGTTATGAAAACAATATGGTTGCTGGTAGTAGTCGTGAGCATTTCCACGGCAGACTTACCATCGTGCAGACGCGCTCGCTGTAGTCATTGCTCTCTTGATTTCATTTCAAAAACTTGTCCAAAGACTTGTCAGGATTGTCCGCGAGTGGTCTTTGATAAAGTAACTGTGAGTTCTCTTCATCATGTTACTCAAAAGAAGAAAAAAGGAATAAGATTAAGTGCACTTTCAGGGAAAAAAGCTTAAAGTCTATCCGCAGAGTTATAATCAGCTACCCATAACTTCTTCCTACAAGATCAAAAATGAGCCTTCCAACGAAAAAAAACCGCAAAAACCGTCGAAACCGCCACAAACCGGTGCTATTCCCAGGCAATCTGGTGTGGCCACACAGATGCAATATCAGGTTTGCATGAAATCTTCGAGAATACATCACAAAGTTTATAGAAAACCAATAACTTCGCGATGTTATTTCCCTTATAATAGCCTACTATAATAGGAAAGCCGTACAATGATTTCACTAGTAATTTCTACTAGTGCTGCTTTTTTTAAACATAAAGCTATTCTAATTCTATCAATCCTTTCTCTACTAGATATTTAGAGTGTCAATAGCACTGAGCACCTTTTTTGACAAGCACAATAGTGTCATGAAAATAAAGAGAAAAGTGAAAGTTGAAAGAGCTCTAGTGAATCGTTTCAGCATCCCAACTCAAATGTAGCAAACCAAGCACCTCAGGTAGTGCAACCATCGCGACCACAGGTTTACTCGCCGGTCAACCAGTTCAATCAACCGTTCGTTGATATCTCCACTCTTGCTCCACTTATTCCGCCACCACGACCAAGAGATATCGATAGAAATCTCGCTCGACAGCCGGCCGACTTAGCTCAACCACTTACGGAGTACCAGCAGAGCGCTCAGAATGTGAGAATTTTCAACCAACAACAACCTGCGACATATCAAAGCAGTGCACAACCATCACAACCACCACAACCTCAGTTATACAACACAAACCAAAACACATTCGTTCAACCTACCATGACTGATATATTTGGCCGACCGCTATTCCAAACACAGACAGCACAACCGCTTCAGTTCCCTCAACAGCAACAACCCACTCCGCTCACCAGTTCCTTCCAGACATTCCCACAACAGGTAGGCGATTTGTAGCAAGATATGGAGGAACAAAAACGTAAACACTGATTTTCTAAAACGTTTGTCCTACGTAGTAAAAACAACGAATCCAAGCTTCGCTATTTTTCCATTTATTGCTTTTTGTCATCGAAGTCGTATTCTGCCTAAAAGTTACCCTCAGACGAGCAATGAGAATTACAAAAGTCAAAATAATTGTTCACATATATTGGTCACATTTTCCTACATCGAAGGCGAAAACAACAGTAAATTTAGCCGTCCAGTCAGCAGTCTATGCTGGATCCATTTGGTTTATTCAACTTAGCCGGAATGACACACTTAACTCAAGTAAGAGCTTTGAAATAATATTTCTTTACCTTATACATTTTGAATAATGGGATTTCTTCAGGGAACCTCTCCAGGACAAACCCCAGTGGCGCCAAGTCCTTATAGCCAACCACAAACCACTTATGGAGTAGCACCACTAACTAATCACCAACCACTTGCTAATCCACAACAGAGTTTCCAGCAAAACCCGCAGACAAATTATTATGGACAGCAGCAAAATTACTACAACAATCAGCAGCCGAATGTACATCAGAGCGTACAAAACTACCATCAAAATGGACCACCACAACAGGTTGCATCAGGTTTAGCGACAAGCGAAGTTTACCAGCCACAGTATAACAGAAATCATCTGCAACAAGGAGCACGAAATCAACAGGTAGTCGAGTTACACCTTTATTCTAATTTAAGCGTGTGAGTGGAACCAGCGCACAGTCTAATATACTGTATCAAGCAAACAGCGCACATACAACAACCCTACCCGAGAGAGAAAGTATGAGTAATAGACACTAAAATCGCATAGTAAAAGGTGGAAGGATTTTTAAGGTGCCCAGTGCTCTTCTGAAACCATCAGCAGCATCAAGCATCGATACTGCACCGATTAATGTCCAAAATACGTGGGCGGCAAAGGACTGGTAACAACGAATCTGCAACAGCAGGTTCGTCTAAAGTTTTATAGACATCTCTAATAACGAGGTGCACTATATGGTAGATTCTCCTACCACAAAATGAAATCGATTTCTATAATCGATTGCAAGCATAAGCACTTTACTTTCGAAATTCTCCACATTTCTTCATCTCGGTATCACTAAGAATTTCGATATTTGAAGCCCAAACATAGATTTTTTGAATATAAGATGAATTCTGGATGAAGAAACTCAGAACTACACCAAGTAAAAATATCCTAAGCTAAGTGACAGAGAAATTTTCAGTGTCCTCGTCAACCCGGCTGGGCGCCTTGCATCACAAAGCAAGTTGCAAATGAGCGATTTGTCAACTGCTGTGCCCGGTTAGGAGATGGATGCCTACCATTATGTAACTATGACGCCCAACTAGCAACGGTAAGAAAAGTTTTTTTCAGAAAATTTAAGATTGGTAATAGTTCAAAATACTCGAACGATCTGAGGAATACCACGTCATATATTTTCTCTATGGTTATGGACATTTACGCTATCGGTAGAACTTGAATGATATGGGGAAGTTAGAAAACTAACTACACGACAACAGAAATTTTCAACGAACTCTGCAAAGCTGCACCCATTGAGAATGAACGCTACTTCAATTATCGCAGATAAATGTACAGTCACTACAAAGAAAGTGGGTTTTAGTAAAATGCGGCCGCTTTATCAGCACGACAACTATAACGCACATAACGTGAGTACTTTTTTGGTCACATCCATGATTTGGGTTCATTTCAGTAATCTATTTTCGTCGATCAGACTATCTAATCTAACATTCTAGTTCATCTTTATTCAAACTAAGGTATGTATTGTGCTCCATATCAAGTAAACGTAAAAAACTCACAATACAATTCAAGATAAAGCGCTTCATAAGTAGAAGACGAAGCCGAGACAAAACACGCCTTAGACTTGAGTTCGGCTGAGCTGCACTTTATTCATTTACCTACGCGGCCCATGCTCCTACATTCTGCAAATTTCAGCAAATATCAAACGTGATTCCTGGTCTCGCAATCATCCTTCGATCTAAGCATAAACATGCTGGAGGTCGGCTTCTAACTGAAGGTTCTATTTTCTTCATAGACACTGCTAAATGCTGGTTGATTTTTAATTATGGTACCACGGAATGGTATTAATGAAATAACCAGGTCTTTGCCACAAATGATTATGGCCTCTGTGGATTGGAGGGAACTTTTTCAAACATATAAAATTAAGTAAATTGATCACCTGTATCACCTGTCGTCCCCTCGATCGAGTGACTCGAGCGGGTACCAACAACACTTCCATTTTTCCCTATTGCGTGCAAGAGTAGCCCAGTGGGCCCTCCTTGCTCTAGGGAATCGTTGAGCATCATATCTTTCTTCTATACTTTTAGTGAAGAAAACGGACCATCGGGTCGGCGGTCTTCCTTTAAAGTGCTGGATACCCCGAGGAATCCAGTCCGTAACGGCTTTCGTCCACCGGTTGTCGTTGAAGTGCATCACGTGTCCGGCCCACCTCATTTTCGATATCCTGGCACGTGGAACGGCGTCTCTGATCTTCGATCGTTAACGTAGGCCGGAACTTCGGATCCTTTCTCTCATTTGCGAGATATGGGATACTCCTAGCATCGACTTTTCGACAGCGCGTTCAATAACTCAAAGTGATCTTTCATCCTGCTTACGTAGCGACCATGTTTCTGCTGCATACGTTAGGGTAGGGATAATCGTCGAGTCCAAAAGGTGAGCACGGAGTCCGATGTTCTTTGTCCTCTTCATTAGATTCCGATTTTCTTTGTCCCTTCGATGATCTTAAACGTTTCCCGAGCCGCTCGTTTCCTCCTGCTCAACTCTGGAGCTAGGTCGTTCATCATGTTGATTTCACGACCTAGATAGACGTAACTGGAGCATTCGGAGTTTCCGCTCCATTGAGCGTGAATTAGGCATTCATAACCCATCAGTTCCTCATGAACATCGTTTTCGTTAGATCTAGTTGAGATAAATTGATAATGGACAGAAATTGCTTTCAATCAACGTTGTGCGCTTAGTGTGCATCCATTAGAGGGAAAATATCATTTGAGAAACACGCGAGATAACCATGACTCGTTCCATCAACTTCGATAGTCCCCGTTACATCGTTTTTCACACACATTGAATTTTTCATAGACACGAAACGTATCTCATTGAAACCACATGCATCATTTGAATTCCGACTATTAAGATGACTCAAAACCGCAAACTTTTCACCTAATTATTTACACCTGGATATTCTCCAAGCAATCGGAAGTCCAAAGAAAAGTGCGTTGAACAACAACAAACCAATGACATTTGCTGTTCTTTTTCTCAAGGGGTCGTCAATGAGCTGAAGAACCGATTAGCCGTCTCAAACTAATTGTTACAGTCGTAAAATGTTTTGGTTTATGTCGATTTCACCATCATTGTTAATGTTTTATCAGTAAACATGTTTCTTAGAAAAGAGACAAAATACGCAATGCATATTTAGTTAGTTGTCATGGTGGTTTCGACATGGTTCTACATAAAGGTCTATCCAAGTCATAGTGCAGTGGCTCAGATTCCTTAATAATCCTATAAGACCTTGCAGAACATTATAAGAACCCAAGTGGTAGATTTCAAGATTACGCCTGTGACTTACTACGATGTATTCGTTAAGAAAAATTTTTGAAAGAGGACTTAGAAAAAATAAGGAGCAAGTCATTGAGCAAGCCCCTACACATGTACGTTGGCATACATATGTACATATATGAATATATATACAGATACATGTAAACACATGTATACATAGGGATATATAAGCTCATACATGCATATGTACATAGTACACATATGTACATATGTATTGATACATACTACTCATGCATGTTATATAGATACACATATGTACACATATATCCATATATACACACGTATATATATATATATATCCCTTCGCGGACGTATATATATGCATATATATATATATATATATATATATATATATAGATAGATAGATAGATATATAGATATATATATCCCTTTGAGGATGATGAGGGTCAATTTGACACTCAGCTGGACGCGCCGTTCGACGGGCTACAAGGGTGGTGCGTGCTCCACTACATATTCGGATTGATAAAGTTCTCAAAGATGTTTCCCAAAATCTTGCTTTTTCAAGGGAAAAAAACCCACTTCCTTGCTAAAAAAGAAGTTTATTTCAACTGTTGTTGAACGATTCCTCATGTCTTCTTGATGTTTTTGTAGTCAGTCGAGAGACTGAAAAGTTCTGATTCTAATTCTGAGCTTTGCTTATTAATTGAAAGATAATTCCGCAGTAGGTTTCAACAATAAATAGACGATTACGTTTCGCAATCTCAATCTAATTTTTTGATTCATAGCGGATTTTTTAAAGATTTCATAGTTAGATTTCAATTCTTAAAGATTTTTTTTTGTCAACAAAACTTAGATCAGCATTAAAAGAACTTTTATAAACGTATTTTTGGATCGAATAACGCCAAACTATCTTACAAATCCTTACTTTTGAAAACAATTTCCGTTACATGCAATCGCATCATAAGGATTGCGCACGTGAGCTCTTATTTTTTTTCTAAAAAAGACATATTCCACTAGATTACTGGTATTCATTCGATAGCTGAAATCAAGTACATTTGAACGGTATGTTGTGTTTCTCAAGTGGCTTGTTTTTTGCGCCATAAGAGTAGAAATAAAATTTTATTTCACATTCGAGAATTTCTCACCGGATAGTTTTTCTATGAACAGTTATTAACCATTCGAAAGTACAACTCCCAGCAATTGTGAAGACGTAGTTTATTTTTGAAGAGGACTTCATAGAGAGCTGTAACAGTCAGAAGAATACTGATTTTCGCACTCCAAAGGGTGGGATTTTGCATCATTGGCCCCATATCACCGTGCCTTTAGAAACATATCAGCTGACGAGAAGCGTAATCATCTTTTAACTGCTACAGTACAATGAAGAACTTTTTCCAAATACGAAGTTTTTAAGGCAATGGTCGAGATTTGAGCTGTCGAAAAATTATTGAAAGTCTAGCGAAAAAACTTTGTTGGGAGAGAAATACTTGAGTGTCAGAGATATTTTATTTTAGTGTTAGAGCGTATTAGGGAAGCCATTTGAAATAAAGAAGAACGCCATCAAAATTCTCGAGATTTGGTCTATCGAGTGGCTATAATAACTCTAAGAAAAAAAAAACAGGTAACGCTTTCTTCCCAAGGGGTTAAAACAGGATACGTCCATTGAAAATGATTCAAATTTGCAAAATCTAATCTTCTTTTGACTGTTACACCACTCCAAAAAATCCTTTTCAAAAAGAAGTAGATCGTTGAAATTGCTAGGATTCGCCGTACCGAATGATTATTAACTGCTTATGAAAAAACTTTTACCCGGCGAGAAATACTTGAGTGTAACAAGATATTCATTCAGCTTCTACAGCGAAGAAAACAAGTCTTTGAAAAATAACACACTCCGTTCAAATTTAATTGATTTTAGCTATCGAATGACTAATGAAAAATTTTACAAAAATTAAAAATACATTTTTACCAACGGCCTCAAAGAGGGTGGAGGTGACGGGACGGGATCGGTACACCTCCATCTCTTCTTATCATACTACAACTACGAATAAAAAATTCGAACGAAATCACGCATTGGTCTGAGGAATGGGAATCTAAAGCGCACTGTTAATAAAAAAAAATATTGAGAATTTCGATGAAATGGGATCGCAAGCAATAAGCAACCATATTTTTGAGAAACTACTTAATGTTTTTCAATTGTCAGGCAGCATGAAGAATTTTATGCACTTTATGCAATAAATGTATGTAAACTGATGGTAAAAAGACAAATCCGACTCAGTGGGGTCTCGTAGACCTGTGTAATTATGGTGGCATAGAGCGATATCAGTAATTTAGATACAGATAATGTAGAGTGCTTGAGATGTCGATGTGCGACTCATTATTTCATCTTCCGAGTGTTTCAGCAAGGATTTTTTCCTTCGAATGCTGCGCAGCTGTGTAGAATTCCAACACTCATCTACGCATTTTCAGTAGAATGTGCTTTTGACAAACTCAAAGGCTAGAATTTTAGATGTCAAAACAGGAAGTTCAACAAATCTATTTCTACTAATTCAAACTCGGAAGAAGTGAGTGCCAATGATTTGAGACATTAATGACGTGGGAGTTAGGGAAGAGTTTACTAACGTACAAGTGATGCTGTTTAACAAGTTTGATTCGATATGAAGGAAGACCGAGGCAGCGGACGTTTTTCTACTATTGACGATGACAAATTGATGGCTATAGAGGAAGAAATTGCACGCGCAATTGTGTGAGCACTCAGCGTAAATATCTCTGAAATTTCAAAATATCTCAGAATTGGGAGATTCAAGAAGCTCAAAATCTGGATGTTGACAAAACAAAAAAGACTCTACTATCGACTGTGCTGTGACGTGCTACGCTTAATGGATCCTTTATGAAAAACCGGCAATGGGTCCGCTCACTAGTTCACCGCAGAAGCTGCAGCATTCTCAAACCTGATATGCAGCAAAAAGTCAAGCAAATCACTTAGTGTTCTGTTGCTGGCATGACCTATCACAGTTTTCTGAACAGTGGAGAAGAATGAGAAAAGCAACAGACTATTTATCGGTTTTACTCCGTATTCACCAACAGGAAGGAGCAACCATTTTCTATGTCACCGCCGACCACACCTCACACTGCAGAAGATCGTACTCGTCGTTTTGGCCTACCGATTGTCACTTCATCAGGCATTTCGATTGTGATTCACAATTTCTAATGATGCTGTCTAGGTTCTTATACTGCTACTTCATAATTATTAGAAGCAAAATAGTGTGATCTACACAATCTCACTTATATAATCAACATTTTACTTTAAAAACATGAAAGTGATTATGGTTTTTGGATTACGCAGTACAAGAATAGCGAAGTGAATAGAGAGTGGCATTTCGCCTCGCAAAAACAAGAGTACTTCCGAATGCCTGTTTTTGCTACAGTTATACTTTGGTTAATAATTCAAATTCTGTTTTCCACTTTTTGGAAACCTAACTCCAGATAGGTTTAGAATCGAATTCAAATTGTAAAAAGATACATATATCTCCAAAGCAACAAAATAAGGTTTTTTCCATGAATCTCTTCATTATTCGACTCTTCGAGTGGTTATCCGTACTTTCTATTTTCCGGGAGGGAATTGTAAAGGACATTTTTTCGCTGGACAAAAATTTTTGATAGAAGTATTAGTACATTCTGAGAGCATATTTCAAGCTTTTATGAGCTCTCTAAGGACACTAATAAAGGTGCTAGACACGTGTTTCGGCCTTTCAGCCTTATCAGCAACATGGTGCCTTTGCTTCCAGTGACTTCCTTGTGAGGGGATATATCCTTACATATAGAGAAATGTTGAAGAAAGTATTAGTAGTCATCTAAGAAGTTATCTCATAAACATATGTATGCGCTTGTTTTTCAAAGAACTTACCTACAACTGTAGTATTCAAAATAACTTTATGTTTTCCGCGCACCGTACGCTTTTATTATTATCGGGCTTAAATTTCGCTGGACAAAGCTTTCCCCGTAACCTATTATTAACCATAAAAGCGCAATCTCAGAAAATTCAAAATGTACTTGCCTTATGGAAAAGCTTCTTTACAGCGTTGTAACGAAAAAATTAAAGCTGTGTTTCACATGCATTGCGCGTTATCTTCTGAATTTTCCTTATTGTTTTTTCTTCATTTCATGAGATAGAGGCTTTTGTGTTTAGACTGTAGAATAAATTTTGCTCAATCGTTCTAGAGCTTAGGTTTTCAGGTTCATTTTATAGTGCCAGATCCATTATTAAGGTTAAGAACAAGCCTAAGCCTAAGCCTAAGCCTATGCACGAAAAGCATACGAACGTGTAGAGGAAATTTTCGAGTATCAGAGTCATATGTTTTATATGGAATTTTTTTCGAAGCGAAGAAATTCCCAAATTTAACAAAAACCGCACGACCCACGTGAAACGCGCTTGCACGATCAATTCATCGCATATCAATTCACGGTCACTCACACACCCCAGCCGACAAGCAATGCACGGCGTGTTTGAACCTCAGTTTAATTTTTCTGCTGCATTTGAGTCAAACGGTGTTTTCAGAAAATAAGTATGGAGTTAGGATCATTGAAACTTACGTATCAAATGGATAATTATGATTTGGGGAAAAAGCTCTGTCCTACGAGAACTACGCGTGTGTGAAACAAATCTTTTCGTTTTTGTAACAGCGCTGTAAAAAAGCCTTTCTAAAAAGCAAACACATTATTGACTTCCTCGACTTCCTCGAGAGCCTCATGCTATTGAGCCATTACTAGCAATCTAAGAAAAGAACTTCTGCGAAAAAAAGAGCAAAAAGCGAAAAAAAAACATGCAAAGCGTGTGGAACACAATTCTATGTTCAGTGCTATAGCGCTTTGAAATGCGTTTTTGAAAAAAAAAACCACGTTCAGCGATTCCCCGAAATTTAAGTTTTTGAATGACTTCTGAAAGTGCAACGAAACGCCGTCGTCCAGCAAAAATTGTCCTTCAAACTCACTGCACGATAACAAAAAAGTACCCAGTTTTTCAAAAATAAGTGGAGCAAACGGAAATTAGGCGCAGGATAAGCAAATGACCAGTGCGCCCACCGTACACGTTCTTCATATGGCTAACGCGTTCAATCAAAGGCTCACGATCTTTTCCATCTGCAACAAAACCACCAACTGAGTGCTTCTCCTTTTTCTGCACTCTCGAAGAAAAAAACTCCAGCGTCATCCCATTAACTGGTAATAAGCCCACCTCGTTCAAAATTCAAAACGACCTTTCAGGTGTGTATCGTACAATCAATCACATTGAGCATCGTTCCTATACAAGTCTGCTACAAATACTCCGCCAATAAAGGGATGAAGGGTTTGATTTGATCGGGCGCGAGGGGCTCTGACTGTTGTGGTGCACACGCCCAATTCATAACGGCTAGACATAAAATCATACAACCAAGTATGAGAAATAGGGGACCTGTACTCGTTAAACTAATGAGATTAAGCACGGTAATAGTGTGACTAATGGCACAATAATCAATATTACGAGAAAAACTACTTTGCGAAAAGTAAGTGGAATTGATAACAGAACATTTCCAGCGAGTGTCTACTATAATTACCAATTTTTCACAATCGCTTTCGATGTGCAATTTTTTCGCACCAGTCACATACCAAGTATTAGGCATTATCGAGTTTTTCAAGTATAGGGTCTCTCATTCAATGATACAGTTTTAGATACAGTAAAAATTTAGATCGAAGAATGCTAGGAACGATTCTGTAACAAATATATTATATAAGGTTGTGGATATCAGAGCATAGACGACACCACTTTGCTTTAGATGCAACTGGCAGTACTAACGGGACGATGTCCTCTGAATAAAATGGCCGACATCATGGTATGTGCCTCCGGATACGAAGACGCTACCTCGTGTTGCGAAGCATACAACGTCTTCGAGCGTGGTTACGAACACTGCCGACCGTACTGCAATCCGGCAGCAGGCCTTCCAAGTGGTGGATCTATTGCCGAAAAATACAAGTGCCTTGCCAAGCTTTCGACAATCCAACAATGCTTCTACATTTCGCAAAAACCATAGAAAGGATGAAGTTAGTGAGTTTAATTTATGAATAATTTTGGAGATAAGAAAACCACGTATCAGATTTGCTTTCTGGAAAACTTCTTCCAACGTGATAGGCTGGTTTTGCAATTAAAAGATACATTCCGAATTTAACTACGTTAGCTCTATCGCTAACAAAGACTCAAGAAGATGAGGAGCCTCTATAATCTTCAATAGCGCCCATTCAATATGTAATGACTATTAGAGTACAGGTTCGCATTCTTCCGTGTGTATTCAGATGATGAAGTCAACATTGATGAAATTTTACATAGTCAAGAACTCAGGAAAGAGAAATTGGGAGGACTCTCAACCACAATGACCTACTTCATTCTTTTACAATTCCATGGATTGAGTGATTTTACAAAAATACTTAATATTACTGATAACTATTACTGCAGCCCCAACTTTTCTAGTAAAATTTGTGTGTCCCTTAAAATAACCCAAAATGAAAGCTTCTAAAAAGTAAGATATAAGAATGAATTCATTAGCTGATCAAATCTACAGCAGAAATTGGAATCAAGCTACTTATGACGAGAAAATTCCATCCAATCGTAAAAGCAATCTGCAGTCTAAATACAATTATAAGTTACAGACAACACAAAATACGCCAAAGGTATCTTCTTTCAGAATTTCGCCCTCACACTCAAAGCACATGACAAAAACTACGCATTTCTGTATCGAAAGGAACGTGTACTCCACTACTCGACTGCGTCGATGACTTATTTACTTGCACAACTATGTCAGGAAATTTCCTGCACTACAAGTCCTTCTCGAATCTTCAAAGTGCCATTCCCAGCACCTTGTCCGATACTTTTGTTTCTATTTACTAATGTGTGCAATAATAAATATTGACACTCACATTTGAAGAATACCTGATTTATCCAAAGCCATGACCCCACTTGGATGTGTGCTCATAGCACCAATTAGACTAAAGTGGTACATCGATCCACTATCGGTCAAGTTCTTAACAGAAAAAATGTCCATGCTTGGCGATCTCTAAAACAAAATAAATATTATTGTATTTGCAAGTTATCTTCTAACAGTCATCATAATCATCTAGAACTATTCCGCCAACCACCCAATGACTCAGTGAACAGTTAATCAAATGAACAGTAGAGCTGCCCGCTTCTCCGAAAGGTAACCTGGATTTCTTGTTTGTTGAAAGCGAACGGTAGTCCCAAACCGACTTTCCGTTGATCTCGGTATTATTAGATAATTTACCGTTTTATATTACAAAAGTCCTTCTTATGCTCATTCCACGTATGCGATGCCTGATTGAGTCGAATATAAAAGAGTGAATTGGGAAAGTGTTTTGAAATATTAACGAAAGACTAAGATAGTAAAGAATGAGGACTGCTTTCAGAGAAGTGATACGACGAACTACGTCAATGAAAGCGTAGTGTTTTGCTTCCATATACTTTCTACATCTGATAAGTGTTAACACTTGTGCAAGTTTGATCGACTGCTTATTACTTCAGTTTTAGGTGAAGTCAGTCTTGGAACTTCATAAGATAAGGAACTAACTTACCTGGCGCAGTGCATCGCAACATTCATTTGCATATCTCACAAGCGTATTATGGAATTTGTCCTCTTCAGCTGCGAAATTCAATGCTGTGTGAATGGCATTTCCGAGCAACCACAAAAGGAAATCTATGCCGTTTCCATCGTTCATGAGCGCCGTTGCGAGGTGAAAGGGTGACCATCATCTGTATATAAATATATATATATATATATATATATATACATATATATGTATATATATAGTACTATAGATATGTCATATAACATACACTAGTACAACGTGTATAGGTAGGTGTGTATGTACTGTGCACATTTACGCCTATCTATACGTAAGTATATACACATAAACGTGTAGCCTGTGTACATACATGTATATAAATGTACACATGTGCAATCATGCATATACCTGTTATATATAGCATTATATATACAATATTATATGTATATATGTGAATATATAGTCATATGTACATCCTTAAATATGCGTACACATGCATATTCATATACATATATGCAAATACGTAATATATACTTGTATATGTAGTACATATACGTATGTATATATATACATGCATGTACTATGTACCTATACATATATAAAAAAATGCATATGCAATATATATATATATATATATATATATATATGCAACTGGCAACATTCATCACGATAACTAGAAGGAAAAACTCATCGTAATCTATAATATTTTCATTTCAACAATGGCTTACTTTTAGACTAACAGAACAAGAAGCGTGTTTAAGCACCTAGCTTTTCACTTTTATTGTTCATACTCCAATTTTTGCACACAGGGAATGTTGTAACGACTTTTAAAGGAGTAGTTCCTCAGATCCTGGCTTTTTAGCCCTTAAGGTACGATGTTGATCTTTCGCTTGGCACGCAAGGCGGTCGACCTGCACGCTGAGCGCTTTATTAGCAAAATTTATGTAGTTTTCGTGAAGAAACTCTGACTTTCATCACCACTCATGGTGTTTTGTGACCAACGAGAGAAAGAACATGACTTAAGATAGTTCAATGAAGCTAGTTTTAATCAAAGACGACAGTAATCATCGTAAACCCCAAATTTCTCGAGGGAAAGTCAGATACTTACGAAAAGGGTCACAGTCGAATTGGTATCGAACATTCACTGTCTTATGTATATTTGAGCACATTTCAATCTGAATCATCTTGCATTTATTATGTCAACAACAAATCATTGCTGTAAATTGTCCATACTGGATAAACCGAAGAATAATCAGATACATTTATCATTGTGCACTTCTGAAATCAGATATTGCGATATAAATCTTTGAGTTTTGATATTTCTCCCGCTCCATATAATACCCAAAAGTCACATTAGCCTATGGAATTTACAAGAAGATGAATAAATCAATGAAAAGTGACACTGTAACCGCATGCAATGACAGCTAAACGACCACTTCCAAATTTTTCATCAGTGTTCTCCAGGAGTTGGAACTTATATAGAATTGCAGGAAAGATTTTGTTTGTCGATTCATGGGTATTAAAGTTTATTATCCTGCACTGGGAGTATATTTTATTTATCATGACAACTTTTGACACCGGATAAGCGCAGTGCTTTCATATGTTCTGCATGGGTATTTTTAATTGTGATCCACTGTGAGGCTGTAACAACGGTCTGATTACTCTGAAAAGAAAAACTAATACTCTTCTCGTTTGTGCAACAAACTATGGAGACCTTTCCAGGAACCATGTTTAGTACTGAAATCTTCGTTTCGCAAGCTATCAAATGTCTGCAGAAACACAGATAAGAAAAAAATTTCCAGTAACTGTCGAAAACATACTTTTTTCTGCAACACTGTGGTTTTCACATTGTAACATAGAGAATTTTCCAATACATAGGTGTTCTTTCAACAAAATCATTCTTATAGGAGTCCCTTCAGTGATATCCTATCATTTAACACTCAATAGCTCCTCAAAACCAAAACTTTCATATAAAAATACAAATTTATAATCGGGGAGTGAGTCAATACAAGTTATACGGGGCGCGTGCCAGCACAAACTAACTCGCACACGGCGCCGTAATAAGTAATAGAATGCGGCCCGCGCGGTACCCAAAGGGCTAGAGATAAAAAATCGACATGTTGAAGTCGATAAGTATATTAATAAGAGATAAAACGGACTTTCTCAAGATCACTTCTAGAATGTTTTTTGCCCCTTTGCAGCTAGAAATTACCCCACCTGCTTCTCATATGTACTCAATATGAAAACTTATAGAGAAAAGAACAGATAAAAAACCCAGACCTTGTGCGAACATGTCATTATTGGTTCATAAGATACAAAAAAGGTAAAAGTAGAATGAAGTAAAAATACCATACTTTTTCAAATACGTTCCAGAATGCTTCTATAGCAGAAGATTTTCCAGTCTCCTTAAGGTCGGACGAGATGCGTCCAAGAAGTAAAGCAGTTGACTCCCAGTTTATTTCACCACTTTCACCACCCAAACTTTCATCGATTAATGATTGTATGGAGGAGTCATCTATCATAAAAGAAACATTTAGCAAGCACCAGACAATATTTCTACTTTCCATTTAGCTGACTATCTCACCATGAAAAGCTCGAAATGGACAAAAAAGTGATTTTGGTGCACATAGGAAGAGAGAATAATCTGAATCTGCTGCTGGTTCCGTGGATTCATTCGTAATATAAATCTTATTCAACGTATCGAAACGATGAAGAAGCATGGCAGCGTTCCTAAAATGATGAGAAGATATACACCCAATAGAAATTAAGAAATAAGTTGAAAAAATGCCAAACTCAGAATTCAGAAAGGTGAAACGATCAGCGTAATTGGGATCATAATAGCCATGTATAGCAGCAGCGGCCTTGCTCTGTGCTAGTGCTTCACATGCTGATTGAACAAGAATAGGCATCGAGTGTATCGTAGCTCGCCATCCAGACGGCATCACCGAGGTGGCCTGACAGTTTTGATTGCTACAATGATGGCAAGGTATCATAAAAAAAAGATTTTCATGTGGATGAAGTAACTATTGGGTGATGACTGATGTGTTTACTCTCTGTCTATCATCCACCACGATTCATTTCATTGAGTGATTCCAACGCGGTGAGGGTTAAGACAATGGATAAAAGGTCAAACGCGAGTCAAAATGGTGTATACCTGCCATTATAAACCGTCAATTTAAAAGACAAATTTCACTTCCAATCCAGAAAAGCCTTTGAACACTGTAAGATGTCATTGTCTCCCTGAACTCTTGGTATCTAACATTTCAAAAGCCATACTCTCGGCGTTCGACATAGAAGTTGACCTATCGAATGTTAAACAGATAGACCTTAACTAATACGTTCACGATGACACCTAGCCTTTGTCCGACTTGCTATGACCTCTGTATGAGTCACACCAACCACATCTCGCAATTTGTTGGAGGCTAAGCCCGATTTTTGTTACTAATTCAGTTTTTCTCTAGGTGCTAGAATAATTCCTGCTCTTCTCCTGATTCATATATGCTCTATGTTTTATACATATTTCTAAGTCTTTCCCTACATATAGAACACCTGTGTGTTATGAAAAAGCGCTCAACCACTATGAATTGCAATTATACTCCTTTCAGCATTTAATGAGTTGTACAAGCTCTGTAAAGAATATTAGGATATTTACGTTGTAATTTTTATAACTTCATATTCTATGAACACCAAAATCAACATAGTGACTGAAAATCAGGACATATTAGATCTTTTATTGAATATGATACTACACACTGCCTGCGATGACAGTTCGCGGAAGCAGAAACATTTCTGGGCCTGTCACTGGCCAAACTCTCTAGTTGCGTACTCTTTTCATGAGCAATCGTTTTTTGCGAAATTAAAACTCAAGTGAGAAATTTTTGAAGGACATTTCTCTCTGGACCACCTGCCGTTCAACATTTAGACTGGACTGGATATAAAATGATTGTAATTGGTTTGGGAAAAAACCTCTGTGTAACGAATTCATCAGTAAGAAAATTACTTATAAAGAAGTCATGATGGCTACTTCAGAAATGTATTAATGGAAGGTTTTGCATAACAAATGTCATATTGTCTCAAAGTTTTACTTCAGATCAGATCGATGCCACATCTTCCTGTAATTTCCCCTTCGTAGAAAGTATGGTAGACCGAACAGATCGGGAAAAGACATATTAGAACCGGGGTAAACTAGGATAAATTCAGATTTCAAGCCGTTCGTAAGGGTGGACAGTACTATTGACAATATGCCATGAGAAATATCGACTTCTAAGTTTGAAACTAATCTATTTCCAAAAGTACTTCGGGTTGAGAGGCCAAAGTGGAGTTAGTCGTACCAGTAGCATAAAATCACCAGTTTACATCTAAACCTTGCAAAGCGCTGTGAAGAAGCGACAACATGTTCCAAGGAGGAGAAATACCATCCTAAGAAGTTGCAGGGATTGAGAAAAGTATCCGCATGCTACGACGTGACTAAACTCAAACAAGAATGAACGATCTACTGCATCATCCAAACGAAACGTCTACGTTTTTCAAAGAGGCAATATGAAAAATTACTAAAAATCATTCGCAGCTTTTATAAATTCTTCGAGAGTCACACGGACCTCAGCCTTCATGAAATCGAGGAGGATGACAGATGACTACCCAAGCGGTTCTCTCTATCGCAGCTTACCATGCTACCCTACTGTGATAAAACAAACATCACCTGATGTAACAAGACTAGCTTTGGAACAATATTGAGCCATTTCCAGTGCCCTTCAAGAGAAATGATGGAACCACAAAAAAAAACCAATTAGAGAAAGCTGGGTTTTCAATAGGATTCATAACAGAACAGAATCACCCGGCAACGAAACCCACTGAGGTATTTGGCCAGCACGAGAGATTACTCTTTCTCTTGTTTACCGATCACCATATCTTTGAGTCAAATGACTCAAAACAGCATCAATCACAAGACTTAGGATAGTCACAGCATCTCTATTCGTACATGATACTCTGTTATGAGATATACCGCAAATTAAAATAGAATTTCATCACTTAATAACCGTGTTAGAATTTTTTCTTTGGTACAAATGTAATGTAGGACAACTCTACAGAAGTTTGAGAAAAAGTCTTCAATTGAATGTAAGGAAGATGATGTTTGCAAAAAACCAATTCGTTTGAAATTTCTCACTGAAGTTAAGAAACAAGCACCTTCAGATTCTGAGGCAACGTGTATCTAGAAACTTTAAAATGATCATGGGTTTAGCCCCAGGACTTCGAAGGCACCAGACCTGACCGGTAGGATGGAAAAAACCCACAGGACATTGCGTGTCCATTGCAAAGGTCAGGTATACATATCAGCTCTATAATTCCTAATGGTAATCATCACCAACTTGAGCGCATACCAGTAGAATCTTCACTATTTTCTGTTACACGAGAGCGCATACCATTCACTTGTAGAAATTTGTTGTAGAGCTTCTTATCTAACATCGCCTTTGGCAAAGTGGAACAACATATAGCTTGTCGTGACATTGGCCACTGTTGGATGGAAATCTTGGCTCTCTACCAGTCTCTAGAGAAAAGATAATCCCCATGGTGTTCATCACGATTCAAGGCTAGGGACACTGCTGTGAATAAGCGCCGAAGGATTTGTGGGTGCGAGAATTGCAATCATATTCAAATTCTAGACTGAATCACTGATCACTACATCACACATAGGTTTTGATCGAAATTTTTAGTTATAGCCTCTGATTTTGCACAAATTGAGAGGGGGGGGGGTGGCCGAGCGGTTAGTAATGCTCAGTGAATAGTCCATTCCACACAATAGTCTCAAGCTCAACCAACAAACGCCTTAGCCTGGCATTCCTCAAAATTTCCAGGAGATTTTTTCGCCCAGATTCTACGACGTCCTGGAGAAAACAAAATCCTTAAGCAAGCGATAAATGCGAGAAGGCAAATCGCACGCTCGACCTACTGGGATCTGCACGATAAAATGTGAAGACTGATTATATATGATTCAAAAAAAAAGTTTGCTACTCAAAAAATTAAGAAATCGTTTCCAAATTTGCACCCACGATTCATACCATTCGTAAGATGTCGGACAAAAAAGTGTTGCTTTCAATCCACTGGTGGAGTCTGGTTGCGATACGATTAAACGAGCCAAAGACTGAAAGTTCAGCCATCTGACAACAATAGGTTATGTACAGCATCTCGAACTTCTACAAACTCATAAAATTTGAAAACCCGTGAGAATTTGAAAGCAAATTCTCAACACTTCATATTCACAATACCATAAGTGTCCTGGAACGTAACTAGACACTTAAAAAGGAAAATCAACCTGAAGAAAACCAGCATTGATCAAGATGAAACCAGCTAGAGCACGAAACGAGCCCAGGAGGTCAACGTGAAGCGTTAGCTGCTGTAAAGAAAAAGCAACGGAGAATGTTCACTGATATGCAAAACATTCGGCCTCAGGCAAGAGTTGAACCTGCGCTCATGAATACCAATGGTGTGAAGGACTGGTAGCACACGGCACCCGGCATGGGTAAAACGCTGGTTCAAGTTCTGCTTTAAATCAAATGTTTTGCATACCACCCAATAATTTTGGTTATGTATTCATAACATAGTAAAACTGCTAAAAGCACTTGAACTAGGGAACTCCTGCTCTTTGATCTAAGTTTTTTCTAAGTTTTTATAAATCAACAGAAACACCAACATATCCACATTATGTAGGAAAAAATTGACTACTATAGGTAAAGAAAGACATAATAAGCTTGGAAGAATGGCTTACTTTGTCTTTTGCGATCAACATTTCGCTGTGAGCTAGTACAAAATCGTCATTAAGGGAACTATGGAATAAATCCGGAACAGCCATATCAGCTGCAAATGGTAGTAAAGTAGCAGTTGTAATAGAACACATAGAACAACATATAATGCTAACCATAAAATTCTAAGGCCTTCGGCCAGCTCTCGAAGACCATGGAAGCATAAGGCACATCCATGAAGTCACAACAAATATCAACAATCATATCCCGAATACGCGATATATTTGAATCATCGACTGTACCCATACCGAGGTATTCTAGTAATCTAAACAACTTTTTTTATCGAATAAAATAGACGATTTCCCTAATGACATCGCAGTAACATTATTATCAATTAGAACGCTGAATGTTCTAATCATACACCCAAAGCTGTTGAATGGTATGCAAAAGATTCGACCCCAGGCGGGAGTTGAACCCGCGTTTCACCTTTACCGGAGTCTGCTACCACTACGCCACTGAGACCAGCGCTTGCTACCAATCCTTCTTCGATATAAACTATTGAAGTTCCCACCAACCATCGTTGAACGGGTTAGTCTGGTAACTGCCATCGACTTTGAACCCAGTTAAGCTAACAACTTTTAGATATGTATATTCTGAACGAAATCTTCATTAAAACGAATTTTTAGCAGTGATATGAGTTCTGACTATATGTACAAAGCGCTGGTCTCGGTGGTGCAGTGGTAGCACGCGCCTCGGCAAGGGTGAAAACATGGGTTCAATTCCCGCTTGCGTTCGAATGTTTTGCATATCACTCAACAGTTTTGATGTATAATTAGGGAACATCATAACCCTGCTAAGAAGTAATAGATTTCGCTTAGATTATAAATGCTGGAGTTTATTTGAAATGATACGTTACGTTACATTATTTTATTTTCAAGAAGATGACAACACAAACATATAAAAACATCACTAAGAGTTGAGAATAAAACTGACCTAAAGATAAAAAAGATTTGATAAAAGGAACCTGAAGGGTGAAGAGGCAATAACTGTGGAGTTAGGTCCAATTGCAGCACAAGAGAATAATCCAGCCCATGACCGGAGAATACACAAAAAGGTGTGTGAAAAAATTATGCATTGCAGTTTTCAACTATCCGTTCACCTCTGAAAATTATCTAAATATTAGTAGATTTGCCAAGGAAACATAGACACTAAATATCAAGTTGTCAAAATGAGGATTGAAGCGTTTAGCAACATTTTGATGATCATGGTGCCCAATCAATCTCTCGTACTTCTTCACGACTTTCATCATGAATGTCTTCTTCTAGTGACAGAGATGCCGGGGAGGACGAGGGATGAAGTTCTCGGCATTCATCAATCCCCAGGGATGCTTCACGCATTTGTTTTCAACTAATATCGTTTGAGGTGACTGAATGCACACCTGGCTTTTCCATTTATGCGCGGCGACCTGTCGATGTATCAAGTCAGGCCAGCTATCCTCCCAAATTTGTCTGGCATCGATTCGCCGACCCCGAATAATAGAAGGTTAGGTGGGCCCTATGAGGGGGATTGAACTGTTAATCACGTGAGTGTCACGAGGCAACTTTGACGGTACAAGATTGTTGTCCAGAGACAATTGAAACACACCGTTTCACGAGAAAAAAACTTTTTGCAAGTGTTAGTAATCATTCGAAAGATCATATCTCTGGCTAGTGCGCTACGCGGTCATTCTTTGATGAATCCTTCTCATAACGTTGTAGCAGAAAGAAAACATCCGCGTTTTACACACGCTTATTTCTCGCAGGACAAGATTCTTTCCTCAAATTATAAGTAGCCATTCGACAGCATAAGTTCCGATCATTCCAACGCTGCGCTTATTTTCTGGAAAGACCGTTTCACTGGAGTGTAACAGGTAAAACAAGGTACATTTTTTCACATACGTGGCGCATTTGCCTGTCGGCTACTGTGTGCTGGGCGTGCGCTGAGTGGATGCTGGTCGCGAATTCAACATGGCATCAACAGCGACCGCGCTGGCGCGCTCTACATGTGGCCTGCGATTCTTGTTATTTAATCGGGGACTTTTCTCCGCTCAAAAAGAAAATCCAGGTAAAACGTATGATTCTTACACTATAAGATTTTCTCTATACGTCCGTATGACTTTCGTGCCTCCAGCGAAGTGATAATAAAAGGACGTGACCACATACTTCTATTTCAAATGCTACAGCGTTATTAAAGGGTGTTTTCAAGAAAAAAAAAGCGGCCAGATAGCGCAGTAGTCAGGGAATTAAGCTTTCAAGTGGACCACCAACACCCTTAGGAAAAGCTGTTGGGTACGATTCGGTTAGACGGCGACAAATTTTCAAACCGATCTCATTCGCTGGACAGGAATTTTTCATAGGCGTGTTAGTGACCATTCCAAATCTTAGATCTCTGGCAATCTCTGGCTACAAATCCTCATCGCCGTTCTCCAAAACACTCTTTTATAACGCTGTAGCATCCAGAATGAAATTTCGTTTCACACTCGCCTTCATTTTTACGACACGTCATAACTCATTGGAAGCCGAAATGTATATCAATAAGTAGAGCAACTTCTGAAGTAGTTTGTCCAACCGTTTTATCAAAAGTTTCTTTCGAAGCGGAGGATAAATTTCCAAGTGAATAACAATATAATGATCGTCCCGCTTCCCCCCACCCCTGCCTCGTCCGTCGCCTTGTCGAATAACCGGTTAACAACCTGCCGAAAATGTAAAACTCGATATTATTTTCCGATTTTACAACGCTATAAAAGGATGTTTCAATAACAGATCGTATGGGGCTCTAGCCAGAGATTCAAACCTTCGAATGATTACTAAACACAGCTGTGAAAAATTCCTGTCCATTAAATGAGCTCGGCTTGAAAATCTATCGCCGTTTAAACCGATTTGTACCAGCTGTTATCTAGCGAAAGGGGTCGTTTCTTCATTTGTCTCCGAATAACATACTGCACCACAGTTTATGCAGTGTCATCAAGGAAGGGGTAAAAAAATGCTGTCCAATTTTTGTTCCACTTTTCATACTTTCAAGCTAGATTGCTAAACAGTGCAATGTTAGGTAAACAGAAAAAAACCATCGTATAAAGCAGGTTAGACAAGCAAAATAAAAGTGGATGGCGGGAATCGTCACAAAGATAAACAAAAAGAAGGGTATAATTGGCCGCCAATGTGTTGAACGATAGTGAAAACCAATTTCAAAAGATACAAAAGAGATAGGAGATAGAAGCCATAAGAAAACCTTACTGCTCGGTAGACGACAAGTTCTTTTGGAAAAAAACCAAACTCGATCAAAGGCGCGAAAATTTGCTGGAAATTTCCTTCAATAGTAACAAGTAAGGGATCTGGAATTGATCACAAGGCTTCAAGTATTTGCAGATACCTCTAACACCAGATGTAATTTTCCCTTCGCACGTAGGTGCGGTCGATCAAGCCACGAAACCAAAATGTGAGCTACAACAGAGGCAACACGGCGACTTGGCACACTTGCACCCATCAGAATTCGAACCTAAAATGTTCGCTTCCTTAGATGATTGGCTCTTCATCGAGCATCCAAACATACCATCCAATCAGTACCAGCCATACTTAGTATGAGTTCAGGTTCAACAACACAGAATTCCAAGAAAACTTCAAGGCAGGCGAACGAGAGCCTAAAAAGCGTTGAAAATTTTGTAAATAAAAATAATAAAGGATAAGGTCCTTAACGCTGAACAATCTCTGAGGGATGCGACATGCATTCATTTTCATGTAGTGTAGCTTCGTTCGACATGACGGAATGCTTAAAGGGTTATTATTGTGTATATTGACTTGAATATTGCTAATGCAGATAATTGTAAAGCTTACGATCGTAGATTAGAGTATAAAAAAGCTCTCGGCGTCGATCAATCTCTGAGGGATGCGCCATGCGTTCATCTCCGATTTTTTGTTTCATTTGAGGTGATTCAATGCATATCTGGCTTTTACAAAAAAAAAAAAAACACGCGCTGGCCTCTCGCTGCATCGAGTCGGTACTGCTTATCCTTCTACACAAGTCGTACCAATTTACCGAGCCCCGAAAGATCGATGGCTCGATGAGCCATGAGCGCCAGATAAAACCATCGACCTTCTGTGCGACGCACAGCATCTCTAACCACTGCTTCACATGCGCTCATGTGATATAGATATTGTAAGAAAAAGTGCGTAAAAAATAAACATTTCGAGTAAAAGGACGTCAACTGCAGTAGCCTCTGAGATTTTCCTATACATCCTATCTGAAGACGTTTTGTGAAGATTTCTGCCACGCGCGGAGAGCTAATATTGACTGGGCAGATCAAACGCACTGGTTACACGGGTAAAACAGCGGAGATCTCATTACAATGCAGGGATTTTGATTGCTTTTTTCACATCGCTTGATCGCTTATTCTCTCTCACTACTTTAAGATGTGAGTTTGTTGCTTCAACTCACTCTGGCACGCTGTTTCAAAATTTTACTAGGGCTAATCTTTCACCCCTGCCATGTCTGACATCGAAAAAATGAAAGCCGGTGATAGTCGTCAGATAAGAACAATTCGTATAGTCATGATTATTGAAATTCAACAACTGGAAACCGGGGTGAGCCGTCATTCGCAGAAGTTCTAACCAGCGTCACATCTCACATCCAAGAAAGGAAAGAGGTGTCATTTCTGAAATCGAAGAACCGCAAGATATGCTTTTGCACTTATACAGCGACGATGAGGTCGTGCAAAATCAGAGTGGTGTGGTGGTACTTAGATGGTTTTACAGAAGAAAAGTGCAGATGCTTTCGACAGCACACAGCTCCAACGTAAATCCGGACATGCAAGAGTCTAGAGTTGAGAAGCTGCAACGTGAAGAGGGAGTTAGTGGACCTCACGGAGCAGGGAGCTGCCACTTTCCATTCATTGGAGGGACGAAAAGACACAGAAAGAGTGATGGCAAAACAGGCGTCGGTGGTACAAGGGATAAAGCACGCGCCCCTGGATTGGGTGAAATGCTGGTTCAAGTCCCTCTTGACGCAAATCTACTGCAATCACTCTACATCATCGGGTCTTTAAGGCGTGTTCGATGTGAAACGCATTACTGCTTAGTGTTTATGATTCCCCACATCTCTTAGCCCTAGCGACACTTCGTAGTTGCCGTTTTGTAATCAACAAATAGATATTTCATGGGTATTTGTAGTATTTGTATTTCACTGAATGTTCTATTGAATCATTTTGATCGTAACATTGTTTCAGTATATCTCATAATTATTTTTGAGCCAACATGTCCTGTGGTCTCTTCTGGGCAACTCATAGAGCTTAATTCACATGTTTCAGCCTTCACAGCCACGTCAATTGCACAAGGCCTTTCGCCTTAGCCAATCCTCTCGGAAGTGTTCCTATTCCTGCTACATAGAATCCCCCTATCCCTATCCTTAAGATGTCCGTCGTCGCCTTCTTTCTGAAGGGAGATAGGAACACCCCTGAGAGGATTGGCTACGACGAAAGGCATTGTGCAAATGAAGTAGCTGTGAAGGTTGAAACGATGTGTATTGGGCTCCATAAGTCGCCCATGAAAGACCACATGACATGATGGTTCATCAAAATAATTATGAGATATATTGGAATTCTGAGCAGTAGTCTTGGAAACACTCGAACGAATTGTATTATTGCTGTTATTTCCCTATGTTATGTTGTATGTAAAATATGTTATGTTGTCTAGAATTTGTGTTTTTCTTAATATATGGTGATAAATAAATCATATACATTGACAGCTTGTGTTACGGTGTTATTATATGAGATATGGTGTGGTACGATGTGTCAGTGGAAATGAGCATACTGTGGTGGCGAACATAAGGATAACAGCAAAACTATACTGAAGCGACGTGGCATGGGATCGAACCAGAAACCTTCTTCGTGATGGACGGGAAGCACTCGTAGCTGCGGACTACTCGCCGCGGTCATTATACTAAGTGCAGAGAAGGAATGAGCAGAAAAAGGCTGGATTCCTGACCCGATGGATGGCAGCTTAAAGAGTCGTTCAGACGTTGCCACGACGGGGGTTAGAGATGAGGACGAGATGGATTCGCGTTTACCGAAAAGGGATAACATGGTCTTTACAATGACTCGCGGTGGCCTACCAATATATCAGGTCGGTGCTGCTATCCTCCCAAGAAGTCTGGTGCCACAGTCACTGACCCCGGATGGATGGAAGGCACTGGTGGGCCCTTTTGCACGGGATCGGAAACATCGCCGCATGTGTGCCGCAAGACACCTCTAACCACTGAGCCACAAGTGATCCGTAATTTCAGATGATTACACTTGAAATCACAAGATGTGTCAGCTACATTCATTTCTCCTACAGAAATAGCTTCGATATGGATAGCAATGGGACTAGCAGCAAAACCGATAACCCTTGCAAAGCATTTCTGTTTTTAAAAGAGAACAACATGAAACAATTACTATTTGCACTAATACATGTTATGTCCAAAGAGTGATAGTAGAACACAAATACCACTAGTATCGTGGCTAGCGAACATCTTCAGCAAGATGCACATGAGTTCAACTCTGGTTCTGGATCCAGCTTAAGCTTGCTAGCCTACTACTAGCATCATTGGATAATGGTTATCACATCATTACGTGCTAACAAAACAGCGCGTAGGAATAAAAGTCTTCCTTGCAGAATTATACTCTGGCAATAGCTCAACCAATCCCTTAATGCTGATGCTCTCCACATCATCGGTCTTTCTTAGAAAACATTCAGGTAGGGCTCAACTATGTTATTGAAGAGAACATATAGCAACGTCGAGCCAGTCGCAATCACAGGTTTTGCATAAACCGATCTTTGGAAAAGCACTATTTCCTGGAAGACCAGCGAGAAATCATCGATCAATGGAATAAATAAACTTCATGGCCTTGATGAATGACTATAAGGCGATAAGTCCTGAAATGACGCTCTATTGGCGTTCATGCCGTATCGCAGGAGGGTGATCACAAACGGATATCTAGCCTTTACAAATGAGCTTCAAATGATGGCCTTCCCGAGCAATGCATCAAATCAATGCTGCTATAACAATAATCTCACAGAAGTTTTGGTATCAGTAATCGAACCCTGGAGGGATTGAGGGTTTGGTGAGAGAGGCCTTGAGGGCGCCGGAGTGGAACTCATGATCACTGTGATGTGTCGCATGGCAAAACTCTAACCACTGCTTGGCTCTATAACAAACCATCCCCCAACACACTACCAACATTACAAACCGCATTGGGAGAAAACGCTTGTAAGTGCACACCAGAACCCGGGTACATTCGTGATTCAAAAAACAAAATTAGTCCGTTTTCCCAGATCCAATTCGCGAAATTTATCTCACGAAGAACTTCATTTTAGAAAAAAAAAAAAGCCCTTTCAGGTATACAAAACACGAACTTTTATCT